>OY728135.1:1077681908-1078056211 GCA_963277665.1 Viscum album | reverse complement strand
TGGTTAAAATATCATGTAACAATGCTTATTAATTTTCTTTTCAGATGAACTTGTTTTTTTCTCTTTATAATTTTCATGCCACTCTACATTATTTTGGACAATGCGAGGTGAAACACCACTATTGGGGCACAACCTAGTCCATGAGATGACCAATAAGGATTAGGCTACTTAATAGTATCCGTTTAATTCTTAGTATTTCCATAATTCTTATGTCGATCATTTCCATTATCCTATTTAAATTTTACTATGAAACTAGTTTTTTATATATGTATCACCCCATTTGAACTAGAGTTTTTTAGTGAAGAAAGAAAGGATTTTACCCTAGTTGATTGGGCCCTTTAAGATACTATAGTTGATTGAGAAGTTATTATATCAACATTAATTGAAATATCAGTTGACTGAAATTCTTTATTTGTTACATGTCTCTCACTGAAGAGGTATCAATCACATCATTCCCTTGTGCTAAACTGATAGGAACTCAAGTTGGATCTAAATATCTCTATCAGCGAGAAACTAAATTGAATTATTTATTGTTAGGTCATATTGTTGTACAAAAAGTCTATTCATTTATCCATGTATTAGGGTTGAACGATGCTAATTCACATAGGAGTGGGAATTATTTAGGGTAGAGAGATGGAATTTTTTATTCTCTAATAGTGATATATATTGAGTTTTTTTGGATAAAATTGATACGGTGGTGAGAATGTTTTACCCATTATTCCATTTTAATTTTTCAAATGGATTATTTATATGTTATTTTACAAATAATCTTCTAGTGTTTTTCATTTAGAAACACCAAAAAATGATAAATAGTGGGTCTTGCATAGTTGGATCACATTTTTGCATAACCATGTAGAAAATCTAATCACACTTATAGTTTGGTGTCATAGGTAATTTTCACAGTTAGTTCATAGTTTTCCCAACCGTTTGACTCTTCTACGGTATTCAAGTTCCACATAGATGATTGGAATAGAGTTTGGAATTTTTTTTGAAGAAACAAAGAAACAATCCATAAAAAATAAAATAGGAAATTTCTAAAGTTCCCCTACTAAAATTTATAACCCCTATCCCTTAATTTCATTCCCTCTTCACTCCTAACTCCTTTTCAGGCTTGGTATTACTGTAATTCATATACAAGGGGTTTATTTATTGTAATATTATCCAATATTGTTACATTAAAACACATTTATTATTTTTACTCTTAGGTATCCCCTCCATATTCCATGTTTATGTTTTTTAATTTCTAGTGGTTACAAAGGGTTACGATAGGTTGTTCTATATTCCCCTATTGTTTATGGAACATATAATTATTAGATTAAAAAAAACCAAATTCCTAAAATGATATTAATTATATATAAGTATTATTTATAGATAAAATTAAATTTCATGGTAAGGCCCCTCAGTCTTCATTCAAATTTTAATGTTAAAAGTGATTTTAAATTTTGCATCAAGTGAAATGAATTATATTAATAAAATTTTTATAAAAAATATATTGTAAAAATTATTTATTATTTGGTTAAAACACATATTATCCATATATAATTGGTTAGGAAATTAAAATTTGGGTGAATGTGTCTCCCCACAACATATGTGTGACATTCTCACAACATAATTAATGTGAGACATATCCCCAATTGAAAGTTAAGTTATTTAATATGTTTTCATATAAGGGTATAAAAGTAATTAATTTGATAATCATGGGCTTAGTGACCATAGTGTGTACTACCATGATGTAGTTTTCATGCGAACATTTAAAATATTGTATTTTTATTTTCCCCATTTGATAATATATATTATTATTATCTCATGTTATTATATTTAAAGATGATCAAATAATATATTCATGTTATTATTTCAAGAAAATATTTTTTTATTATAAAAAAATTGTATATGTAATACATGGTGGGATCCTACTTGGGTAATTATGATCAAACCCTACATGATCTAATGGGTTTATGCTGATTCGGTTATTTTTTATCAAGGAAAGGTCATGAAACAATTTAGGGGTGATGATAATATATTATCAATTTCTCTTAGTGATTTAATAGTAATGGTTGGGTTATGTACTCATGTCACATGATGTTGAGCATGTATTTTTTTGTTCATTTTTTTGAACATGTGTATAAAAATCAAGTATCGCATATTTGGATCTCATCACATCCTCTTTTTAATTTATAAACTAATGATACACCATGTACATTTCATTCAAATGGTCATATATTATTTTATATTTATTTATCCATGTAATATATTTTTTCTTTGTGTTAGAGATATCTATTCATGTTATTTTGCTCAATTCATTACCCACATGTATATATGGAGGTAAAGTTAGGTCCTCAGCTTAGAACCTTGTGACATTTTTATCATCTATGATAAACTATTCACATAGGCATATTCCTTGACATCGAGGCTATAACGACCCAACCCTAGTTACCCAAAGTCGGTGCATTATTAGATAACATTGGCATCATCACAAGAAAATAATGTCTCGAAAGACCGATCTGTTTAGTATTATTGGAAACAAGATTCATACATAAGTTCAACTTTACATCTTGAAGAGAAATACAACACAAATATATTTCATTAAAAACATCCAACCCTCCTAGATTATGCCTGAAGGTCACTCATAACTAACTTCTTCATATCCTGGGAAAATGAAACATAAGAAAGGGGTGAGCTCAAATGCTCAGTAAGGGTAAGTAACACAACAGAAAATGAAATAAATATTAAGCGTGGTAAATAATTGGAACCACATGCCTTTACCAATAATAAACAAGAATACATTTAGGGAAAGAATATGAGATGAGTAAATAATGCCATAATAAAATATAATCATGGGTATTCTACTATTCTAATGACCACATGAACCATAAATATTATTTCCATAATGAGGGAATGTATAATGCCGGACATTCTGAAACATTTTGTCAAGGCCTCGGCCAAGATGTCTAAAAATGATTAAGGCCTCGACCAAAACTATAAATAAAAATGGGAAAGAGATTCAGCAAATTCCATGTCTATTTGTCTCATGAGACCTAACAATGCATCTAGGAGCTATAGTGGGCTCCACTTGTCCCTTACTAAGTCCAATACATTTTTCATATGAAAAGGTTTAAACATATCCTAAACATTCGTATTAAAACTAGCATACGAAATATCAATACATTAACCATAAATCATGAATGGTATAAAAATAGCACATCCATAGTTAAACATATCACAAAACCGTCAATACAATATGGATGTTTTGTATCATAATAAATAAACTCCAAATAAACTTAAAATCCATCAAAGGATGTTGACATAGATGAAATCAAAACTCTTTTTAGAGAAATATCTCTTTCTATTTTGAAATAATTTAAGAGTCACATAATTATAAAATAAAACATTTACATTGAAAATATTTTCATAATCTTGTAAGGGAAGCTTCGACGAATTTATAAAGGTAGAAATAGCCACACCCGCCGTATAAGTTAAAAGAAAACATTATTACCTTAATTTTGTCGAAAAGGTTAAAAAGGACCTTGTTTGGAAAACGACGGAAAGATTCCTTTATAAAAATATTATAAATAGTCAACAAGGGTATAATTAACTTCAACCCATAGTCTATAAAATAGTAAGAATTTTTGAAAATACATTTTTAAGATACATGGATGTGGATGATAAAGAGGCCCTAGTAGATAAATACGTTAAAAAACCTCGGATAATGAAGAGATTGTGAAACAAACCCTTACTTTGTACTTTTCCATGGTTGAGGGTAGGTTAACCTCCTCTATAATTTTGAAATAATTGTTACTAAATTATACTCTAATCATATACATTAATATGATATCATATATGATCTTTTAACATTGATTTGTTAATAATATCTTAGTATTATCATCATTTCGGGTGTTAACGGATTAGACTTTATTTATATTCTTTGCTATGTGAGCCATATTTGTTATGGATGAGATGTATATTATTAATATCCAGAATGATATCAAGTCCTTAAACATTATTTTTAATTATAAAATGAGAATTAGACTTGAATGGATACGATGGGGAATGAATCTAATCACGTTTGTGGAGATGGTAGTCCGTACGTACGCACAAGCGACAATATCATTATTTTGATATTAAAATAATATATAATTGGATGGTATATAATATATAAAGAATCATTATAATGTTATATTTATTATTTACATGAGTTACACATAATTATTATACCCATACAAATAATAATTTTTTGAATAACAATTACACCATGACGTGGAGACGGTAAGCCCTACGTACGCACGTATGGTGACATGTCATTCAAAGGATGGATAGAATACTGAATATGGTTGTAACATATTTGTAGTAACAAATCAGTATATAGAAGATACTGGAGTTACTATTTTATAATGGGAATAACAATGAAAGAAGAATTTGAAGAAGAAAATAACTTGAAAGAGGGTCGTGAAAACATTACCTCTTAATCGAGTTCTTCATTTTGATTTGATCAAATGGGCTCCTTAAGTTGGATTTATGATCAAACATAGAACTCATGTTTTAAGTGAGGGAAGTTGAGAGAATATTTGGGAATAGGTTGGCTGATCCAAAAAGGCTTTTAAGGTGTGTATAATTGGTTAGAAGTGATGTCCTTTTATAAGGGGGAGGGGGGGCTCTTTAGGAAAAATTAAAATATTATTTTATAATAAAATAATATTTGGTTTATAATTGATAAAAAGTTGATTATTCAAAGTATAAGGTGTGTATGGGTCTAATTCCTTTCAACCAAGAGATTTTAGATAGGTTTTGGTCATTATATTAACCTTATCTTTTAGTTTTAACACTTAGTTAATTAGATTGACATTTACCATGTCAGTTTGTATTTTTATATTATATAGTTAATAAACATACTATATACATCCAAGAGGCCCCCAAGTGGTCCATTAATGATACACATATCATGATATAAGTCCTTTGGCCAAACATTATATTTTTAGGAATAGAATATCAATTAATAATATAATATTCATTTTAAATACTCTTTTATGTCAATTTTGACACTATTGGGTATTTTGTTTTTTATAAATTCATAACAACATTATTAATTCGAAAAAAATTCATATAACAAGTATTTATATGTCATATTAACCTAAAAAATTAGTTTAATTCATAAAAAGTTTCAAATTACATTTATTTTGATATTTATAATATCAATTATTTGATTCTTTCATTAATAAGGAAAATTCTGCATCATTATTGTGTCATAAATAAATTTAATTATTAAATGTATAAAAATTATAAATAAAATACCATTATGTATGAAATATTTTTATCTTTATAATGAATATTTATAGTCTAAAATATAACATATATAACTTTATGTAAAAAATTGTTTTTCTAAAAGATAGATCCTTATGTCATTTTTGTATTTACTTTAACTTAATTAATATAAAGTTTCCATATCACCTACAAGTGGCTCCATGGGATCCCAAAATCAACCCAAAGATGCCCATGGTCGGAAATGTATCCAACAATAAGGTTAAGACACGTTTTAGGGTAATTTATTATTATTATAATATTTTTTTACCCTTATTTACCGGATTTACCCATTAACCTTGGTAAATAAAATATTTACCGAAGTAATTATTCAAAAGGTCTAAAAATAAAAGTTACCTATTTACACAATTTGGACATCCTGATTAAAAATATGCAATCCATTTTTCCAAATTCACAACATATAAGTGGTAGAAATTAATTTAAAATTAATTCCCGCTGTCAAAATAAAAAGTGTGTTTTTAAAGAAATAATAACTATCAAATGATGAGACTTATTTATGTCCAGTTTAATTGTGAAATTATGTCCAATGAACAAAATTGTATTAAATGGTAAAAATATAATCTAAATATACTTTAAAACCACTAAAATTCATAATTTTTCACTATTAATTATTTTTATTAAAAAATTTGTTTTTAATTAAAATTTAGTAATTTTCACTATTCATCAAAATATAAAAGTTATCCGAAAAATACCAAAATTTCCCCCTAGGATAAATTCTATATTACAAATCAAAAAATGAAGTCTATTTTGAGAGATAAAATTTATAAAAATTCAAAAATTGGGTATTACTATTCATAACGGCTACTTTGATTGGTTGTGGTGTGTGTTAGAACTCGAAGTTGCATATAACACATGCTACTTTATTATTCTAAGAGAAGCGTACTGTGGAAGCTTGGGGTGTTACATTCTCCCCTCCTTCAAATAATTTCATCCTCGAAATTTCTAGAATACTACTGCATGAAAAGACTTGGGTGTTTGTTTATCATAAGTTCCTCGGGTTCCCACAGTGCCTCTTCCATCTTATAGTTTCCCCATAGCACTTTAACCAGACAAGTCATCATGTTTCTCAGAACTTTTTCTCTTGTATCAAGAATCCTGACGGGATCTTCGCAATAAGACAGATCAGGTTCCAGTTCTATTTCCTCATAGGTGAGTACATGCATTGGTTCACGCATGTATTTTCTCAACAGTGATACATGGAACACATCATGAACTTTGGAGAGACTTGGTATCATTTCCAAACAGTAAGCTACAACCCCAATTCGTTATAGAATTTAGAATGGTCCGATGTACCTAGGACTCAATTTTCCCTTCTTACTGAAATGTATAACACCCTTCCATGGAGATACCTTCAAGAAAACATGATCTCCAACCTGAAATTACAAATCCTTCCTTCAGTTATTGGCATAGCTCTTCTGTGTACTTTGAGATGCTTTGATGTGGTTTTGGATTACCTTTAACTTTTCCATCATTTCCTCCACCAATTCAAGGCCTACAAGTTTTCTTTCACCAACTTCATCCCAATAGGTTGGTGTGCGACATCTCTTTTAGTATAATGCTTCATATGGTGCCATGAGAATACTTGAATGGATGCTATTGTTATAGGAAAATTCTACCAGAGGTAAATATTGATCCCACTTACCCTGAAAGTCATGTGAGAATGATCTCAACATGTCTTCTAAGGTTTGAATAGTCCGTTATGATTGTCCATCTGTTTGAGGGTGGTAGGCAGTGCTCAAAGGAAGTTCAGTATCTAAGGCCTTCAGAAGATTCTTCTAAAATCTTGAAGTAAAATGGTTATCACGATCAGAAACAATCGATAGGGGTACTCCATGAAGTCTCACAACTTTTTTAATATATAGTCTTGCTAGATGTTCAAGTGGTAGATCTTCTCTTATAGAAATAAAATGTGCTGACTTGGTAAGATGATCAACAATTACCCATATAACATTGTTCTTTCTAGGAGCCTTTGGTAGTCCTATGATAAAGTCCACCGTTATATTATCCCATTTCCACTCAGGTATGGGAAGAGGTTGCATGACTCATCTAGGTTGTTTCCTTCCATCTTTCACTTGTTGACAAACCATACATATTGACACAAAATCAGTAATCTCCCTCTTCATGTTGTCCCACCAAAAATGTTCCTTCAAATCTCTATACATTTTGGTGCTCCCAGGGTGTATAGAGAAATTAGAACTATGAGCATAATCCAACAATTCCCTTTTTAGATTAGGTATATCAGGAACACAAAGTCTCTTCCAAAATTTCAAAATTCCATCTTCATACACAAAGTATCTCAATCTCCCATCATTCACAGCTTTAATATTCTTTTGAAACTCTTCATCCCCAGTATGAGAACTCTTTATTCATTCTAGTAAAGATGGTTTGGCAACCATTTGAAAAAGTATTGATGTTTCACCTTCCATGGTGATTCCCATATCCATATTTACTAGATCAATATATATAGGATCCTTTTCAAATCTCATCTTGTTGAAAAATCCATGATCCTTTCTACTCAAAGCATCTTCCACCTTATTTTCCTTCCTCGGGTGGTAGTGTATAGTGCAATCATAATCCTTGAGTAGTTTAAGCCATCACCTTTGCCTCATGTTGAGTTCTTTCTGTGAGAAACTATACTTAAAAATCGTGTGATCGTTATAAATCTCACATTTTTCACCATAGAGGTAGTGTCTCTATATCTTAAAAGCAACGATTACAGCTGCTATCTTGAGATCATGAGTAGTATTGTTTTTCTCATGAATTTTGAACTATCATGATGCATATGCCATAACCCTATCATTCTGTATAAATACACAACCAAGTCCTTTCTTCGATGCATCACTATAAAAAATGAACTCATCATTCCCCGATGGTAGAGTCAGAATTGGAGAATTGACTAATCTTCTCTTCAGTTCTTCAAAACATTCTTCACACTCTTTTGTCCAAACAAATTTGACCCCTTTACATGTGAGCTTCATTAATGGGTTAGCCAATCGGGAAAAGTTCTGGAGGAAATGTCGATAATAACCTGCTAAACCAATAAAACGACATACCTCAGTTATACTCATCGGTGCAGGCCATTCATGGATTGCTCTTTTTTTAGAAGGATCAATAGAGATTCCATCCTTAGAGACAATATGGAAAAGAAAAGAAATCTCTTGAATCCAGAATTCACACTTACTAAACTTTCCATATAATTCATGTCTTTTAAGAGTTTTATGGATAATGCACAAGTGATTTTCATGATCTTCATAGCTTTTGGAGTATACCAAAATATCATCAATAAATACCACCAAAAATTCATCAAGATATTCCTTGAAAACTCTATTCATTAGATCCATGAATACAGAGGGTGCATTAGTCAATCCAACAGGCATTACTGAAAACTCGTAATGCCCGTACCTGGTTCAAAATACTATCTTCAGAATGTCTTCTTTATTCACACACAACTGATGATATCCATATCAAAGGTCAATCTTTGAAAAGTATTGATCTCCTTGCAGTTGGTCAAATAAATCATCAATGTGAGGTAGGGGATACTTGTTCTTTATTGTTATGGCATTGATTTCCCTATAGTCAATACATAACCTCATAGATCCATCTTTCTTCTTAACAAAAAGGACAGGGGATCCCCATGGAGAAACACTAGGGAGAATAAATACCTCATTACTCAATTACTCTAGTTGTTTCTTTAGTTCAACTAATTCTATAGTGTACATTCTATAAGGGGTCTTTGATATAGGCCTTGAACCATGAATTAAATCAATAGAAAACTCAACTTCTCATTCAGGAGGATTCCAAGTAAATATTCTGGAAACAAATCAACATATTCTCTCACAATAGGTATATCCTATATTTAAACATTCCTTTCTTCTCTCATAGTTATTTCACTCCCTTCCTCCCAAATAATTGAATTTAGTTGAGCTACTTGGGGTGGATCTAGATAAGAATTAGGTAGTGATGATTCTGCTCTAAAGATAAGGTGTTCTTTATCATCATCATCAAAAATTGTAACCTCTTTATTTGTACATTAAATCTTCACATCATGGTCAGAAATCCAATCCATACCAAGGATTATATCAAATTCAATCATAGATATGGTGATGAGATCAATAGATAAAGAACATTTATGTGCTCTAATAGGGACTGATTCACAAAACTTTGTTGCAATGATACTTCCCTTAGAAGTTTTGACTGAAAAATCCTTTGTTAAATGAAATTGTAAACATTTAATTTTCTTAGAAAAATGGGAAGATATGAAATAATTCGATGATCCAGAATCAAATAAAGAATTTTCTAAACTTGAGGAAACTATTAAATTACCTGCCACCACGTCTTTCGGAGCTTCTACCTCAGCAGTAGTTATAGAATAATCTTGTCCTTAGTCCCTAGGCCTTTTCTGAGGTAAGTTTCCCTGACGCTTAGGACATTCATTTTCATAATGTCCCATCTCCCTGCAATTGTGGCATTGAACATTGGTAGCGTCTTTCTTTCCTTTACAATCACTGGCTAGATGGCCTTTGTATCCACACTTGTAGTATACTCCTTTTCCTTCTAGATATGCACCAGGGTGCTTGCTTCCGCAATTATCACAAGGTGGAAATTCAATTCTTCCCTTCTTCCTTATTTCGTTATTTCCTTTCCCAGAGTGTTCAACAGATCTCTTCTTCTCTTGCTTTTATTTAAAGTCATAATACTTAGAGAATTCCTTTTCTGTATTGATAGCACATGAGACAATATCTTTGTATGATGAGAAGGATTGTGAGACTAATGCTCTATGGAGAAACAGTTTTAACCCATCAAAGAAACAATCAATCTTACTTCTTGAGTTATATATATAATCTGCATCATACCTTGCTTACCAAGTAAAGTTTTCCTCATACTTTGCGACATTCTCATCCTCCTTTTGTCTCAGACATAGAAATCGCCTTTCCATATCTACTCGATGGTCACGAGGAATGTATTTTTCTAAAAATAGATCTTTGAACTCCATCCATTCCATATTTGATACTTCATTGTCTTCCTTCATGTTTTGAATCAATGAACACCATTGATCAATATCTCTACTGAGGTGGTAAACTGCCATGATAACTTTTTCTCTTTCACTAATCCCCAAAGAATGGAATATTTTCTCTCAGGAATTTATCCATTTCTCAGCTACTAAGGGATTTGTACTCCCATAGAATATTTGTGGTTGTTTCCTCAGGAAGCGATCTAACATTGATCCCCCACACTTTGGATCAGGGTGCTCCATACGGGTAAGGTTATTATTCATAACCAGAGTGAGTTATCCTAGTATATATGATTAGCTGATCGGCACTAGTTCTATCACCAGCTCCACTATAATTATCTTGAGTAGGAGGGAAATCCCTACATGGAGTGCGTGCATTGATACAGTTTCCATTTCTTCCCCTAGGCACCATTTCTAAACAATGGCATAAACTAGATCAGTTTATAAATTAAAATACATAATTCCATACTTAACATAAATTTATCTATTTATGGATATAATCCGTAATCATAAAAAAATTTCTTTGAGGAAGTATATACTCATAAACCCTTCATAATGGTTTTTAATGAAAATGAGAATTATCATAAGCATATCCTTCAGGATTGTCATGACCAAGAGTGCAGCAAGGCCCGTTGTCATGCACAGGTTCTCGTTCAAGTCTAGCTCAAAGCGGTGTTTTTGGGTTTTACCCCTAGGTACATCTGTGCCAGAGCCATATCTACCTACTTGTATCTAGACAATGATGTATTTCTCGGAAATCTCACCAAATCTCTACAATACCAAAATTCTAGTAAGTTCTTCTATACTAATCCTCAAAGTCCATCTTAGGTCTATGTGCTCTAATCAGAGTTTATCTAAATCTAGTTTCCAAGGTTTGTACTAAATTTCCTCTAATACCAACTGTAATTCCCCAAACCTAGTTACCAAGAGTCGGCACATTATTACATAACATTAGCATGATCACAAGGAAATTATGTCTTGAAAGACATATCAGTTTAGTATTATTGAAAACAAGATTCATACATAAGTTCAACTTTACATCTTGAAGAGAAACACAACATAAATATATTTCATTAAAACATCCAATCCACCTAGATTATGACTTAAGGTAACTCATAACTAACTTATTCATATCTTGGGAAAATGAAACATATGAATTGGGTGATCTGAAATGCTTAGTAAGGGTAATTAATATAGAGGAAAATGACATAAATATTAAGCATGGTAAATAATTGAAACCACATGCCTTTACTAATAATAATCATGAATAATTTTATGGAAAGAATGTGAGATGAGTAAATAATGACATAATAAAGCATAATCATGGGTATTCTACTAGTAGAATGACCACATGAACCATCAATATTATTTTCATAACTAGGGAATGTATAATGCCGGACATTCTGAAACATTTTGCCAAGGCCTTGGCCAAGACGTCTAAAAATGATCAAGGCCTCAGCCAAAACCATAAATCAGAATGGGAAAGGGCCTTGTCCAATTCCATGTCTAGTTGTCTCATGAGACCTACCGATGCATCGAGGAGCTATAGCGGGCTCCACCCGTCACTTACTAAGTCCAAGAAATTTCTTATATGAAAAGGTATAAACATATCATAAACATTCGTATTAAAACTAGCATACAAAATGTCAATACATTAACCATAAATCATGAATGGTATAAAAATAGAACATCTACAGTAAAAAATATCACAAAACCTTCAATAAAATATGGATGTTTTGTATCATAATAAATCAACTCCAAATAAACTTAAAATCCATCAAAGGATGTTGACATAGATGAAATCAAAAATATTTTTAGAGAAATATCTATTTCTATTTTGAAATCATTTAAGAGTCATATAATTATAAAATCAAACATTTACTTTGAAAATATTATTATAATCTTGTAAGGGAAGCTTCGATGAGTTTATAATGGTAGAAAACAGCCGCAACCGCCGTATAAGTTAAAAGAAAACATTCTTACCTTAATTTTGTCGAAAATGTTAAAAAGGACCTTGTTTGGAAAACGATGAAAATATTCCTTTATAAAAAACTTATAAATAGTCAACAAGGATATAATTGACTTTAACCCATAGTATATAAAATAGTAAGAATGTTTTGAAATACATTTTTAAGAAACATGGATGTGGATGATAAAGAGGCACAAGTAGATAAATACGTATAAACAACCTTAGATAATGAAGAGATTGTGAAATAAACCCTTACCTTGTAATTTTACTTGGTTGAGGGTAGTTTAACCTCCTGTATAATGGTGAAATAATTGTTAATAAATTATACTATAATCATATACATTATTATGATATCATATATGATCTTTTAACATTGATTTGTTAAGAATGTCTTAGTATTATCATTGTTTCGGGTGTTAACGGATTCGTCTTTATTTATATTATTTGTTATGTGAGCCATATTTTTTATGAATGGGATGTATATTATTCATATCCAGAATGATATCATGTCCTAAAACATTATTTTTAATCATTAAATGAGAATTAGACTTGAATGGATATGATGGGGAATGAATCTCATCGTGTTTGTGGAGACGGTAGTCCGTACGTACGCACGAGCGACAATATTATTATTTTGATATTAAAATAATATATAGTTGGATGGTATATAATATATACAGAATAATTATCATGTTATATTTATTATTTACATGAAGTACACATCATTATTATACCAATCCGAAAAATAATGTTTTGAATAACAATTACACCACGACGTGGAGATGGTAAGCCGTACGTATGCACGTATTGTGACATGTCATTAGAAGGATGGATAGAATATTGAATATTGTTGTAACATATTTATAATAACATAATATTATATAGAAGATACTGGATTTATTATTTTAGAATGGGAATAACAAAGAAAGAAGAAGTTGAAGAAGAAAAGAACTTGAAAGAGGGTGGTGAAAACATTACCTCTTAATCGAGTTCTTCATTTTGATTTGATCAAAAGGGCTCTATAGGTTGGCTTTATGATCAAAATAAGGACTCTAGGTTGAAGTGAGAGACGTTGAAAGAATATTTGGGCTGGGGTTGTCCGAACCAAAAGGCTTTGAAGGTGTGAAGAATTGGTTAGAAGTGGTGTCCTTTTATAAGGTGGAGGAGGGGCTCTTTAGGAAAACTTAAAGTATTATTTTATAATAAAATCATATTCAGTTTCTAATGGCTCCAAAGTCGATTATTCAAAGTCTAAGATGGGGATGGGTCAAAATCCTTTCAAAAAATATATTTTAGATAGTTTTTGGTCATTATATTAACCTTATCATTTAGTTTTAACTCTTAGTTCATTAGATTGACATTTACCATGTCACTTTGTATTTTTATATTATATAGTTAATAAACTTACTATATACATCCAAGAGACCCCCAAGTGGTTCGTTAATGATACAAATATTGTGATATAAGTCCTTTGGATGAAGCTTAGTTTTTTAGGAATAGAATATCAATTAATAATATAATATTCATTTTAAAAACTCTTTTATATCAATTTTGACACTATTGGGTATTTTGTTTTGATAAATTTATTACAGAATTATTACTTCAAACCAAATTAATATAACCAGGATTAATATTTCATATTAACCAAATAAATTAGTGGAATTTATATAATGTTTCAAATTACCTTTATTTTGATATTTATAATATCTATTATTTTATTCCTTCATTAATAAGAAAAATACTGCATCATTATTGTGTCATAAATAAATTTAATTATTAAATGTCTAAAAATTATAAATAAAATACAATTATGTAGGAAATCGGTTTATCTTTCTAATTAATATTTATTGTTGAAAATATAACATATATAACCTTATGTAAAAAGTTGTTTTTCTAAAAGATAGATGCTTATGTCATTTTTGTATTTACTTTAACTTAATTAATATAAAATGTCCCTATCACCTACAAGTGGCTCCATGGGGTCCTAAAATCGACCCAAAGATGCCCATGGTCGGAAATGTATCCACCAATAAGGTCAGGACATGTTTTAGGGAAATTAATTATTATTATAATATTATTGTTTACCCTTATTTACCGGATTTACCCTTTAACTATGGTAAATAAAATATTTACCGAAATAATTATTCAAAATGTTTAAAAATAAAAGTTACCTATTTACAAAATTTGGAAATCCTAATTCTAAATATGAAATCCATTTTTACAAATTCAAAACACAGAAGTTGCAGAAATTAATTTAAAATTAATTTCTACAATCAAAACAAAAAGTTTGTTTTTAATGAAATAATAACTATCATAAAATTGGCACTAGTTTATGTCTGGTTTAATTGTGAAATTTTGTACAATGACCAACTAGTATTAAATGGTAAAAATATATCCTAGATATACTTTAAAACAACTAAAATTCATAATTTATCACTATTAATTATTTTTAATAAAAAAGTTTTTTTAATTAAAATTTAGTAATTTTCACTATTCATCAAAATATAAAAGTTATCCGAAAAGTACCAAAATTTCACCCTAGGCTAAATTTGATATTCCGAATCAAAAAAATGAAGTCCATTTTGAGAGTTAAAATTTATAAAATTTCAAAAAGTGGGTATTACTATTCATAACGGCTACTTTGATTGGTTGTGGTGTGTGTTAGAACTCGAATTTGCATACAACACACACTACTGTATTATTCAAAGACAATCGTACCTTAGAAGATTGGGTTGTTACATAGGAACTTTGTTATAAATTTTTGTTATTTGGAAAACAAATATAGTGAAATTTAAAATCATTTTTTGGCACCCATGGAGGGGTAAGCCTAGTTTGGTTCCGGAAAATTACCACTACACCGAAGTTGTATTGAAACATTGAACTAAATGATGCTAAAAAAATTGATAGATGAAAAATTAAATCATAAAATGAACAATTAATGTTAATAAAGGTTTAATAATTGAATATGATAATTATTTAGACATGAAAATGATTTTGAATAAATTATATAATTAAATTAATTTAGTAATCTAGGAAGATATATGACTTGTGAAGTGAGTACGAATGTTATGCAAAGATTTCATTCCAAAAATACATTAGTTTTATGTATTTTTAATCTAGTTATTTTCCACTATTATTTATTATATCCAACTCATTTAATATATATCTTTATTTTACCTCAATTTAATATAAATTTATGTTATTGTCTTATCTCGTATGCATATATAGTTCACACTATATGTTGTTCTTAATGGATCTTAACCATTCTTTAGTCTTCATGAGATTATGTTCTCTATCACTCTATATCTCTCTAGTTTTGTGTTTTGAAAATCCTATATATGCCTAAATTATATTCTTTATTTTTTCTTATCTATCATTTTCTAGGAATACCTCTATATTTACTATTCCCATTATATACAACCTTTAAGACCGACTCGATGATATGTATAAAGTAAATTTTATATTTTATTTTGGTATCATCAAATCCATTATTAACCTACCTTAAAAAAATTTATATTTATAAATATATCCTTAGTAAATTTTATTTATTAAATGTTTTTTAAGAAAATCATCATTTCAAAAAAAATCATGTAAATCACTTATCTTTATTTACAAAAACATTGCCAATATTTCTAAAGACACTATTAATTGTTTTTCTACCAGTATCCTATCTATTTATATCAATATATTTTTTTTGTAGTCTATATTTAAATGATATTTCAATATTATTATTCATTTTTAATGAGTAGTTTTTTTTAATTTTTAAATATGATATTTATATATTTTCTGAAAAGTGATGTTTTCCTTATTTATTTTAACATTCCATATGAACTATGAAATTATTTTCTTAAAATGATTAAAATTTACTAAATTACCTCAAAATATTACTAACCATGGTAAATAAACATTAATATTCTATAATTTTAACATTTATTATATCATATTTCTTCAAATGTTCTACTTTTCATAACAACATAACATGTTAAAATTATTACCTGATTCAGAGCTGAGGTTTCTATGAAATAATGTTATGGTAGAAATGAAATATAAATTATATGAATGAACAATCACTACCATTTTCATTACATGTTGTTAATTATGTTTAAATATATCCCTTCAATAAATTTATTTCAATTCTTAAAACCTTTTCTCCCTTCCTTTGATCAAATAGAGTTCACCTAGATTGCCATGCATTCTATATAGTATATAGATTATTGACATGTCCTTATACCCATTACTATTTATTATATTAATAGTCTATACATCATTATTATTTTTTATGTTTATTTACCATGATAGATACTTTATTATTTTGGATAACTATTTTACTTCCACATGACACTCATGATATGATTTTGGATATATTTATGATTATTTTCTTATTCAAGTGGTCACCATATGCCTGATTTATTGATTAAATGTGTGGTACCATATTTATATTTACCCCCAATAGATTAGGTAATGATTTATATCTCATAGTATCACTATGATGTGTCCAGGTTAAGTAAAACACATTGGATAATGTTTAGTATAGGTACATTAAGCCTATCCTATAATATTTTGAGAGGGCCAAGTACAATTGGCCTCATTAATAATCATTTTCATGGGTTAAGTACAATAATCCTAATCTATAATGTCTAAAGGTCATAGTGATTTTTTTTTCAAAATATAATGTTATTTTATCTTGTAAATGAGCATTGAACTGTGTTTATAATGACATATCTAATATTTATGACACATTTGGATGATTATATTGACTTCCATACTTATGTGATATCTTTTATCTTATTACATTCTTATGTAATATATTCCATGAAATGATTATTGAATCACATGATATCTCAATTTATTTTTTATTCCATTATTTATATTATGAATAAATTCCTTATTTTCAAAACATATTATTAAAGTATTTATTTCATTTATCATTTCATTAGCCTTCGGTTCATGTATCAACAATGTTTATAATATATTTTTTCATTAATATATTTTGATCACCTATTGATCATTTTAGCACACTCTTTCCTTATGTTTCCCTAATTGTGTAGGAATATCTATATAGTCATATGTATAAGTTTTTATTAGATGTGGAGAATTATTATGGAAGGAATATATATTATACGATGAGTTAATTTGGAAATTTACCTAGTTATCAATGGTAAAAAATGTATTAATATTTTGTGTTGGTTAAATATTAGTGATGTTTGAGATGAAAGAATTTAATTTATATATTTATATGTGTGGCTCTAGAGACACTCATGACACACCCCGACATTATAGTAATTCAATATAATGTTTGAAATGCTATATTTATTGGTCTCTCCTATGGAGATAGTGCATCCATCATAATGTACCAGCCTTAACCCTAAAAAACTATATCTAATGGTGGATAGATCCATCAACATATTCATATCTTTGTGAGTCATATAAGAAAAGTATTTAGGATCTCCATTGATCTAAATATAAAACACAAATAGGTATAGCATCCCTTCTCCAAAAATTGAAAATTAAAATCCTATACAATAGGGGTATATTGATATGAGAACTATCTCCAACACATCATATTTGGATTTGATCCACAAGGATCTAAAAATATATTTATCTAATAAAAAATGATTAAACTAAGTGAGATTAAATAACTCTCTTCTTCATGATTTTGGTAGATAATATTCTCTCTCATTCAATTTTATGAGTTTTTTATGTCTATCCTAGACATTAAATAGTTACATAAACTCATGATTCATCCTATCTTAAATTGGGATATGAATAATTCAAAAAATATCACATATTTTAATAAAAATTTCCCAATATAAATAATTTAATGTATTATTATTTATGAACCATAATCTTCCAAGTTCCTTGATGGGCACATGAAACTGATACCCCATTAATTGGGATAAAAATTGATTAGGTTATCCATATATATAAGTGTAATGAACTCTTCATAGCCCTAGTGAACCAAATATGTACATTCCTACTCATTGGAGAAACTCTACCAAGGATGGGGGAACAACTTTGAACTCCATCATTGATTAGAATCACTCAAAAAATTCATGATAATCATTTAATATTCCATGGATATCTATTAATACGTATAATCTTAGCCATCCACGGTTAATGTGTAGTAAAACATTATATATGTTTCTTTATATTCATCATCTTGAATGATGTTACCCTCACGTTAAATATTCACTAGAGTTTACTTTTGGGAAATTATAGACTACATTGGTGGAATGTGGTGGCTAGAAGACAGAATCATAGAACCACCCTAAAGGTCAATGTCATTAAATGGAATCCCATCAAAAATTTGGTATCATAGATAATCTAACATAAATAAGTTTGTGACAATGATGGTCAATGGAAGAATATTATATCATAAATCCATGAATATGTTCCTATCAATTTTAAATACACTTTTTGGAATGGGGTAGAGAAAAATATTGAGTATCACCCGTGTCTATTTCATACATATATTGGCTAAAAACTACTACATGTATCAATATATCTTGAAAATCATGAATTTTATAAAATTTGAAATTTGTGCTAAATTTATAAACACTTTTCATGTTTATATCATTGATTTATATGTGTCACATAAAAATTGTTAGAGGTGAGAAAATTTACTAGACTCTATCATGTGTGTAATGAAACAAGATCCTATAGTCAAACTCATGTGATAGAATAGTATGGCATAAACATAACATTGTTCATGGATTATTAAAAGTTATTATGGGCCATTAAAAGGGATAAACCCTTTATAATAAGGTCTATAAGAGACCATTTTTCTTATTAGGTTCCAATATAAATCCATTAAAGTGTCTTTAAGAGCCTATTTTCCAATGAATCATATTATTTTAATTCTAAAAAAATCCAATTATATGGGGGAAATTTTTAGGCATTGAAATATTTTATAGGAATCAGACTAAGTGATTAATGCTGTGATTGTTTCTGAAATCAAATAAAATGAAATATATTTTCTAAGAAATAAATCACCGAAATATTTATCAAATAGAGTCATGAACAAGCTCATTTATTTCAAACATCATTTTTTATCACAATCATAATTGGAAACAACACATTGTGTGCCCAAATATTTGGTACAAGAAATACCACCTCGCGCTAATAGTTAAACTCACCCAAAATTAAGAATTTTTAATTAGTATTATTTTTATAATATCATTTTCTTATTCTTTCTATTTCCATGTACCTCCTGTTTAGAATGCATGAATAATTATCCAAAATTAATTCCCAATGTATCAGGCCCAATCATATTTCATTAACTAAGTATGGCATATTTTTGGATCTTTATCCTTATATATTTTTTGTAAAATTAATTCTCCATGTGATTGAATCTAGACTCATTAGAATATTTTAAAGTCTAATGCACTTCTATGGAACTTAAAATTTTGTATCTCCAAAATCCTAAAATTATGTACCTACAAATGTAATGGACACACTATAGAGTCTCTCACCAGAATCCAATCACCTAATTTCAATCATTCCATGAGGCTAAAAAAGTGTTCTATTCAAGAACCAATAGTTGAATTTATAAATGTGGAACCCATGAGTTTCTTCACCCTACACACATATGTAAGTAACATGAATTATCATTCATGAGAAACTATTCAATGACGCATAATTAAATTCAAAATCATAAAAATGTATTAATCACATAAGAAAAATGTGTCCATAACTTATGAGGAATATGTTCATTAATGTTAAATATATAGGCATACCTTTATGTCTTAGTCCCTCTACCCACTCCATGAATTAAATTCCCCCAGACCCCCACACCTAGATCTTGTTCTAAAAATAAATATGCTACACACACACTCTTACACAAACTATGATTGGAATAAAATCCTATCATCATTTTACATGACTATACATACTAACTGAATATTAAAACACATTCTCGAGAACTAATGTATTTGTTTATTTGATGCTTTAATATATTACCATGTTATTATAAAATAATGATTCAAAATTTTTCATATATTTATCCATGTATCAATTATTTCCATATATATTCATGTCAATTAATTCCATGGTAATTGAGGAAAAATGAATACAGATTACTTACAAAATTTGAATGGGTAATAAAAATATAAATAAGAGTTAAAGGAAATTTTCGTTGGATAATAAACATGTGATACACAATTCATCCTGATTCATGTTGTGGTACCTTTTTTGTGGGTGAGATAGTCCCACTGGGACTGAGAAATATATCCTTTCTTATGTTACAAAGGAGGTGCCACAGTTGAGTGGCCCTGATATGTGATTGAAGGGGGTTTAGTGTTGGTGAAATCATACCATGTTGGGTAATATTTCTTTAAATGGTGTCCAATAGGTTTATTCAAAGATAAAAAAATATCAAAATACCCTCTTATCCATGACTCATTGACCTACTTTCCAAAAGGAGGTGGTCTCTAGATGATTTGGCCAATGACACTTGAGGACTCACATTGGTCGAGAGGATGGGAAATCTGTCTCATCACACGCTTTTTGGGGGGAATTATTTCTTGTTTTGAGGGTCTCTTATAAATTTAAGTAATATTCATATGTTTGTGAATCATGGGTTCTTTCCTAAGCATGTATCTATGGATTACCACTAAGTCTCAAGATCAATCAGAAATATGCATGGGTTTGAAATCAATTGTATGTATCCAAGATTCCCTATTGATGATGAAATCTTTATGTATCCATGGTTCTTTATCAATGTTACCCTTTTTGACACATTATGGATTCTATAATTTTTTCCAAGATAATAATTATTTAATCCAAATTAATTGGCGCTCTATAATTTATCATTATCCAATGGGAGAGGAGACTGTTTTGATGTTTGGTTCAAACCCATAAAATTGGTTTCTTATGTATCATCATGATAGGAATCAATGCCCACATAGTTTTACACCACTTATCTTGACACATAAACTTTTAAGGTCATGTGATGAGGACCCATCTGTGTAGTTTAATGTCGTGCATTAAGGATATCTATGATTAAGGTTCCTAGTCAATCATTGGTCCGAGATTTACACCAAGAAGGGCCAAGGTACTCATAAGAAATGTATTATTTCTGGTAATGTGTGAACATACCTAGAATATGGCCCATGATAAATTAGTGCAAGTTTCAATTTCAAGTTTGGACCTCTGGGAGGCTTCCTACGTATCCTAATTAGTTGGGAATAAAATCGCTCGTAGTTCGGTATGATGGCCCTTATACATATAATATTCCCATAAAAGATGAATTATGTGGGGATTATGTTGATATAGAATTACCTATTTAAATAACGGTCTGGAATTACATCATAATGGATGACCTAAATAATTAAGGGACATTATTGTGGTTAGCCTTTGAGAATGATACCATTTGAGATCGGGCTTTAGACACACATCCTGTATATTCTTGTTATGGTTGGAATTATAGGTCTCATAGTTCATTTCCTAAAGTGGATTGTGTGGGTGTTGGTATCATCACTAGACTCTAATCACACATGATTCATGCTTGGTGTGAGAAATAAGTGTATGAGAACGATTCAACAAGCCACAAATATTCTCTTCTCCACTGATAGAAAGGGAGGAGGATGATGGCGGTAGAGGACGTAATGAGAGAACCACCTCCTACCATCAAAGGGATCTTAATCTATGGGGAATTCCATTTGAATATCATATGGTGTATGCTACCATTTAAATTCATATAGTCTGAATGATGGAATCACAATTTAATGCCATGTTTCATGAAAAAATACCATAAAATTTAACTTCAAGTGGTAAGGATGATTTGGGGTCTTCCAGTTTATAGTCATACGATGGGGACCACACATTAATGAATCCATGATTAACTAGAGGATAACTGGGTTGTGATGTTATAAAATTCCTACATCATGAGAGGGAAGAAATTTGTAAAACATGATATAGATATTCTCTAATCATGATAAATGATATGGGGCATGGAATATCTTGGTTATATGAAAGAAGGAGATGCCTCTCCTGAGTCAAAATTTGTCTTCGGTTTACAAACCTTTTTTATGGGAAACATATGCAGAGCCTATGTGGAATTGTGATCATAGTCTAGAATTTTTTGGATAAAACTGATTGTCTATTTTTTATGGTTGAGTATGTCTATGATGATCCAAAATTTCCTGGGACACAGAGGTTGATATATAGAGAACTGTGTGTCCTAGCATATAAGAAACATTGATACTATGATTCTCTATAGATTTATGGATCAGAATGGTATATGAGGTAGGTGATGGGGTTTTAGGAGTTTCATGAGGTGTATCTCAGCTCATGGTATTTTAGGGATTGATGACGGGGTGGGAGAAGGGAAAAACTAAAAATGTTATCAACTAGGCTTGAAAAGTATGTGGTACGACTCTCTATTTTTTAGGGGGGCCAGTGAAGGTATCAAAGGGACATGCCCAGAAGATCGAGACCGTAACTTGGAATTGATGTTGATCAGGGGTTTGGGGGTTCATCCCATACAGTATGGACCAATGGGTGAATGTAATTTTACATATAAGGCTGGCCACGTTGGATCAGGCCGCGTAGCATTTTCTATAAATTGTTGGCCGCGTAGTAGCTGGACGCATAGGTCTGGCTACAAAAGATGGCCTCATAGAGGAACCCATGTACTATTTCCATCATAGGAGCATCTGTGTACCATATCCTTCCTAAGAGCATCTATGAACCATTTTATACATTGGGTCTTCTACAAACTATTCCTTATACTCGTTCACTGGGACAAAAAATGATGTCTCAATTCCGCGAATGACACTGCCTCAACATATTTTCTTTTATGGAGGGTCTTCTGCACTTGGTTCATGGGGTTGTGTTATATCAAGGGACACAAATTTATATTTATAATGATTTATTCCAAGAATATCTTTGAGTGGGAGAGGGGTTTCTCCTGCACCCTATACATTTATATTCATGCTTTGTCATCTTTTCCGTCCAAGAGAGTGAGAGTTTATCTACCCCCCTCAGGGATTATTTACGGAGGAGTTAAGCCAGACATGTAGCTTCTTTTTTGTAAGCTTATATTAGAATTAGTTATTGGGGGGATTTTTTTGGGGTTTAGTGATGCCACCTCATCCCATAAACTACTTATTTCATGGGGGATTTTTTTTTGTGGAAGCATAAAGCACCACCTTGGCCTGAGAATGATATTGTTTCTCTTTTGGGGAACTATATGGTTCACCTTTCCCACTGACCATTTCAGTTTTCACAAAACATTGTATGTGGGAAATGTTTCTCCGCCTCCATCCTATGACTGATAGTGCTCGTAGTGCTGGCAATACCTTCTTCCTCCCGTGAACTATTTAGTTTTCATAAACCTTATGATGTAATGGATTATCGTGAGGATCAGTGAACTGTGAAGGAACTTGTCCTTCATGGTATTACTTCTTTCTTTTAATAATTTTCTTTAATCTAGTTCTGGATTTTATTTCTATCATTTTTCAAATTTGATGGAATTTTCATCATCTTGAATCAAGAATTTTTTGGACCCTATAAACACGTGAACCTGAATGTAACAAAGTGATTAAATAAACATGATCATAGAATACTAAGATGTAACACCCCAAGCTTCCACGGTACGTTTCCCTTCGAATAATGCGATAGCGTGTGTTGTACGCAACCTCGAGTTCTAACACACACCACAACTAATTAAACTAGCCGTTGTGAATAGTAATACCTACTTTTTCAAATCATATATATTTTATATTTCAAAATGGACTTCATTTTTGGATTCGGAATATTGAAATTAGCCTAGGGTGAAATTTTGGTACTTTTCGGATAACTTTTATATTTTGATGAATAGTGAAAATTACTAAATTTTAATTAAAATCAACTTTTTTAATCAAAATAATTAATATTGATAAATTATGAATTTGAGTGGTTTTAAAGTATATTTAGAATATAATTTTACCATTTAATTTAATGTTTGTCATTGGATATAATTTCACAATTAAACCAGACATAAACAAGTGTCAATCTTTTGATAGTTATTATATCTTAAAAACACGCTTTTTATTTTAACAACGGGAATTAATTTTAAATTAATTTCTGCCACTTCTGTGTTTTGAATTTGGAAAAATGGATTACATATTTGGAATCAGGATGTCCAAATTATGTAAATAGGTAACTTTTATTTTTACACATTTTGAATAATTACTGCGGTAAATATTTTATTTACCATGGTTAAAGGGTAAATCCGGTAAATAAGGGTTACAAAATAATATTATAATAATACAAAATTACCCTAAAACGTGTCCTAACCTTATTGGTGGACACATACCCGACACTGGGCATCCTTGGGTAGATTTGGGGACCCCTTAGAGCCACTTGTATGTGGTAGGGACACATTATATTAATAAAGTTAAAATAAAAATAAAAATGGCATAAGCTTACATCTTTTAGAAGAAAAATGTTTACATAGGGTTATACATGTTGGATTTTCGATTATAAATATTCATTAGAAATCTAAAACGATTTACTACATAATGATATTTTATTTATAATTTTTAGACATCAAATAATTTAAATTATTAATGACACAATAATGATGCAATGTTTACCTCATTAATAAATCATTTAAATAAATAAGATTATAATGATTAAAATATTATCTAAAACCTGTCCAATTATTATTGGTTGATGTTATTTAGAAAATGAGTCATCTTATCTTCTACCTCAATGATTTTTGGACCATTATAAACCGAATATAATTATATTATAAAGTAATACTTTCACTCTTTCCTAAAGAGCCCCTCCTCTCCCTTATAAAAGGAGACCACTTCTACTCATTCCTCACACCTCTCAAGCCACTTGGCTCGGCCAAACTCTGCCCAAATACTCTCCCAACTTCCCTCACTACAACCTAGAGGCCTTAGTGTGATCAGAAA
Source organism: Viscum album (assembly GCA_963277665.1). NCBI lineage: Eukaryota > Viridiplantae > Streptophyta > Magnoliopsida > Santalales > Viscaceae > Viscum > Viscum album. Next base: position 1,078,031,013 of record OY728135.1, on the reverse strand, counting down.
GCCAACCTAAGGAGCCCTTTTGATCAAATCAAAAGGAAGAACCCGAAGAAGAGGTAATGTTTTCACCACCCCTTTTCAAGTTCCTTTCTTCTTCCACTTCTTCTTTCTTTGTTCTTACCATTCGAAAATAATAACTCCAGTATCTCGCATATACTGTGATGTTATTATAAATATGGTACAACCATATTCAGTATTCTATCCACCCTTTGAATAACATGTCACCATACGTGCGTACGTACGGCTTACCGTCTCCACGTCGTGGTGTAATTGTTATTCAATATATTATTATTTGGATGGGTATAATAATGATGTGAAAATCATGTAAATAATAAATATAACATGTTAATTATTCTGTATATATGTTATAACATCCATTTATATATTATTTTAATATCAAAAGAATGATATTGTTGCTCTTGCGTACGTACGGACTACCGTCTCCACAAACGCGATAAGATTCATTCTCCATCGTATCCATTAAAGTATAATTATCATTTGATGATTTAAAAATGATGTTTAAGGACTTGATATCATTCTGGATATAAATAATATACAACCTATCCATTACAAACATGGATTACGTAACAAAACATATAAAATAAAACAAGTAAGTTAACACCCGAAACAACGATAATACTAAGATATTATTATCAAATCAATATTAAAAGATAATATATGATATCATATTAATGTATATGATTCTTTTATAATTTAATAACAATTATTTCACCATTATACAGGAGGTTAACCTACCCCAACCAAGGAAAAGTACAAGGTAAGGGTTATTTCACAATCTCTTCATTATCCGAGGTTGTTTATACGTAATAATCTACTGGGATCTCGTTATCATCCACATCCATGTTTCTTCAAAATGTATTTCAAAACATTTTTAATATTTAAAAGAATATGGGTTAAAGTCATTTATACCCTTGTTTGACTTTTTATAAGAGGTTTATAAGGGAATCTTTCCGTCGTTTTCCAAACAAGGTGCTTTTTAACCTTTTCGACAGAATTAAGATAAGAATGTTTTTTTAACTTATACGGCGGGTGCGGTTATTTTCTGCCGTTATAAAATCGCCAAAGCTTCCCTTACAAGCTTATATGAATATTTTCAAAGAAAATGTTTTATTTTATAAATATATGTCTCTTAAATGATTTCAAAATAGAAAGAGATATTTCTTTAAAAAGAGTTTTGATTTCATCTATGTCAACATCCTTTAATGGATTTTACGCTTATTTGAGGATGATATATTATGATACAAAACTTTTATATTGTATTGAAGGTTTTGTGATTTGTTTGACTGTGGATGTGCTATTTTTTTATATACCATTCATGGTTTATGGTGAAGTTATTGACATTTCGTATGCTAGTTTTAATACGAATGTTTATGTTATGTTTAAACCTTTTCATATGGGAATGAATTGGACTTAATATGTGACGGGTGGAGCCCGCTATAGCTCCTCGATGCATTGGTAGGTCTCATGAGACAAACTAGTGTCTTGGCACAAGGCCTTGGCAAAATATTATTTGCAGTCTTGGCACGAGGCCTTGGCTATATGGTTATGATAGTCTGGCATTATGCATTCCATCATTATGAAAGTGGTTATTTATATTGCATGTGATTATTCGATTAGTAGAATATCCATGTGAATAAGTAAATGGCATTATTTCATTTTATTTATGCCATACTATGTTGAAGTTAAAGTTTAAAAGGCTTTTGTTTTAGTTATACATTGCCTTAAATGTTTATTCTTATTTATGAAAGTTTCTGCTATATTGTTATCCTTACTGGGGATTTGAGCTCACCCCTTTTCTATGTTTTATTTTCCCAGGATGTGAAGAAGTAAATTATGAATGACTTGGAGGGATATTATGAGGGGTTAATAGTGTGGACTATGGAGACAATATGTTGTTGTAGTAGTTTTTTTTATTTTGATGATGTAATGTAAAACTTATGAATATATCTAGTGTTTCCAAGGCTACTAAACCAATCGGTCTTTCGAGATTTGATCTTTCTTGTGATCATGCCAATGTTATGTAATTAATGCACCGACTCTGGGTAACTGGGGTCGAGGCATTACAGTTGGTATCAGAGGAAAATTAGTACAAACCTTGGAAGCTAGATTTAGATAAACTCTGATTAGAGCACGTAGACCTAAGATGAACATTGAGGATTAGTATAGAAGAAATTCCTAGAATTTTGGTATTGTAGAGATTTTGTGAGTTTTCCGAGAAATACATCCCTGTCTGGATACGAGCAGGTAGAGGCGGCTCTGGCACAGATGTACCTAGGGGTAAAACCCGAAAACACCGCTTTGATCTAGACTCAAACGGGAACTGGTGCACGACAACGGGCCTTGCTGCACTCTTGGTTACGACACTCCCGGGGGATATTATTAGGATAACTCTCATTTTCTTTACAAATCATTTTTAAGGGATTATGAGTATATACTTCCTCAAAGAAAACATTCTTATGATTATGGATTATATCCATAAATAGTTCAATTTATGTTAAGTGTTTTATAAGTATGGGATTACGTATTTTGATTCATAAACTGATCTAGTTTATGCCATTGTTTAGAAATGGCGCCTAGTGGAAGAAATGGAAACCGTATCAATGCACGCACTCCATGTAGGGATTTCCCTCCTACTCAAGATAATTATAGTGGGGATGGTGATGCAACTGGTGCCGATCAGCTAATCACCATACTGGGAAAACTTACTCAGGTTATGAATAATAAACTTACCCGTATGGAGCACCCTGATCCGCAGCGTGGAGGATCAATGTTAGATTGATTCATGAGGCAACAACCACCAACGTTCAATGGGAGTACAAATCCCTTAGTAGCTGAGAAATGGATAAATTCCCTAGAGAAAATATTTCAGGCTTTGGGGAGCAGTGAAAGGAAAAAAGTTATCATGGCAGTTTACCGCCTCACTGGAGATGCTGATCAATGGTGGTCATTGATTCAAAACATGAAGGAAGATGATGAAGTATCAAATATGGAATGGAGGGAGTTCAAAGATCTGTTTTAAGAAAAATACTTCCCTCGCGACCATCGAGCAGATATGGAAAGGCAATTTCTAAGTCTGAGACAGAAGGAGGATGAAAATGTCGCAAAGTATGAGGCTAACTTTACAAGGTTAGAAAGGTACGCTGGTGATTATATACGTAACCAAAGAAGTAAGATTGATCATTTCTTTGATGGGTTAAAACCATTTCTCTGTCGAGCATTAGTCTCACAATCCTTTTCATCGTACGAAGACATTGTCTCATGTGCTATCAAGACCGAAAAGGAATTCTCTAAGTCTTATGACTTTAAAGCAAAGCAAGAGAAGAAGAGACCTGCTGATCAATCTAGGAATGGAAATAAGGGGAAGAAGGGAAAGGTTGAATATCCATCCTATGGTAAATGCGGGAAGAAACACCCTGGTACTTGATTGATGGGAATGGGAGTCTGTTACAAGTGTGGTGAAAAAGGCCACCAGGCTCGTGATTGCAAAGGGAAGAAGGAAGCTACCAACGTTCAGTGCTATAATTGCAAGGAGATGGGGCATTATGCAAATGAATGTCCTAAGCGTCAGGAGAACTTACCTCAGAAAAGGACAAGGGATCAAGGCCAGGCTTATGCTATCACTACTGCTGAGGTAGAAGCTCCGAAAGACGTGGTGGCAGGTAATTTAATGGTTTCCTCAAGTTTAGAAAATGCATCATTTGATTCTGGATCATCGCATTGTTTCATATCTTCCCAGTTTGCTAAGAAAATTAGATATTTCCTATTTGATTTAATAAGGGAGTTGTCAGTTAAAACTCCTAAGGGAAGTATCATTGCAACAAAGTTTTGTGAATCAGTCCCCATTAGAGCACATAAATTTTCTTTATCTGCTGATCTCATCGTCATACCTATGATTGAGTTTGATATAATCCTCGGTATGGACTGGATTTCGGACTATGATGCGACGATTTATTGTAAGAAGAAAGAGGTTACGATTCTTGATGATAATAATAAGGAACACCTTATTTTTAGAGCAGAATCGTCACCACCTAATTCTTATTTAGATCCACCCCCAGTAGCTCAACTTAATTCAAGTATTGGGGAGGAAGATAATGAAATAACTGTCGGTGAGGAAAGGAATGTTCAAATAGAGGATGTACCTGTTGTGAAAGAATATGTAGATGTATTTCCGGAATATTTACCTGGACATCCTCTAGAACGAGAAGTTGAGTTTTCCATTGATTTGATTCCTGGATCAATGCCTATATCGAAGACCCCTTATAGAATGGCCACTGTAGAATTAGTCGAACTAAATAAACAACTAGAGTAATTGAGTAATAAGGGATTTATTCGCCCTAGTTTTTCTCCATGGGGAGCCCCTGTTCTTTTTGTTAAAAAGAAAGATGGATCTATGAGGTTATGTATCGACTACAGGGAGATCAATGCTATAACGATAAAGAACAAGTATCCCCTACCTCGTATTGATGATTTATTTGACCAACTGCATGGAGCTCAATACTTTTCAAAGATTGACCTTCGATCTGGATACCATCAGTTGTGTGTAAAGAAGGAAGACATTCCGAAGACAGCATTTCGAACCAGGTACGGGCATTACGATTTTACTGTAATGCCTTTTGGATTGACTAATGCACCCTATGTATTCATGGATCTGATGAATAGAGTTTTCAAGGAGTATCTAGATGAATTTGTGGTGGTATTTATTGATGATATCTTGGTATACTCCAAAACCTACGAAGATCATGAAAATCACTTGCGCATTATCTTGAAGACTCTGAGGAGGCATGAATTATATGGGAAGTTTACCAAGTGTGAATTCTGGCTTCAGAAGATTTCTTTTCTTGGCCATATTGTCTCTAAAGATGGAATCTCTGTTGATCCTTCTAAGAACAAGGCAATCCAAGAATGTCCAGCACCTACGAGTATAACTGAGGTACGCGGTTTTATTGGTTTGGTAGGTTATTATCGACATTTCGTCCAGAATTTTTCCCGATTGGCTAACCCATTAACGAAGCTCACACGCAAAGGGGTTAAATTTGTTTGGACAAAAGAGTGTGAAGAATGTTTCGAAGAACTGAAGAGAAGATTAGTCAATGCTCCTATATTGACTCTACCATCGGGGAATGATGGGTTCGTTATTTATAGTGATGCATCAAAGAAAGTACATGGTTGTGTCCTTATGCAGAATGATAGATTTATTGCCTATGCATCACGACAGTTGAAAATTCATGAACAAAACTATCCTACTCATGATCTTGAGTTAGCAGCTGTGATCTTTGCTTTGAAGATATGGATACACTACCTCTATGGTGAAAAATGTGAGATTTATACTGATCACAAGAGTTTGAAGTATATTTTCTCACAAAAGGAACTCAACATGAGGCAAAGGAGATGGCTTGAATTACTCAAGGATTATGATTGCACGATACACTACCACCCGGGGAAAGAATACAAGGTGGAAGATGCTTTGAGCAGAAAAGACCATGGAGTTTTGAACATGATGAGAATTGAAAGGGATCCAATTTTCATGGATCTAGTGAAGATGGACATGGGAATAACCAGGGAAGGTGAAACATCAATGCTTTTTCAAATGGTTGCCAAACCATCTTTACTAGAAAGGATTAAGAGTTCTCAGACCGATGATGAAGAATTTCAGAAGAAGATTAAAGCTGTGAATGATGGGAGATTGAGAGACTTTGTGTATGAAGATCGAATTTTGAAATTCGGGAAGAGACTTTGTGTTCCCGATTTACCTGATCTGAAAAGGGAATTGCTGGATGATGCTCATAGTTCCAATTTCTCTATACACCCTGGGAGCACCAAAATGTATAGAGATTTGAAGGAACATTTTTGGTGGGACAACATGAAGAGGGAGATTGCTGATTTTGTGTCAAGATGTATGGTTTGTCAACAAGTGAAAGCTGGAAGGCAACAGCCTGGAGGAGTCATGCAACCTCTTCCCATACCGGAGTGGAAATGAGACAATATTACAATGGACTTTGTCATGGGGCTACCAAAGAATCCTAGAAGGAACGATGCAATATGGGTTATTGTTGATCGTCTTACCAAGTCAGCACATTTTCTTGCTATAAGATAATATCTACCCCTGGAACGTCTAGCAAGACTATACATTAATGAATTTGTGAGACTTCATGGAGTACCCCTATCAATTGTTTCTGATCGTGATCCCTGTTTTACATCAAGATTTTGGAAAAGTCTTCAGAAATCTCTGGATACTGAACTTCATTTGAGCACTGCTTACCACCCTCAGACAGATGGACAATCAGAACAGACTATTCAAACCCTAGAAGACATGTTGAGATCTTGCTCACTTGACTTTCAGGGTATGTGGGATCAATATTTACCACTGGTAGAATTTTCCTATAACAATAGCTTCCATTCGAGTATTCAGATGGCACCATATGAAGCGTTATACGGAAAGAGATGTCGTACACCAACCTGTTGGGATGAGGTTGGTGAAAGAAAACTTGTAGGCCCAGAACTGGTGGAGGAAACGGTGGAAAAGGTGAAGGTAATCCAAAATCACATCAAAGCATCTCAAAGTAGGCAGAAGAGCTATGCCGATAATCGAAGGAAGGATTTGGAATTTCAAGTCGGTGATCATGTTTTCCTGAAGGTATCACCATGGAAGGGAGTCATACGTTTTGGTAAGAAAGGTAAATTGAGTCCCAGGTACATTGGACCTTTCGAAATTCTAGAACGAATTGGGGCTGTAGCTTACCGATTGGCAATGCCGCCAAGTCTATCCAAAGTTCACGATGTGTTCCACGTATCTCTGTTGAGAAAATACATGCCTGACCCAACGCATGTACTCACCTATGAGGAATTAGAACTGGAACCCGATCTATCTTATTGTGAAGAGCCTGTCAGGATTCTTGATACAAGAGAACAAGTACTGAGAAACCGGATGACGCGTCTGGTAAAAGTTTTGTGGAGAAATCATAAGATGGAAGAGGCAACGTGGGAACCCGAGGAACTTATGATGAATAACCACCTGAGTATTTTTATGCAGTAATACCCTATAAATTGCGAGGACACAATTATTTGCAGGAGGGGAGAATGTAACACCCCAAGCTTCCACGGTACGTTTTCCTTCGAATAATGCGATAGCGTGTGTTGTACGCAACCTCGAGTTCTAACACACACCACAACTAATTAAACTAGCCATTGTGAATAGTAATACCTACTTTTTGAAATCATATATATTTTATATTTCAAAATGGACTTCATTTTTGGATTCTGAATATTGAAATTAGCCTAGGGTGAAATTTTGGTACTTTTCGGATAACTTTTATATTTTGATGAATAGTGAAAATTACTAAATTTTAATTAAAATCAACTTTTTTAATAAAAATAATTAATATTGATAAATTATGAATTTGAGTGGTTTTAAAGTATATTTAGAATATATTTTTACCATTTAATTTAGTGTTTGTCATTGGACATAATTTCACAATTAAACCAGACATAAACAAGTGTCAATCTTTTGATAGTTATTATCTCTTAAAAACACGCTTTTTATTTTAACAACGGGAATTAATTTTAAATTAATTTCTGCCACTTCTGTGTTTTGAATTTGGAAAAATGGATTACATATTTGGAATCAGGATGTCCAAATTATGTAAATAGGTAACTTTTATTTTTACACATTTTGAATAATTACTGCGGTAAATATTTTATTTACCATGGTTAAAGGGTAAATCCGGTAAATAAGGGTTACAAAATAATATTATAATAATACAAAATTACCCTAAAACGTGTACTAACCTTATTGGTGGACACATACCCGACCATGGGAATCCTTGGGTAGATTTGGGGACCCCTTAGAGCCACTTGTATGTGGTAGGGACACATTATATTAATAAAGTTAAAATAAAAATAAAAATGGCATAAGCTTACATCTTTTAGAAGAACAATTTTTACATAGGGTTATAAATGTTGGATTTTAGATTATAAATATTCCTTAGAAATCTAAAAAGATTTACTACATAATGATAGTTTCTTTATAATTTTTAGACATCAAATAATTTAAATTATTAATGACACAATAATGATGCAATGTTTACCTCATTAATAAATCATTTAAATAAATAAGATTATAATGATTAACATATTATCTAAAACCTGTCCAATTCTTATTGGTTGATGTTATTTAGAAAATGAGTCATCTTATCTTTGACCTCAATGATTTTTGGACCATTATAAACCGAATATAATTATATTATAAAGTAATACTTTCACTCTTTCCTAAAGAGCCCCTCCTCTCCCTTATAAAAGGAGACCACTTCTACTCATTCCTCACACCTCTCAAGCCACTTGGCTCGGCCAAAATCTTCCCAAATACTCTCCCAACTTCCCTCACTACAACCTAGAGGCCTTAGTTTGATCATAAAGCCAACCTAAGGAGCCCTTTTGATCAAATCAAAAGGAAGAACCCGAAGAAGAGGTAATGTTTTCACCACCCCTTTTCAAGTTCCTTTCTTCTTCCACTTCTTCTTTCTTTGTTCTTACCATTCTAAAATAATAACTCCAGTATCTCACATATACTGTGTTGTTATTATAAATATGGTACAACCATATTCAGTATTCTATCCACCCTTTGAATAACATGTCACCATACGTGCGTATGTACGGCTTACCGTCTCCACGTCGTGGTGTAATTGTTATTCAATATATTATTATTTGGATGGGTATAATAATGATGTGAAACTCATGTAAATAATAAATATAACATGTTAATTATTCTGTATATATGATATAACATCCATTTATATATTATTTTAATTTCAAAAGAATGATATTGTCGCTCGTGCGTACGTACGGACTACCGTCTCCACAAACGCGATAAGATTCATTCTCCATCGTATCCATTCAAGTATAATTATCATTTAATGATTTAAAAATGATGTTTAAGGACTTGATATCATTCTGGATATAAATAATATACATCCTATCCATTACAAACATGGCTTACGTAACAAAACATATAAAATAAATCATGTAAGTTAACACCCGAAACAACGATAATACTAAGATATTATTATCAAATCAATATTAAAAGATCATATATGATATCATATTAATGTATATGATTCTTTTATAATTTAATAACAATTATTTCACCATTATACAGGAGGTTAACCTACCCCAACCAAGGAAAAGTACAAGGTAAGGGTTATTTCACAATCTCTTCATTATCCGAGGTTGTTTATACGTAATAATCTACTGGGATCTCGTTATCATCCACATCCATGTTTCTTCAAAATGTATTTCAAAACATTTTTAATATTTAAAAGAATATGGGTTAAAGTCATTTATACCTTTTTTTGACTTTTTATAAGAGGTTTATAAGGGAATCTTTCCGTCGTTTTCCAAACAAGGTGCTTTTTAACCTTTTCGACAGAATTAAGATAAGAATGTTTTTTTAACTTATACTGCGGGTGCGGTTATTTTCCGCCGTTATAAAATCGCCAAAGCTTCCCTTACAAGCTTATAAGAATATTTTCAAAGAAAATGTTTTATTTTATAAATATATGTCTCTTAAATGATTTCAAAATAGAAAGAGATATTTCTTTAAAAAGAGTTTTGATTTCATCTATGTCAACATCCTTTAATAGATTTTACGCATATTTGAGGATGATATATTATGATACAAAACGTTTATATTGTATTGAAGGTTTTGTGATATGTTTGGCTGTGGATGTGCTATTTTTTATATACCATTCATGGTTTATGGTGAAAGTATTGACATTTCATATGATAGTTTTAATACGAATGTTTATGTTATGTTTAAACCTTTTCATATGGGAATGCATTGGACTTAATATGTGACGGGTGGAGCCCGCTATAGCTCCTCGATGCATCGGTAGGTCTCATGAGACAAACTAGTGTCTTGGCACAAGGCCTTGGAAAAATCTTATTTGTAGTCTTGGCACGAGGCCTTCGCTATGTGGTTATGATAGTCTGGCATTATGCATTCCATCATTATGAAAGTGGTTATTGATATTGCATGTGATTATTCGATTAGTAGAATATCCATGTGAATAAGTAAATGGCATTATTTCATTTTATTTATGCCATACTATGTTGAAGTTAAAGTTTAATAGGCTTTTGTTTTAGTTATACATTGCCTTAAATGTTTATTCTTATTTATGAAAGTTTCCGCTATATTGTTATCCTTACTGGGCATTTGATCTCACCCCTTTTCTATGTTTTATTTTCCCAGGATGTGAAGAAGTAAATTATGAATGACTTGGAGGGATATTATGAGGGGTTAATAGTGTGGACTATGGAGACAATATGTTGTTGTAGTAGTTTGTTTTTATTTTGATGATGTAATGTAAAACTTATGAATATATCTAGTGTTTCCAAGCCTACTAAACCAATCGGTCTTTCGAGATTTGATCTTTCTTGTGATCATGCCAATGTTATGTAATTAATGCACCGACTCTGGGTAACTGGGGTCGGGGCGTTACATAAGAAGTAAAAACTATGAATTTTTTCAACATAATTTATCATGGTGTATAATCCAAAAGTATTATCACAAAAACATAATATATATAGTGAAAATTAGACTAAAAACTAATAGTAAATAATCATGATTTATACATACATAATTTATGGATGTATCACAAGCATAATAATTGAAAGTCTTAACATATATAAATGATCATCTAAAATAAAACCATAACATTGTGTACCAGGTTTACTCAATCATTCCTTATATATAGTATGTTGGGATCACTCTCTAGTCACATGAAAATGTGGATTGGGTTCTCTCCCAATTCCCATATATGTTATCTCATGATATATAGAGACTTTTTCACTATATAGTAAGGAAATTTAATTTTTGGAATAACATTCACATAATGATAAACCATATGTAATTTTTCTAAATGAATTCAGTATTATATGAAATATTTAGTTATTTATAACTAGAAAATAGGCTCATAGATTTTTTTATTAAGTATCACATTAAAATCAATTGTTAATTTGATCAAATAGAGACCAAAATTCAATCAACCTACAAAAATATAATATAAGATAACATGGGGAATGATTGATGAAATTTATTTCACTAGATGATAGATCATTTAGGGATAAAGATGAATATAGAATAAAATTTATATAAAATATATTTCCCAATGTTTTGGAGATATTTTTGTAGAAATAAAGTTATAAATCACATTGAACTTGATATTTAAAAAAAGAGACAAGAAGGGATACCAAATATTCCATTAAATATAATTTTTACAATAATCAATCCTTGTAAACTACATAAAGTTTAATATTGAATAAATTTGGAGTGAAATATAAAATATGAATGTAATTTTCATAAAATTGATATTTATTATTTTTTGTCACTTTCAATGAAATTTAAATTGATCATTTCATTTAAAAGAAATCCATTTTAATGATGATAAATAGTAATATAAATGGTATAAAAGATAATAAATATTTATCATTAAAAACAATGAAATAATTCTTTATAGTTATAAGGAATATGTATATGGATGAAAATACCAAAAACAAAGAATGAATGTTTTATTTTATTTTTTTCTATCATGTTTATGAAAAAATTAAATAAAATAAATAAATTGATAGGAAATGAAATTTAATAAAAAAATATATAAATATATTATTTTGGTAAATAATATAATATATCCTTCGTATAATATCATATTCAAATAATAATGAGTATTCCATAATGGAAAACAGATTGAGTTAAAAAGTACATTTACTGTTTAGTAAGGAATGATCAGATTTAAAATGAAAAAATTGCATTAAATTAATTTGAAAATATTAAAAATTAAAATATATTTATTTTTAATTTTGAAAATATGGTATTAATTATACTATTCATTTGAAAATAGGTTCATAATATGAAACATGTTATAATGAATGGAAAATGAGGCAGAGAACTCATACATTGGATTGCCTCTTAGTTTAGACAACTTTAATGCCTACTATATCAAATTTATAATAATTATAAATATAATTAAACACCTTATTTGTATTTATTTTACTTAATACCATTATTTTATAGTGTATTTATACACATTCATAATCGATTCATTCTTAAAATTAACCATTATGTGTTTAAAGTTGCATTCATTTCCATGTTTTCATCGAATTAATATGATTAGTTATTTATCAATGATCTTGTGGTCATTATATATAGATTTTTTAGGGAGGTTTTATAAATAATATTTATATAGAAATATTTTTCTATGAACTTTTACTTTAATTTACAATTATTGTTTTCAATTAAAGGAAAACAAAATCCTTTTGTTATTATTAAATTAATGAAAAGTACTGAATTAATTGATTAATAAAATTATGTGTATTACATTTAATGTTTTAATTAAATATTTTATTCTCATATATATTACCACAAAATAGAATATTTTAGTGTTTATAAATACATATTAATGGTTATTTCATAACATTGTTCATCCATGTGGTAAATCATTCAAAAACAAGTATGTTCTATAACAATTATATGAGTATGAATATGAATTTATATAGTATTAATATAAATTTTATTGAATATTAATGATTTTAATATTAAATATTTTATTTTTTAATTATATCTTAGAAGATTTTAGTTCAAAATAAAATAAAATGATATGAATATGACCTCATTACATAATTTGATGGAATCGCCCTTTCTAAAACATTTATCCTTTCAAATGAAGTAACTATGCCTCCTAAATAGGGAAGAATGATTCTAAATGTATGATATAAATATATTATAATAAATATTTATAGTTATTAAGGAGAAAACAAATAGATATATGTCTTTTTGGAATGGGTAGAGGAGAGTTCATTTTATTGGTGAAAATGAATGAAATTTCATTATAAACATTAGTTTCATTGTAAACATAAGTTGGGTGAAGGGTAATGTTTGAATCACATGGGGGTTAGGTGAGGTATGTATATTTTGAATTATACGATTTAATCCCATATTTAATAGTAGTATTATTAAAATTATAAAATTACACTAAATTATTTAAAATTCCAGTCGTTCCATTTTACCACTTTTTCACCTTTTATCGTGATTTTACTTTTTATAATGATAATTATTATTTTTAACTAATGTTTAAAAATGGAACATCTTACTTAATAGATAATTTCTAATTGAAAATTTGGAATTAATTTACACAAATTAATATCATAAATGTGAGTAATTAAGCTTTTAAATAAAAAACTTATAACGTATTAAACAAAAAATTCATAGAAAAATAACTTTTAAAATTTTAAGGGTTTTTATGTTTATTAGATAACAATTAATAATCATAAAATGTTTTTTAATTTCTTATTATAAACCTATAAATAATTAATTTTTTAAAATATTCCTTTAATTATGATAAATTTATTTTATTAAAATAAAAATATAGGACATATAAAAATAATCTTTTAGAAATGTCACTACAAAAAATTCAATGATTTTATTCTAATTTATAACCAACTAATAATAATTGTATGAATGTTATAAAATTAATATATAAATATAAATAATATAAATACTTAAAATCTTTCTAAAATTTTCTAGATTCATATTATTTAATAAATATATGTAAAACGCATTGGAAAAAATATCTTTATTATAAAATTGTTGTCTTTCTTAAAAGAAATTAAATTTACTTTCCACAGTTCCATAAATATTCTATGAAATATATATAATTATTTATACATACCAATCATAATTCGTCCAATATATAATATACATTTTAACCAAAATAAAATTATTACTCAAAACTTTTAGGTAATAAAGTATTTTATAATTAATGTATTATGATAATTACCATTGATAGTTCATTCGGGTATAGTTAAGAATAACATTTAATAGTAAATTAATATTTGTACAAATATTCACATTAAACTAAAATCACGATTCTCATATATACCTTTCATTTTTCTACTTATAATTTCTTTTCAGTTTTTATATGTTTGATCTCCATATAGATATTTAATTAATTTTCCATTATTACTTCAAGGGATAATATTTGTTGTTTTCATTGATTACATGTATATTTATTGTTTAATAATTTTAATAATTTAGAAACTAATAATATAATTCTTTATAATTACTGATAACATTTATATTTTCTTAAATATTTTTAACTCTGATTTTATATTTGATTAAATAATTCTAGTCTATGTCATTTAATTTTGTTTACCTTAACAAAATAGAAAATCAAACATTTGATAACATCTTTAGCTATTTATTTATAACCTCTTTGTATAATTGCATTTCATTACATTAAAATAAAAATAAAAATTACAATATTTTTGGCATAATGTAATTTTAGTATAAAATATACACAATAAATCATGGTTTTTCAATGGAGTGAATATTTCGAACATGTGTGTATTACCCTTTACCAAAAATATGTAACAACTTCAACCTCATATATCCCCTATAGTATGGGGAGTAATATTGGTTAATTTTTAGTAGGTTTTCAATCATTTATCAAACACAACATAAGGATAGAGACTCAGAGCCCCTTCTTGAACTATATTCCACCATATCACCTCATTGTATAAAATTTATCTTTCTAAATTTTTAAATAAAAAAACCATATTAGAGTGTTTAAGTGTAAGAAACCCCAAAACTCTAATTCTTCCCTGAACATTCTATAGTTATCAGATACAAAAGATTAATTCAGTTACCATATTCATGTATTCTTATCTATTATATTTGTAACAACCCAAATGTTTTTTAATGAAAATTCATCTTGATCAATTAAAATGTATTATTATATAAAATGGTTATATAAAACATATGCACTTACTTAGTTTTATGTTTTTGGATTTTAAAATTCTGTTATGAATTGTTACCGTTTCTAATATAGCCGTTGTATAGTGACCACATGATTAGTATAAATATAGTGCTTTAAAAATCTAATTTACTCAGAAAAAGGATGTGATGACCTCATATAGTAGAATTTATCCATACAATGCCCATTTTTTGGAGCTCAGAAATTATGTAGAATCACTGGGATTCACTCATGACCAAGCCCAAGCAAAGATTCCACACATTAAGCTTGAACGGATCCACCAATGGGAGAAGTGGATGTTGATAAAGATTTCCTCCTAGGCGATGTTATCTGAGCCACCCCACGTTTATGTCACCATCACAAACCTAACCCTTATGTATTATGTAGGTTCTATAAGGGGTTATGTAACAAGACCCTAACATTATGATTATATTCATTATGTTTTGTATAATTAATGTACATTCATTTCATTATTGTTACTCTGTAAATAGTTTTTCAAGAACTAATTGTATTTTTAGTTAATATTCAATTAATAAATATATTTTGATGAATTAATAGATTTTTTGAATTTAATAATATTTAAATGAAATATTATTATTACTAAATTACTTTTTTTAAATATAAATGATCATATAATTTTTATAAATACAAATGTAATTTTTATATTGGGTTGAAAACTAGTTTTTTCTAAAGCCCATGAATTTCCATAAATGTTGGTTTTTATTTTAAAACTAAAAATTCAAATATTTAGTAAATTATTTATTTAAAATGAATATTATTTTTGTAATCAGAATGTCAAAAGTTTCCAATGGTAAATTTTTCATCATTTTTTGAGACAGTCAAATTATTGGGTAAAAATTAAATAATATTTAAATATATAATGTGTTTTATAACATTATAATGTCCCAATAGTGATTTAATAAAATACTATAAATGGGTTGTTCGGAAAATATATTTTTTTAATTTAATAAAATGTGATTTTAGTTTTTCTGGTTTTATTTTACAAAGCCTTAGTGGACCCTCCGAGACTTATAAAACATTTTAACTTTTTAAAATGATTTCCTTGAGAGTGTGACTCCACTCCACATATCAAAGCCTAATATTTTATTATTTTCAGCCCTTTTCAATATAAAATAATGTTTTATCTTCCCCTTTGGAAAAAAACATTGGAAAAACCATTGGTTGGTTTGTGGTTGTTATTAGTTTAATCTATAGTGTCCAAAACCTAAATAATATAAAATTCCCTATCTTTTCCTATATAATACCACTCACTCTCCCATTTCTCTTCACTAAAAACATTTTTATCTTGAACAACCCCTTCCATCGTATCTCCATAATACTCCCAAGGTGCCTCAAGATCCAATGAAGCCTCTCAAAATCCTCTCCCAAGCCTTTGAGATCACACTTCCATGTAAGGTATTTCTTCCTCTCTCATTGTTGTCCAAATTTTCTTATGTTGTTATACCCTTTTATTTTCAATTAAAAAAGTTGGGGTATGATTTATCACCTCAACCATACTTTCCTCATTATGTTTTAATGATGTGAGTACCCTTTACCTCTCATTAATTCATCCCATGTACACCCATTACAATGTCAAAATTCAGTAAGGGGGTTCTCTCTCTTCATTTGCATTCAAGAAATTCTTTTGTATTATGAATCTAAATTCAATTAAATATATTGGTACATGTATCTATAGGACCCCCTTAATATCAATTTAATGTAAATATTATGACATACCCCTTTCTATCTCATCAGTAATTTGTATGAATTTTTATGTCACGTCATTATGCTACTGAAATTGCACCACGATATTCCAAGCCTAAGTCATTGTGTAGTGAATACCATGCCCATTTCTCTATCAAGGGTATCAATTTTTTTTTTTAAATTTTCTTTTTTACTATGTATTTTAATTTGTTAATTCCACATTCCTTTACCATGTAATAAATAATTATGTTTCATGCATCCATGTTGTATGATCTTTGAGGAACACTTTTGCATGAAATGAAATGATTATGAAGGGTGTACCCAAATAGTGCTCCAATACATTGGGTAAATATTAGTATCATGATATGTTAAATGAAATGAGGGTTTACTCATTATAATTTAAGTTGAATGATGGTTTTATCTTTCTCTATGTGCAATGAGCCTTGGCCCATGCAATTATCATGTTAAATTTTGATGTAACATTTACATGTTATGATAATTATTCTATATCATGACTTTATGTTCATGTTGTGATTATTCTCCGTTGATATTACTATTTCCTAATTTGTACTATATTTTTCATGTTATTCTTTTTTTACTCCCTTATTCATAATTTTAGCTCACCCTTTTCTTATGCATTTCCTCAGGTTATTCCATGCAATGATAAGAACGATGTAATGTGTGTGGTCATGTAAAAGAAGTTTTCATTAAAGATGTTTATTTCGTGTTTTAAGTTGTTATGTAATGTTTCTAAGCCCCAAAGAAACTAAAAATATAAATCTTCTATGTTTTAACAACTGATGATTTTGTGTAATAAGTTATGATTAAGCATTAAATAAAGAGTAGGATAGTTATAGTTGGTACCAGAGCATATGTTTATTTATTTTTGGAATTAGGATTGGAAAAACCTAGTGAAAGCCTTAGGGATAAGGCTAAGTATAATAAAAACATCCAAAATTTTTTATGAGTATTGAGTATGTAGTATATTTAGAAAATACATCCCTATTGGGATATGATCAGGTAGATGTGGATTTGGCACAAATGTATATAGGGGTAAAACCTGAAAACACCGCTTCGAGCTAGACTCAAATGAGAACTGGTGCACAAAAATGGGCTTTGCTGCACTCTTGGTTATGATAATCATAGGGGATATTGTTCGGTAAATTCATAAGCTTAGTATTAACCATTATTAAGGGAACACAAAATTCCCTGAAAAATATATATTGGGGTGTATATCATGAATAAAATAGATTGAATCCTATATATTCATAACATAAGGAAATAAAAGTAATTTATATATCATTTGATTTTTCTTCGGATTACGCATTATGTATTACCCCTAAAAATCCTTTTATTTCATCCAATGTCATGTAATTGGAGGGCTTTATCTAACAACCGATGCTAAGATCACTGTGAAGATTGTTTTAATGAGATGCCCAATCTGATGGGATCAAAAATTGAGAGATTTGTCACTATAATATCATAGTTAACTCTTGTTTTGAATAGAAATACGGGTCAAGTGGAATGTTTACCCCCCCTAAGAAAGAACAAGTTGTAGTCAAGATATTCATGAGACAAAGGCCTCCTACCTTCAATGGATCATCTGATCCCTCAATTTTTGAACAATGGATCAACTCCATTGAAAAGATCTTATCAATCCTTCAATGTTCTAAATAAGAGAAGGTTTTTATAGATACTTATCACATAAAGGGTGAAGCTTATCAATTGTGAAAATTGATAAAAACAATATGAAGCTAGAGGAGGGGATCGAGTCATTGGAATAGAAGGATTTCTAGAATGTTTTTTGATAAATATTTTCCTTGTACCCTACAACATAAGATGTAAAGGGATTTCATTCCCCTCAAGAAAAAAGGTGTCGAATCCATCAAAGCGTATGTGGAAAAATTCAAAAGGTTTGCATGATATTCCTCTGCCTTTGTCGTTACCCCCAAATTCAAGGTTGACTGCTTCTTAGGTGGGCTAAAATCTTACCTATAGAAATCCATAGAGATCTCTAACTTCGAGAGCTAAGAGTAAATTTTCCGATGTTCCCTCAAAGTTGAAATGGAGGTCAAGTAATAAAAGGGGTATCATAGGGATATGAAGATTAAGGTGGAATTTAATTCTGGCGGTCCGATGGATAAATCCAATGGTGATAAGAAAATAAAGCACCCCACTTGCCAAAGTTTCATAAAGAAGCACCCTAGAAATATTCTGAAGGGGGCGAGGTAATGCATTAGGTCTTGAAGAGAAGGTCACCTGGACATTAACTTCCAACAAGAATAACCTACTGCTATGATAGATTAGATGAATGCTCAGTTCGACCCTCAACACACTATTTATTTATTCAAATGAAATGAAACAAGGATCTTTTCGAATTTGTTCCCTAAGACAAGTGTTTTCAGAGGAAAAAAACAACATTTAAGGCAGTAATGTTGAGCTTTTTCAATCACTACCAGCAAAGTGAACCTAAAAAATGAAGTGGTGATAGGTACGCTAGTTATTCATTCAAGAATAGAGAATGTTATTTTTGATTTTGATTCTATGCATTATTTTATATCTTGAATGTTTAGTAGAATAATCCCAACATCACCACAAATCATAGAAGTAGAGATGTCAGGGAGAACCACAAATGGGTAAATCATTGCAACCCACGAATATAACTCCTCCACTATCACAATTTTTCGTTTGAACTTCTCAGCGAACATCTTCATACTTCCTTTGGTGTAATTTAATTCAATTCTTGGTTGGATTGGATTTCCTTATATAGAGCCAACATAAATTTATGTGAGAGGTAAATCACTCTATATAGGGAGAATCGACCCCCGATTTTGTACAAGTGAAAGGAGAAGGATGAATCTTATTTAGAACCATAATCTCAACCATGGATATTACTGCCCAATGAGAACAAGTATCATGATTAGATGATTGAGTCGAAGTAAATAACCATATTTGAATACATTCATATTGTAAGGGTATTCGATGAAGTGTTTCCCGAGGAATTTCCCGGTCTTCCTCCTAGAATAGATGTTGAATTCTCAATTAATATTATAACTAAGAAATTTACAATATCCAAGACTCCATATAGAATGGCTATTGTAAAGCTTGAGGAGCTAAATAAACAACTAATTCATAATTTAGATAATGGGTTTATACACCCATGTGCTTCACCATGGCGTACACTAGTCCCCTTAGGCAAGATGAAGGATGGATCAATGCTCCTTTACATTGAATATTGTGAGGTCACCAAAATCACGATAAAGAACACATATCCTCTACCGCAAATTGATGACTTGTTCGATCAGATACGTGGAGAAAAAAACTTTTCCAAGGTGTATTTGTGGTCGGGATATTACCAAGTAAGGGCGAAGAAAGAGGATATCCCCAACAATACTTTTGTACAAGGTACAATCACTATGAATTCATAGTAATTTCTTTCGGACTCACTAATTCTCCAACAATATTTATGAACGTGATGAATAGAGTCTTTGGAGATTACCTCAACAAATTTGTGGTAGTATTCATAGAAGATATTATAATATACTCCAAAACAATGGATGAGCATGAGAAGTATCTAAGAAATGTACTAAATACGCTTCAAAAGGAGAATATATATGAAAAGTAAAACAAGTGTGAGTTCTGGTTGAAGGAAGTATCATTATTAGGACATATCATCACAAGAAATGTGATATATGTGGATCCCTACAAGAAAGATGAAATTTATGGATGGCCAAAGCCAACATTGGTAGCAGATATCTTTAGATTCCTAGGGTTAGTTAGATATTATCGCGAATTTGTGAGAAATTTCTCACGATTGTCCAACCCTCTTACCAAGGTAAATCTGGAGGGAGTAATGTTTTTTTGGAGTTATGAATGAGAAGATAGATTAATGGTATTGAAAATGAGGATTATCAATGAATCTTTTCTCACACTACCCATAAGTGTAGAACCTTTTGTGGTATTTAGTGATGCTTTGAAGATGGTTCTCGGATGTTTGATGATGAAAAATGACAAAGTCATTGCCTATGCTTCAAGGTAATTGATTGTTCCTAAGAAAAACTTTCCAAAACGTGATTGGGAGTTGGATGTAATAATATTCACTTAAACAATTTGGTGACATTACCTCATTGGGGAGAAGTGTAAAATATATACAAACCACAAAAGCCTCAAGTATATTTTCACACAAAAATTGTTGAACCTGTACCAACGAAGATTGTTAGAGCTGATCAAAGACTTTGAATGATCAATCCATTACTACCCTAGGAAAGAGAACAAGGTGGTAGATGATCTATGTATAAAGGAACAAGTGATTATATCATTTATGAGATTTTAAAAGGATCCAATCTTCATATATTTGAGTAAGATGTACATGGGAATCATAAATAAGGGAAAATCGTTAATTTTTCACAAATTATTTCTCAACCATATCTTTTGGAAAGGTTAAAGGATGCTCAGAATGATGATGTGGGAATTCAAAAGATAGTGGAAACTATTAGAAAAGGGAAATCCTTATATTTCAATGTTAATGAAGAAGGAATTTTGAGATTTGAGACAATAATATGTGTTCCATAAAATCTGGAGTTAAAGAATAAACTTTTAGATGATTCACATAGTTGTAATTTCTCCATCCACCTCGGAAACACAATGATATATCAAGATATATGAGAGAATTATTGGTAGGATAACATGAAGAAGGAGATCATTGAGTATACATCAAATTTCCCGGTATGTCAGAAAGTGAAGGCCGATAGGTATAAGTATAAAGAGATGATGCAACCATTTCCCATACCGACATGTAAATAGGAGAACATCACTATGGACTTTGTCATTGGAAATCTGAAGACATCCAAAGAAAATAAAGATATCTGTGTTATTGTTGATCATCTTACAAGGATTGTACACTTCATTTCAGTTCGACAGGATTTATCATTGGATAAACTAGAATGGATATATATCAGAGAAGCGGTAAGGCTGCATGCAGTACCATAATATATTATATTCGATAGAGATCCAAGATTCACCTCTATGTTTTGGATGAGTCTTCAACATGCTCTGAATACTAAACTAAAAATTATTATAGCTTATCAACCTCAAACTGATGGCCAATCTAAGTAGACTATCCAAACATATGACTACATGTTGAGAGCAAGCTTAGTGGACATCAAAGGAGGATGTGATCAACATATTTCTTTGTTGGAGTCCTCATACAATAGTAGTTTCCACTCAAGAATCCAAATGAATTATTATGAAGCCCTTTATGGGAAGAGGTGTATAACATCGACATGTTGAGATGAAGTTGCGAAGAAAAAAAAACCATGGTATACAAATGTTTTTGGAAATGGTGGAGAAGGTTAAGACCATCCAGAAACACATTAAATCTACTCAGAGCCGACAAAAGAGCTATGCTGATAATCATCAAAAATACCTATAGTTTGATGTTGGATATATTGTATTCCTCCACATATCTTCGTGGAAGAGAGTTATGAGATTTTGGAAGTTTGGAAATCTTATCCCAAGGTAATTCATTCACTTTGAGATCCTTTACCGCATTAGAGTAGTGGCCTATCGATTAACACTCCCACTGAACCTATCTCAAGTACATGGTGTATTCCATGTATCACTCTTGAGGAAGTACATACTTGACCCGTCACATGTTCTCAATCAAGAGGTGGTACAATTGGATAATGGCCTATCCTATAAATAAAAGCTGGTTAAGATCTTAGATTGTAAAAAAATGTTCTACAAAATAAGACTATGCCTCTCATCAAGGTGTTGTGGTGAAACCACATGTTTGGAGAAGAAATTTGGGAATTGGAGGAAGTGATGAGGCAATTCTACCCACACATATTTTAGTGTAGTAAAAGGAAATTATTGAGGGTGAAATTTCTTAATGGGGGAAGATTGTAACGACCCAAACTTTTATTAATGAAAATTCCTCCTGATATATTTAAATGTATTATTATTTAAAATGGTTAGATAATACATATTAACTTCCTTGGTTTTTTGTTCTGGATTTTAAAATACTGTTAAGAAATGTTATCATTGCTAATATTTCCATTTAACAGTGATCACATGATTATCATAAATAGAGGGCTTTAAAAAATCCAATTTATGTTGAAAAAGGAAGCGATGGCCTCATCGAGTAGAATGTCACTATATAAAGCTCATTTTACAAATCTCAGAAAGGAGGTAGTGTCACTCGGAATTTCTCTTGACCAATCCTAAGTTGGTCTTCAACACATTAAGATTGAACAGAATTGCCTATGGTAGAAGTAGAAGTTGATAGAGATTACCACCCGAGTAATGTTATCCAAGCCACCCCAAGAGTATGTTACCACTACCCACCTTACCCATATGTGTTATATGGGTGTTATAAGGGGTTATGTAGAAAGACCCTAAAACTATAATGATGTGCTTTTTTTTATAATGAATATACATTCATTTAATTATTGTTACTTTGTAAATGATTTTTAAGGAATAAATAGTATTTTTAGTTAATATTCAATTAAGAAATCCATTTTGATGAATTAATGGATTTTTGGAATTAAATAATATTTTAATATAATATTATTTTTACTAAATTACTTTTTATTAAATTTAAAGGATCGTATAATTTTTATGAATACAATTTTAATTTTTATTACGGTTTGAAAACTACTTTTTTCAAAACCCATGAATTTTTAGTAAATGAAAGTTATTATTTTAAAAGTAAAAATGCACATATTTAGAAAATTATATATATAAAATGAATATTATTTTTTGAATCAGGACGTTTAAATTTTCCAATGGTGAATTTTTTATAAGTTTCTGATTGAGCCGGATTTTTGGGTAAAAATTAAATACCGTTTATATATAAAATGTGTTCTATAACATAATAATGACCCAATATTGATTTAATAAAATACTATAAATGGGTTCATTATACAATATATGTTTTACCTTTAATATATTGTAATTTTTAATTTTCATGTTTTATTTTACAAAACCTTAGTGGACCCTCCAAGACGTATAAAACATTTAAACTTTTTATAATGATTTCATTGAGAGTGTGACTCACATCCACATAAGCAAGCCAAATATTTTATTATGTTTGGAAATTGGATTTACAAAATTATTTTTTCGACTACCCTTTAGAAAAAAATTTCAAAAACCATTGTTTGGTTTGTGGTTTTGATTAGTTTAATGTGTAGTGCCCAAAACCCATGCTAATTTACCTTTAGGTAACTGGGTAAGGTGGCTCCCTCCGGCCCATTATTTGAGACTTAATATTGATGGCTCTTGAAAATATGGAGTCATGAGTGGAGAAGGGATTGTCTGTGATTACTTTGGTTTAGTTTTTTTGGTGTTCTACATCCAGCTGGGTCATGGTACCTCGATTTTGGTAGAGGCAAAGACTATTCTCATAGAACTCTCAGTGTGTCAGTAGAGAAACCTCCATCTTCTGGAAGCCAAAACAGATTCAATGGTGGTCCATAGCTCTATTCAGGGTCTAGGACCTATTCCTTGGTCGATTGAATATGTCACCTGTAAGTGTCGTACTCTTCTTAGTACCCACACAAAAGTGTCCCACACTTGGTGGGAAGGTAACATGGCGGAAAATTACTTGGCATCTCTTGATTTTCCTGAAATGGAGTGCGTATTTTTTCATGACTTCCAGAGCTTAAAAACACCAGGGATTAAGATTCTAAGAGGAGATTCTATAGGTATGCATTTTTTAGACCCTCATAGAAATATGTATCTCTGCCCTTTTATTAGGCTTGTGTGTTTTTCTTTATTTCTGAACAACTTTTAAATATATATATATATATATATGATGATGTTGTGTCCAAAAACTAAATAATAAAGAATTACCTCTTCTTTCTTATATAACCCACTTAATCTCCCATTCCACTTCACTCAATCCATTTCGAGGTCAAACAACCACTTCCTTCCTCTCTTTAGAATCCTCACAAGGTGCCCCATGCTCCCATGAATCATATCTCAAGCCTCTCCCAAGCCTATGGGATCACACTTCCAAGTAAGGGATTTCATCCTCTCTCATTTTGTCCAAATTTCATTATATTGTTATACCCTTTTATTTTCAATTACAAATGTTGGGGTATGATTTCTCACCTCCCCCATAATGCCCTAATTATTTTTGAATAATTAGAGACCCCTTTATCTATCATTAATGCCTCACATTTACACCAGTAACCATGCAAAAATTCCAAAAAGGATTTCACTCTCCTCCTTTTCATTCAGTCAATTATTTTGTTTTATGAATCTAAATTTAAATAAAAATATTAGTACATGTATCTATTTGACCCCCTTACTTTCAAATTCATGTACATATGATGAGATAACACATTCTCTCTCATCAACCATTTTTATGGATTCCTATGTCACGTTATTATGCTGTCGAAATTGCACCGGGATTCTCCAAGCCAAATTTATTGTGTAATGAATACAATGCCTATTTCTCTATCAAGGTTATTCAAATGTATGAACATTTGATTACTTTTTATAGGGTTTCACGTATTAATTCTACATTCCATTATTGTGAAATAAAAAATTATTTTTAATGAATCCATGTTGTATGATCTTTTTAGCGTAATTATGAATGAAATGAACAGATTAAGAATGGTGTGCCCTGATAGCACTCTAATGCATTGGGTAAAGATTAGTATCATGAAATGAAAAGTGAAATGAGGGTTTAATCATGCTAATTAATGTGAAATGAGGTTTTACTCATTATACATGTGAAATGAGCCTTAGATCATGCTAATATCATGATAAATGTTGATGCCACATTTCCATGTTATGATAATCATTCTTTATCACATCATTATGGTCATGTTTATCTTATTATCCATTGATATTCATAATACCTAACATGTAATGTATTATTCATGTTATCCCTTGTTTACTCCCTTAATGGGTGTTATATCTCACCCTTTTCTTATTCATGTGCTCAGGATATCCCATGCAATGATAAGTACGAAGGAATGTGTGTGGTCATGTAAAAGACATTTTCAATAAAGATGTTCATTTCATGTTTTAAGCTATACTGTAATATTATGAAGCCCCAAATACACTAGACATAACAATCTTATATGTTGTAACAAGTGAAGTTTTTATGTAATAAGTTATTTTTAACTGTTATATTAATAGTAGGGTTGTTATAATATATTCTACTAATAATGAGGCTCATGAATTTTTAGAATGCTTTCCCACTAGTTTTCATTCCATATTGATAACATCATCAGAGTATAGGATATCATAAATTTCCATGAAAATTATTATCCAAATCCATAGTCGGATAATTACTATTTTATTCACCAAAACACTCTTCAAGGTCAAGATAAATTAGTATCCTTAATTATATTTAAGAAGGGTTACCTCATCTTATCCAATAAATGATCCCGAGACCCAAATGATCATCTAACATGGTGAAATATCTTACCCCCATACACTATACTCATCAAAAAATTTAAAATAGAATGGTTTAAAATTTAATTTAATACCAACACTTTTAGAATAGGTTCATATCACCAATGTAACTTATAACATCCTATTTTTTAAAAAATGAATGGCTATATTTGATATTGTACAAGATACGTAACATCGAGCTTAAATTAATTGTGGAATCTTATTAATTAAACGTGTGCATCATAAGATAACAATTAATTTGGCAGTAATGAAAAATAATAATTAATTTATGAAATATATAATGTTCATACATATTTCTAAGGCACTAATTATTTCATCATAAATAGTCAATCAAATTTTATGTATTTTCATTTTATTCTTCTAATGTACTTTTTTTTAAAAAATGATTTTTGTGCATTCTTTGAGTGAATATTATGTTCAATTTTTTGAAATTATAATAATTTAATTTCAAAAAATTAGTTTAGTTTTTTAAATATTAATAAATGTTTTTGTCTAAAATTTTTGCATTTTTTCAAAAAATATTGGGTTTTCGTTGAATTGTGAAAAATTATGATTTTTGTAAAAAATGAAATATCATATACACAAATTAAAAAATTACAAGAAATATATTATTTAACATGGTTTAATGTAATATACTTATTATTTATTTATATTTTCCCACATAAATTAATTATAATCTAAATTATATTGTATTTTTGAATATGTTTATTTTTAGGTTTAAAAATAGAAATTTTCTTAAAACTGTTTTTTGTACAAAATTTTAAACCTTCTTATTAATTAAAAAAACCACAAATGGAAAATATTTTAAATGGAATATAGTTTATATAAATTTAAATATTAATATATTTTCAAAAAAAATTATGGCTAATTAAAAATCATGATTTCATTTAAAAATATACTTTTGGAAGACCCATGTCTTCTTCACATATGCATGTTTTGTTTAAAATATAATTTTTGTATTTCATTTTTTTGAATTTGGTAAAATGGTTTTCATATTTAGAATCATAAATTCCAAACTAGGTTGCTTGTTCGATTTTATTATTTTGTAGAGAAAAGTTTATGGTGGTTAAAATATATTTATAGCAGTATAGGTAAAATAATAAAACTTGTTAATGTTAAAATATAAAATAAATAATTACCTTAAAAACATTAAATGTTTGTTGAATGTGTTTATAAAACTAAAACATCCATTAAAACATCAATTACAAATTTAATTTTTTGATATTAATTATACCCAAAATTTTTGGCATTAAATATAAAATAATCAATTTTTAATCAGTTAAAACCACACCTTCTCAAGTATAAATACCACTCCCCAACACCCCATTTCCCCTAAAAATAAATGAAGGTTTTTTAATCTCTAAAAATTAATATCATACAAACTCTCCCCACATCCATGTTCAATTTGTCTTACTAAAAGGCCAATTCAATGTTCATTAAGGGATCTTTCAAGGAGGTGATATTCAAGAGGTAACATTCTCAAACCACCACTCTTAATTTCTTTTCTTATTTTACCTTTTTATCACATCCTCTATCCATAAAGGAATAATAATAACATAAATATCTTGTATATAACATAATGTTATATTTCAATTGTATAATCTTATATTCATCCAAAATATTATATTTTCTTATTCAATGAAATGAAAAAATTATCCAAATTATGGAATTTGACCATATTGATGATAATGTGTTTTAATTTTCTATTACCATCATCAAGGATGATCATAAAAAAAATAATATTATTAAATAATATTTTTATATTCATAATATAACATATTTCATGTGTTGTAATGAATATATATAAATAATATTAAAAAAAACAAAACTAGTTTATGATGGTTTGAAAAACCAATAAAATAAATATCCATTTATCATTAATATGTTCATAAAGTGAATAATCATCATACAAGAAAGAAAAATGATATATGTGACTGTTGATAATTATAGAAGTTACTAAATTAAATTTTATTCCACTTCTATAGTTTTAATTTCATTATAAAAGAACATCTATATTATTACTCAGGTGAACCGACCATGAAACCTTGAATGTAACACTCATGGAATGATGAAATTAATATTTATAACTCATCTAGACAGTCATAAATGAAGATAATAAAATTATATTATATATATTATATATGTAAACGTTTAATAATTAAGTAATTAATGAACCAAATTTAATTTTTTAGAAACGTATAAGCAAGTTCACAACTTTCAGACACAAGGAAATGGACTCATGGACTAAAAAAACCCTTTTTAAATGTTTTAAACATTTATTTTCTAATTATTTGTATTAATTGTACATATTTTTAAATTTTTTTATGAATAAAATTATATGGAATTTATTTTTTTAAATAAATTAATATTTTAATTTCTATAATTTTCTTTAAAAATGTATCTTTTTAAGGATTTAAATAAGGGAAACTAATTAAATTTTCTTTTTATAAATGTGAATAGGAATTTGTGTCCCATATATGGTATGCATGAAATTTCAACCCTCCATGTCACAAAAAAAAGTTTTAATCATAGTTTATGAGATTGTATGGCTACTTTAAAAAACTGTTTCCTCATTTTATGTGCATAGTTTTTCAAAATGAGTCATTTCAAAATGGAAAGCTTATTTCATTCATACAGTGAGTTATAATAGAATATTTCATGATTTATTTTAATGTTCTATTTCATGGAAATTAATTATGATGATTGGTTCTTCCATTATAAAACATTTATTTGTGTTTTATTTATAATACATGGATATTTGGTTATGTTATTAACTAATGATGGGTGGTTATGTGATAAACCAATGATGGATGGTTACACTATTAACCAATTGTGGGTGGTTTGGAAATATACCAAAGATGTGTGGTTGCATTATAACCTCCAATGCATTGGGTACTCCAGACTTCGAGGTTGAATATATTAGATACTCATTTGTAAGAGTGATATGTAAAATGATTTCCCATGTTACCTAATTTTATTTTATGTTCTTGATAATGACTGTTCATGGAAATAAATTAATATTCAAATGGGATGATAATGATCTTTTAGAAAATAGGATTCATTTTCTAGTGTCAAAAGTTTAATTTTTATGGAAAGTTTTTATTTTTTTTCACTACACTAATTATATCCTTTCATTATTTCCCATACTAATATTTTTGTCTGCATCCAAATTTTTTTTACTTTTTGACAGTATTTAAGGAATTTTAGAGTCTAGAATGAGAATATGGGAAACATTATAAAGGTTTTTCATGAAAGGAAACAATATTTTTTAAGACTATTGATTTATGGGGGGAATGGATACTGAGTATAAGTTTCCAATTTTAATTTATGGGTTTAGTTTGTATGATTTAGTCTTAATTCTCTAAAAAATTTGACTTAAAGGATCCCAGAATTATAATAATGTGAATTCTATTTTAAAATATCAAGAATATGTAATGCTTAATGTAATGTCCTTACATTTGGTTGAAGATACATGTTTCGAAAACATTATATATTATTATTGTTTCTCATGATTATTCATTAAGAATTATACAAACCATAATGGGTTAATATTTTTATGTATTATTATAATTTTATTGTCTCAGAAACCCATTTGGTGGTTTAATGTGATTAAGTTCTTGGAGATTAATTATTTTTTTGAGATATGAATTATAAAGGTAATTGATTTTGGTATAAAGGATTCAATGGCTAAAATATTTTAGGGTTTCTATTTATATTATCTTTAAAATGAATAAATTTAATTTTTACAGGTAATAATTCATTTCATGTTTCTATGATTTTATTTTTTAAATAATAAGGATCATTTGACAAGATGGAAGAAAAGTGATATTTCACTACCTTCTTGTCCCATTAGGATTAGTTGATTATTACTATTATTGAAAAAGATTTTTCAATTGAGGTTTATATCCTTATGAGTATGAAAATAATCTATATGAAATTTATTGACATATATATTACAATTAATTTTCTCAAACAAATATGGTTCATGGTATCATTTTCATTTTATTTAAAAATACCAACATTACCAACTCACCATAAAAGGGATATTCCATAAAAGACATGACCAAATACTTTTTTTATGATTATAATAATAATGGGGATAAAAAATACTAATGTATGTATTTAAGGGATATTCCATGGTATCGTTTTCATTTTATCTTAAAAACTATGTCTTTTTCATTTCAATTATCCACTCATGACTTTCAATAAAATAATAAAACATTCTAATTAAACATAAAAATTTATTTTAATTATAACCTCATGATTTTAATTTTAATTTACACATTATTTCATTACAAAGATATCATATTTGAAGGGTATTCCCATAATTTATACACTTTATAAAACTATCACCTA
Source organism: Viscum album (assembly GCA_963277665.1). NCBI lineage: Eukaryota > Viridiplantae > Streptophyta > Magnoliopsida > Santalales > Viscaceae > Viscum > Viscum album. Next base: position 1,078,000,705 of record OY728135.1, on the reverse strand, counting down.
CTTGTAGTTATTATATGCTACAAAAAAATTATGATCGATATTTTATTAAACGTATATATTTATAAAAAATTCCTAAAAACATGATTTCATAGTTCAATATAAAATTAATATTCTTATAGTTTTAGGAGTGTATTTAAATAATGGTAAATTTTCCCTTATAATAATGACATTTGTGGTTAAAATTCATTATCATTTTCAATCATATAAAACAATAATACATAAGAAGATTATTATATTTTGAAACTTTTTTTCAACCTATTTAAATTGACCTCTTTTCAAATGTTATAAACATTATGTCATTAATCTTTGAGATTTTATGGATCCATTGGATAGTGACTTCTGACCATTAATGTCACACTTATGATGTAATTTTCAGGTCTCCGTTTCATTATTTAGTGGTTTTTATGTTTACTATTCAACTCTATTGTTTTATATTTGAAAACATCTAATTTCATTTCTAAAATACAGGATTAAAAGACTTTTCACATGGTTTTACTAACCATTAGATAAATATTTTAACTCACCAATGTAGTTCCAATGCCACCAATATAAAGGTGACATGATTTTGAAAAGAAATGTGACCAAAACATGGAGTCTTCCTATATTCATAACAATGTGGAGTGTACAAATAACTAAAAATAAAAACTAAAACCCAAAATATTCATTTCTACTTTTTCTTAACTATCAGTTCCCTATAATTCATTAGAAACCAACACATACTCAACAAGGGATTATTCTTTGAAAATTTTCTCTATGATTCTTCACAACAAATACTTGTTTTATTTATGATCTTGGGAATCAATTTTCATATTTTAAGTGGATTCTCAACCATTTAAATTTCTTATAAAGGGATAATATAGGTTGTTCTATATGAATTTTTTTAATTAATCCTTTCATACAAGAAATTATAAAAAATTACAATATTTTATTAATGGTATCTATGAATGATTTAAGGATTGATTTTTGTTCATAGTGAGGCCCTTGTTTTTTCCTTTAATGTTGAATTTTAAAATATATTTTAATGTTTTTTTCTTGTAAAATAAATTATTTTTTTAAAATAATTATGTGGTGTCTGCTATTGAGTGATATCATATATGGTTAAACCTTAGAGGAACCACCACGTACTTGGTTAGGAAATTCTAAATTGTGATAAGGCCCCTGTACATGAGTTAGGTGTTCCCACCTAACTAGTTAATTAATGTAAAAAATACCCAACGTGAAATTAGGAAATTTAAATCAATCTTCTTGATTTCAATAAAATTTATTATTTATGTGATACCAGATTTATTTTTTATAGGGTTCAAATTTATATAGTATTTTTTAAGGAGTGATTAATTTATAGCTTATTTTGTAGTCCCCTTTGATATTTGAAATACATAGTGGTTCTCTTTTCATTATTTTATATGATTAAAGACAATATTCATTTGATTATTATCCAACTATAATGATTTGATTTTTCTAATAAGGGTTGTATATAGAACCTTTGGTGGGATTATACTCAACTTGTTATTCCCACGGCCTAAGAACACTAATAATTTAAATAGACATTATTTTATCTGATGTATGAAAGGGAAAGGTACTACATGTATTGGTAATTCATTTATAATAAATTTTTTATGTTTTGTATTTGACCAGGTGGGATGATTTCATCATGTCAAGTGATGATGGGTTGTTGATTATTTTTTGTTCACCGTGTTTCCACAAATAATGTACCCACTATTTAGCTCATATCCTATACCCATATAATTTTATGGATTAATTATATAGTTAGTATATTTATATGTAATGGTAATTTTTTCATTATATATATTTATTCTTGTAATGTTTTTATTCCATTAGTTTGAGTTATCTATTCATGTTATGCATTTTCATGCATGACACAATAATGTATAATAATGTTAGGATGGATTCTTTCTTAGAAACCCTGTAATATTATTATTCATTGGGGAAAATAATTCCCAAAAGATCATTCCATGATACCTTGGAACTAGCTTCTAGCCTATTGGGATCAAGAACTCTCATTGGGGCATGTCACAGACCGTTTTAGGTTCTCGATTTTGGAATCGACCAAGACAAATCATGAAAACATGATATTAATGTTTTTTAGTAATGTAGTTAGGGAAGTTAAGTATACATGAGATAGTATTTTTGGGCTCAATTGAGTGGTGTGAAAAATTATCTATTGAAAACAATTAGTACCATACCTTGAGTTGTGATAGGATATTGAGAGTGAGGCCTTTATTCAAAATTTATATTTTTTATTCCTTTTATGTAGCCTGCATCAGCTAAAAATGATGCACATGGTTCATGTATTATATATAGATGTGGGTTTTTGTGATTCTTATTTATTAATTTTTGGTTACTTAATGGATGTTCAGGATATTTTTTATTAATTTATTTTTATGGTTTTGTTTTAAATTATAGATTCTATGTAGTATCATGCCTTGTTGAATTCCTATAGTTATATCTATAAAGGGAGTTATATTCACAATTAAATAGACACCCAATCCACTTGATTAAAATTTTATTAAATAAGTTGCGAGGAAAATATGATACATGTAGTTATGAATATAAAGACGCATATCCCTACATTAGTAGGTAGGAATAGTTATTATTTAGGATAATTAATAAGCTCATGAGTTTCACGAGTATACGCCACTGGAATTTTGGGGAAATAATGCACCATTGAAAGTTGAACTATAGATAGAAAACATAACATTAATTTTTTAATCTATCAAGATATCATAGGTTTTTAATGTGAAACATTCCTCATTTATGATTGAAGGACGAGTTATATGTTATGGGATTAAATGATCTAGGATAAACTAAATTACAATCTTGAATGGAAGGGATTCCAAGTGGTGTTGTCTCAGTAGTTTTACTCCAAAGCATTTTCTCTTTCTAAATCTATAGAGTATATAACACTTTAAAAGGGTAACCATATCATCATGTAATTTGTCAAACATTGTTAAAATCATTTTCGTTTTTCTCCATAGTTAGTATCAATGATTAATTGAAGTCTTTTTGTTTTTAAAATGGTTCTCCAACAAAATATTAAGTCTTATTTATTCTTCATTATGATCAAGTAAAATGCAGAAGTAGTCGAGTTCGAATTATTGGTATATATTTATTTGAGACATTATATTATGTTTCTATAAAACCTATATCATTCTATAAGGGGGTGATGGATTTTTCCAAAATAGAAAGATAATGTAGGATGGAACTAAAAGGGGTAGTAGTTGTTTACCTCGACACTATCCTATCCAATGACATCTACCCCAATGATTAAAAGGCTTCCCATATTAAAATAGTGTGGAAAGGTAGTTCACATAAATCCCTATTAAATATATATACTAAAGGCCTACCATACATGGGTTCCTAAAAAGAATATTCTAAGATTCTCTATTTCTAGTAATCTAGTGAGAGGTATTTTAGGATTCATTGATCTTAATGGATCCTAAGATTAGGAAACTTCTTCTATAGGAATGGGGTATAATTTGTTATATTTATGGGTATAGGTAGATAAACTTTTGTTTAGGGTTTGATGGTAACAAATCCTTGGATGAATATAAGGTATCAAACTGTTGATAAGAGAATGAATCTTCATGATGTAGAGAAAACCATTCTTGAGTAGGAGTTTGGACCAACTACAATGATTGGTGAAATTATTACTACAATTTCAATAAAAGATTATTTATCTCATATATGTTCTTCTCACACACTAATTTTTAATTATACTATAGACTATTTTATTATTCCCAATTAGATGACACCTTCTATCATGGAAATGGAGAAACCTCTTAGAAAAAAGTTCATATTTCAATGTCCCTATTGTTTCATCTCAATGTATAATGTGAAATTTTCATGGAAGCATCAAATCCTTGAGATGAACCTTTTAAATATAATTTTATTTACAAATTTATGGAAGACCTAGAAGTACAATATTGATTACTATCATCGTATGGTGTGATTCGAAACCCCATACGGGATTGTTAATCTATTTTAAAGGTTATGAAATCCTCAGTCCAGTCACGAATTTCAACCTTTTATTGAGTTAAGCAATATTAAGTATCATGTTTCATCTATTTTACTTGAGGATGAAATTGGGTATTATGGGAATATCTTTAGCTCCTGTGATTCTAGAATTTATTGATATTTTTCTAGATGACTTCTCAATAATTGCACTAGATTGTATAAAAAAATTACATATTGATCCCTTATTAGGAAATCAAATGATATATTTGTTATCCTATGCATTGAATCTATATATATTTAATGAACATAAAATTATCTAGATTATTTGGAATCTAGACTAATCATTCACCCAAGTGTGTCTCTATTGGTTTCCCTAGTTCATGTTACAAAGAGGACATACAAAAATCAATGGGTGTGTATTGATTATAGGATTATGATTCATGTCAATTAAATATTAAATACACCGTAACCCATTTTATGATTTATTTGAACTATTAAATGGCACACAATGGTTTCCTACAATTGATATTTGGTTAGTGTACCATCAGTTTAGGTTGGGGGAGTTAGAAATTTTAAAGACATGGTTCTCAATTAAGGATAACCACTATAACTATTATCTGATTCTATTTGGTTTTACTAATGATCTTGGATTAATCATGGAAACAATGGACTAATTATTTAATAATTATCCAAATTACATCATTGTATCATTTTCTGATAACATTGTGGTATATTCTAAATCCTATGAGGGGAATTAATGACATTTTTTTATTCTTATATGGTTGTTTATGACTATCTACATTATTAAAAAAATATATATTATGGATTGGAAAGAATAAATTATTTTGACATGACTTGTCTAAAAAAAGAATTTCAATATATTTTGACAAGCTAAAGGCTATTATGTGATGGAAAGAGCCCAAAAATATTGTTGAAATTTGAATATTTATAGGATTATCAGGATATTATAATCACATTATGAGGACCTTCCCCACCTTAGAATTATCATCAAACACACTCACATTGAAGGGAGGAAAGTTGATATAGACTTCATAATATCTTGTATCATTAATTTATGTAAATCTATTATTGAATTTAGATCCCATATTTATTCTATATTTAGGTAGTCAAGAATATATGGAATTTTCCAATGCATGTAGTGTGGGTCTAGGATGTTTCTTCATGATGGGAAATCATGTGGTAGCTTATTGATCCAATTAACATCAGCTACTTTAGAGGAATTATCTAGCCCATTAGTATGAACTAATTGTAGTTATGAAAGTTCTTAAGAATTGGATGTATTGTCTATTTAGTGAGTTTTTTATAATACAAATAGAACATAAGAGAATAAGTTATATTTTATTATAAATATATCTAAACATAAAGGAAATTCAATTGGTGGAGTGTCATTAAACATTTAAAATTTTTCTATATATCTAGAATGGGTAAATTTTTCATCGATGATTTAAGAATAAAATTCATTATCTTATGATATAAAATAATCCATTGAGGAGTATACCCTCATGATTTTCCTAGTGTATATTGATCTATAGTTTAAGTATGGGATTTAGGTTATTTTTTTATTGATATTTAGCTTACTCCTCCCTATTTGAACACATTTATTAGGATATTTTAATATATTTAGAGTGAAAATATACTAGAGGAACAATTTGTGGTTGGGATTCCATAAGTGTGTGGTATTTTTCTTCTAGAATAATTATTTGTATCTATATTAGGCGTGTGGTCCATTTCTCATGTCAACTGCATTTATAGAAGACTACCATCATCCTGATTGGTATATTTATCTTTTGTGAAACTGAAATTTATTATGATTAGAGGAGTCATTAGTGGTTATCGAGTAGTATACTAGAAAAATATGATGGGGTTTTCAAGGACATAAAATTAAATATGTTAATAAAATATTCTCAAAATGATATATTTTTTAGCCCATCCCTATACCCACATATAATTGGGATGAGGTGTTAATAGACATTACTATTATGTTACCTCATACCCTTAAAGATAAATTTTTTGTCTTTTTGGGGATCAATCACTTGACTTAATATACCAAATCTATACTGATCAGATATAATTTAATTTTGGTGGATTATTGGAATCAATATATTCATAATAATTTTAGATGGAGTAGTTTAACTTTTTGAATTATAAGTAAAAAATGTCCAAAATTCACATCTCAATTTTTAGAAAGGCATCTAAGAGGTGATGATATATTAGGGGAAGCTAAGTATAGACTACCAATGAAAAATAGATATCCATATAGAGTGGGATATTCAGATTAAGAAATATATGGTCTAGTAATGTGTTTTATATTTTATTGGCTTGTAGGATAAAAATTTATAATAGGTTAAAATATCATGTAACAGTTCTTAATAATTTTCTTTTCAGATGAACTTGTTTTTTTCTCTTTATAATTTTCATGCCACTCTACATTATTTTGGACAATGCGAGGTGAAACACCTCTATTGGGGAACAACCTAGTCCATGAGATGACCAAGAAGGATTAGGCTACTTAATAGTATCCATTTAATTCTTAGTATTTCCATAATTCTTATGTCGATCATTTTCATTATCCTATTTAAATTTTACTACGAAACTAGTTTTTTATATATGTATCACCCCATTTGAACCAGAGTTATTTAGTGAAGAAAGAAAGGATTTTACCCTGGTTGATTGGGCCCTTTAAGATACAATCATTGATTGAGAAGTTATTATATCAACATTAATTGAAATATCAGTTGACTGAAATTCAAAATTTGTTACATTTCTCTTTCTGAATAGGTATCAATCACATCATTCCCTTGTGCTAAACTGATAATAAATCAAGTTGGATCTAAATATCTCTATCACCAAGAAACTAAATTGAATTATTTATTGTTAGGTTATATTTTTGTACAAAAAGTCTATTCATTTATCCATGTTTTAGGGTTGCACGATGCTAATTCACATAGGAGTGGGAATTATTTAGGGTAGAGAGATGGAATTTTTTATTCTCTAATAGTGATATATATTGAGTTTTTTTGGATAAAATTGATACGGTGGTGAGAATTTCTTACCCATTATTCCATTTTCATTTTTCAAATGTATTATTTATATGTTTTTTTACAAATCATCTTCTAGTTTTTTTCATTTAGATACACCAAAAAATGATAAATAGTGGGTCTCGAATAGTTGGATCACATTTATGCATAACCATGTAGAAAATCTAATCACACTTGTAGTTTGGTGTCATAGGTAATTTTCATAGTTAGTTCATAGTTTTCCCAACTGTATAACTCTTCTACGGTATTCAAGTTCCAATTACATGGTTGGAATAGAGTTTGGAATTTTTTTTGAAGAAACAAAGAAACAATCCATAAAAAATAAAATAGGAAATTTCTAAAGTTCCCCTACAAAAATTTATAACCCCTATCCCTTAATTTCATTCCCTCTTCACTCCTAACTCCTTTTCATGCTTGGTATTACTGTAATTCATATATTAGGGGTTTATTAATTGTAATATTATCCAATATTATTACATTAAAACACATTTATTATTTTTACTCTTAGGTATCCCCTCCATATTCCATGTTTATGTTTTTTAATTTCTAGTGGTTACAAAGGGTTACGATAGGTTGTTCTATATTCCCCTATTGTTTATGGAACATATAATTATTGGATTACAAAAACCAAATTCCTAAAATGATATTAATTATATATAAGGATTATTTATAGATAAAATTAAATTTCATGGTAAGGCCCCTCAGTCTTCATTTAAATTTTAATGTTAAAAGTGATTTTAAGTTTTTCATCAAGTGAAATGAATTATATTAATAAAATTTTTATAAAAAATATATTGTAAATATTATTTATTATTTGGTTAAAATACATATTATCCTTATATACTTGGGTAGGAAATTAAAATTTGGGTGAATGTCTCTCCCCACAACATATGTGTGACATCCTCAAAACATAATTAATGTGAGACATATCCCCAATTGAAAGTTAAGTTATTTTATATGTTTTCATATAAGGGTATAAAAGTAATTAATTTGATAATGATGGGCTTAGTGACCATAGTGTGTACTACCATGATGTAGTTTTCATGCGAACATTTAAAATATTGTATTTTTATTTTCCCCATTTGATAATATATATTATTATTATCTCATGTTATTATATTTAAAAATGATTAAATAATATATTCATGTTATTATTTCAAGAAAATATTTTTTTATTATAAAAAAATTGTATATGTAATACATGGTGGGATCCTAATTGGGTAATTATGATCAAACCCTACATGATCTAATGGGTTTATACTGATTGTGTTCTTTTTTATCAAGGAAAGGTCATGACACAATTTAGGGGTGATGATAATATATTATCAATTTATCTTAGTGATTTAATAGTAATGGTTGGGTTAGGTACTCATGTCACATGATGTTGAGAATGTATTTTTTTGTTCATTTTTTTGAACCTGTGTATAAAAATCAAGTATCACATATTTGGATCTCATCACATCCTCTTTTTAATTTATAAAATAATGATACACCATGTACATTTCATTCAAATGGTCATATATTATTTTATATTTATTTATCCATGTAATATATTTTTCCATGTGTTAGAGATATCTATTCATGTTATGTTGTTCAATGCATGACCCACATGTATATATGGAGGTCATGTTAGGTCCTCGGCTTAGAACCTTGTGCCATTTTTATCATCTATGATAAACTATTCACATAGGCATATTCCTTATCATCGATGCTATAACGCCCTGACCCTAGTTACCCAGAGTCAGTGAATTATTAGATAACATTGGCATCATCACAAGAAAATAATGTCTCGAAGGACCGATCAGTTTAGTATTATTGGAAACAAGATTCATACATAAGTTCAACTTTACATCTTGAAGAGAAATACAACACAAATATATTTCATTAAAAACATCCAAGACACCTAGATTATGACTGAAGGTCACTCATAAATTGTTGTACATCTCGTTCCCCTCGTTGTTTGATTTTCATGATCACAATCACCTTTCTTTTTATCTAACTTTGTGTTTTAAGTGTTGTGGATGATAGGCACAAGGTTGCCAAAGGATTGGCCCAAGAATGGACAAGAAATGGACTGAAATTCAGTCCACCGGCCAACCGGTGTGATAGCACCGGCCAGCCGGTGGAACTGGCAGAGGGATTGCCCACTGCCAGGTTCCACCGGTCGACCGGTGGCTCTGTCACCGGTCGACCTGTGGCACCCAGCCCAAATAGTGTTTGCTACTGTCTTGCCACCGGCCAGCCGGTGGCTCCCCACCGGTCGACCGGTAGAGCCTGGATCAAGACTCTTCTTCTCTACCAAGGCACCGGCCAGCCGGTGGAGCTGTACCGGTCAGCCGGTGGCCCCTGGACAGGAATCCTATGCCCTTTTGCAAACACCGGCCAGCCGGTGGGACTGTACCGGTCAGCCGGTGGATCCAGTCAAACTAGCCGTTGGAGCTTTGACCAGGCTGCTCCACTTGCCTCCCAACGGCTCCGAAAGCCTTTCCAACGGCTCCAAAGGCCTCCAACGGCCATATGAGGGTTCCCCCTCTATAAATAAAGGACCTTGAAGCCCCGGAACAATTGCCGGACCATAATTAAGCATTGTGAAGCCAACGAACACAATTCTCCTCATTTGGCAAACCTCCGGCGGATTGCTCCAAGGGAACCACAACTGCTCCAATCCATTTCCAATCCAAGGAGCACCACCATAGAAGCTTGGGAGTGCACGTCTTCAACTCCATTCAACCTTTGGCGCCCAAGGCTTCTCAACAATACGGTTTTTATTGTTTTATCATTTTGAGCTTTAATTTTGGGTTTGTGCCTACAAACCCCAACACCTTTTCTCTTCCCCCTTTCTTTTGGGTTATCACACCACCATTAAGGTGTGAAGAGGTTTCTTCAAGCCTTTCCTTTTAAAAGGCTTGTGTTTCGGTGAGCTAGCCTTCACCCGTTAAAAAGGCTAGTGGGTTCTTGCTATTCCATTGAAAGCAAGTGGGTTCTTGCTTAACCATCAAAAGCAAGCTGTAATAGGTCCTAGTGCTACCTCAAAGCCTAGTGGGTTTCTTGCTAAAACCATTGAAAAGCAAGCGGTAGAATCTCTCAACGGTTGAGTTGGGAGCGGAGACGTAGGCCGGGTTTTTGGCCGAACTCCGTTATCAATTTTGTGTGTCTTGCCTCTTTATTTCCGCTGCACTTTTACTTTGATTTTTAATTTGTTAATCAATTTTTTAAAAGGCAATTCACCCCCCCTCTTGCCATCATTTCCCTCCTGGGGTTTCTTTCGACCCTACAATTGGTATCAGAGGGACCTTTGAGTAATACCCTAAACCGGTTTCAAATTAAAGATCCTATTTTTTTTTTTTGATGGCTTCTACCGCTTCTTCCTCTCAATCCCCCGAAGGTTTTTCTTTGGATCGTGCTCCATTCTTTGATGGAGCCGATTATTCTTTTTGGAAAACCCGCATGGCCACATTTCTTAAAAGTATTGGCTATCCAATTTATAGAATTGTTATGCAAGGATTTTCCCTCTCCTCTCCCGATGAGTCTAAATGGACCCCCAATGATATTGCAAATTTTGAGCTTGATGGCAAAGCCATGAATGCTCTTCATTGTGGCTTAGACCGTAATGTTTTTGATTGTATTTCTTCTTGCACCACCTCTTATGATATTTGGAAATATTTAGAGCTAACCTATGAAGGTACTAGCGAGGCTCCAAAGCAAAAATCCGATCAAAAGCAAGAACCCGACGAAAAGATCAAGCCCGTTTGCCCACCTCACAAGAAAAGGGCCAAGAAGAAAAAGAAGAAGGCTTCAAAGGCAACATGGAGTGATAGCTCCACCTCTTCATTCTCCTCCTTCTCCTCGAGCGACCAAGGTAAAAAATGCCTAATGGCAAATCATGAGGTATCATCTTCCGACTCTTCTTCCTCGTCTTCTAGTTCTTCAAATTCTTTCAATCATTTGTCATATGAAGAACTCCAACACGTTAGAGATCAATTAGAAAATGGTTTTCATGAGCTTTCATCAAAATTTGTCGCTTTGAAAAAGAATTTCAAAAAACTCTCCTCCGAAAAAGAACAACTTCTTAAAGAGAAGGAGGAACTCTCCCTAAAAATCCAAAATTTTCCCAATGTTGATTCTTTGGAATCAACCATCAAGGACCTTAGAGAAACTCTAGCGAAGTTCACCCAAGGGGAACAAAATTTGAACAATTTACTTGGTTCCCAACGCGTTTCCCGAACCACCCAAGGGCTAGGCTACACCAATATAGCTTCCTCCTCCCATGCTCCAACTGTTTTTGTAAGGGGGAGCTCTTGTTATAAATTTTGTAACTATTGCAAGAAACCCGGGCACATGATATATGAATGTAATTGCAAAAACGCCCGGTACGGTAGGCCCAAATCGATTTTTTATTCGGATGAATTCTATAGGAGAAGACCCGCTACAAGGCAAGTGTGGATTGAAAAATCCCTCTTAGCGAGTCTCTCCGGGCCCAAAATTGTCTATTTTCAAAATCCCTCTCCCCGGTGACTTTTTGTTTTTATTTAGGGGGAGTTAGGATCTTTTAAGTTTTTTTTGTGATTTCAAAATTTTCGATTCCAACTTTCAATTTCAACACTTGGTATCAAAATTTTCATTTCAAAATTCAATTTTTGATTCAAAACTTTCAATTCAAACTGTTATTCAATTTTTGATTCAAAATTTTCATTTCTATTTCAAAAATCTCAATTGATTTTTCAATTCTCATATCTAGTTTTTCAAACCTCTTCCCTCAATCAAGTTTTATGCCCCATTCTATTTTGATAATCACAAAGGGGGAGAATTTCTTGATTGATTGGGGGAGAATCCTTTTGATCGTTCTTAGCATTTTCTTTCTTTAAGCATGTCTCTCATTTATGTTTTTACTTTAATTATTTTGGTGATTGTGATCATCAAAATAGGGGGAGATTGTTGTACATCTCGTTCCCCTCGTTGTTTGATTTTCATGATCACAATCACCTTTCTTTTTATCTAACTTTGTGTTTTAAGTGTTGTGGATGATAGGCACAAGGTTGCCAAAGGATTGGCCCAAGAATGGACAAGAAATGGACTGAAATTCAGTCCACCGGCCAACCAGTGTGATAGCACCGGCCAGCCGGTGGAACTGGCAGAGGGATTGCCCACTGCCAGGTTCCACCGGTCGACCGGTGGCTCTGTCACCGGTCGACCTGTGGCACCCAGCCCAAATAGTGTTTGCTACTGTCTTGCCACCGGCCAGCCGGTGGCTCCCCACCGGTCGACCGGTAGAGCCTGGATCAAGACTCTTCTTCTCTACCAAGGCACCGGCCAGCCGGTGGAGCTGTACCGGTCAGCCGGTGGCCCCTGGACAGGAATCCTATGCCCTTTTGCAAACACCGGCCAGCCGGTGGGACTGTACCGGTCAGCCGGTGGATCCAGTCAAACTAGCCGTTGGAGCTTTGACCAGGCTGCTCCACTTGCCTCCCAACGGCTCCGAAAGCCTTTCCAACGGCTCCAAAGGCCTCCAACGGCCATATGAGGGTTCCCCCTCTATAAATAAAGGACCTTGAAGCCCCGGAACAATTGCCGGACCATAATTAAGCATTGTGAAGCCAACGAACACAATTCTCCTCATTTGGCAAACCTCCGGCGGATTGCTCCAAGGGAACCACAACTGCTCCAATCCATTTCCAATCCAAGGAGCACCACCATAGAAGCTTGGGAGTGCACGTCTTCAACTCCATTCAACCTTTGGCGCCCAAGGCTTCTCAACAACACGGTTTTTATTGTTTTATCATTTTGAGCTTTAATTTTGGGTTTGTGCCTACAAACCCCAACACCTTTTCTCTTCCCCCTTTCTTTTGGGTTATCACACCACCATTAAGGTGTGAAGAGGTTTCTTCAAGCCTTTCCTTTTAAAAGGCTTGTGTTTCGGTGAGCTAGCCTTCACCCGTTAAAAAGGCTAGTGGGTTCTTGCTATTCCATTGAAAGCAAGTGGGTTCTTGCTTAACCATCAAAAGCAAGCTGTAATAGGTCCTAGTGCTACCTCAAAGCCTAGTGGGTTTCTTGCTAAAACCATTGAAAAGCAAGCGGTAGAATCTCTCAACGGTTGAGTTGGGAGCGGAGACGTAGGCCGGGTTTTTGGCCGAACTCCGTTATCAATTTTGTGTGTCTTGCCTCTTTATTTCCGCTGCACTTTTACTTTGATTTTTAATTTGTTAATCAATTTTTTAAAAGGCAAGTCACCCCCCCTCTTGCCATCATTTCCCTCCTGGGGTTTCTTTCGACCCTACATAAATAACTTCTTCATATCTTGGGAAAATGAAACATAAGAAAGGGGTGAGCTCAAACGCTCAGTAAGGGTAAGTAATACAGTAGAAAATGACATAAATATTAAGCGTGGTAAATAATTGAAACCACATGCCTTTAAAAATAATAAACATGAATACATTTATGGAAAGAATATGAGATGAGTAAATAATTCCATAATAAAACATAATCATGGGTATTCTACTATTCTAATGACCACATGAACCATAAATATTATTTCCATAATGAGGGAATGTATAATGCCGGACATTCTGAAACATTATGTCAAGGCCTCGGCCAAGATGTCTAAAAATGATTAAGGCCTCGACCAAAACCATAAATAAAAATGGGAAAGATCTTCGGCCAATTCCATGTCTATTTGTCTCATGAGACCTACCAACGCATCTAGGAGCTATAGAGGGCTCCACCTGTCCCTTACTAAGTCCAATACATTCCTCATATGAAAAGGTTTAAACATATCATAAACACTCGTATTAAAAATAGCATACGAAATATCAATACATTAACCATAAATCATGAATGGTATAAAAATAGAACATCCATAGTTAAACATATAACAAAACCTTCAATACAATATGAAAGTTTTTTATCATAATAAATCAACTCCAAATAAACTTAAAATCCATCAAAGGATGTTGACATAGATGAAATCAAAACTCTTTTTAGAGAAATATCTCTTTCTATTTTGAAATCATTTAAGAGTCACATAATTATAAAATAAAACATTTACTTTGAAAATATTCTTATAATATTGTAAGGGAAGCTTAGACAAGTTTATAAAGGTAGAAAACAGCCACACCCGCCGTATAAGTTAAAAGAAAACATTATTACCTTAATTTTGTCGAAAAGGTTAAAAGGGACCTTGTTTGGAAAACGACGGAAAGATTCCTTTATGAAAATCTTATAAATAGTCAACAATGGTATAATTAACTTCAACCCATAGTCTATAAAATAGTATGAATGTTTGAAAATACATTTTTAAGAAACATGGATGTGGATGATAAAGAGGCCCTAGTAGATAAATACGTAAAAAAACCTCGGATAATGAAGATATTGTGAAATAAAGCCTTACTTAGTACTTTTCCTTGTTTGAGGGTAGGTTAAAATCCTCTATAATGGTGAAATAATTGTTACTAAATTATACAATAATCATATACATTAATATGATATCATATATCATCTTTTAACTTTGATTTGTTAATAATATCTTAGTGTTATCATCATTTCGGGTGTTAACAGAATCGTCTTTATTTATATTATTTGTTATGTGAGCCATATTTGTTATGGATGAGATGTATATTATTAATATCCATAATTATATCAAGTCCTTAAACATTATTTTTAATTATCAAATGAGAATTAGACTTGAATGGATACGATGGGGAATGAATCTCATCACGTTTGTGGAGACGGTAGTCCGTACGTACGTACGAACAACAATATCATTATTTTGATATTAAAATAATATATAATTGGATGGTATATAATATATAAAAAATCATTATCATGTTATATTTATTATTTACATGAGTTACACATAATTATTATACCCATACAAATAATAAGGTTTTGAATAACAATTACACCACGACGTGGAGACGGTAAGCCCTACGTACACACGTATGGTGACATGTCATTCAAAGGATGGATAGAATACTGAATATGGTTATAAAATATTTATAGTAACATCACAGTATATATAAGATACTGGAGTTACTATTTTATAATGGTAATAACAAATAAAGAAGAAGTTGAAGAAGAAAATAACTTGAAAGAGGGTGGTGAAAACATTACCTCTTAACCGAGTTCTTCATTTTGATTTGATCAAATGGGCTCCTTAAGTTGGCTTTATGATCAAACATAGGACTCTAGGTTTAAGTGAGGGAAGTGGAGAGAATATTTGGGAAGAGTTTGGCTGATCCAAAAGGCTTTTAAGGGGTGTATAATTGGTTATAAGTGATGTCCTTTTATAAGGGGGAGGAGGGGCTCTTCAGAAAAAATTAAAATATTATTTTATAATAAAATAATATTTGGTTTATAATTGATCCAAAGTCGATTATTCAAATTCTAAGGTGTGGATGGGTCGAAGTACTTTCAACCAATATATTTTAGACAGGGTTTTGTCATTATATTAACCTTATCTTTTAGTTTTAACACTTAGTTAATTAGATTGACATTTACCATGTCAGTTTGTATTTTTATATTATATAGTTAATAAACTTACTATATACATACAAGAGGCCCCCCAAGTGGTCCATTAATGATAAAAATATCATGATATAAGTCCTTTGGCTGAAAATTATATTTTTAGGAATAGAATATCAATTAATAATATAATATTCGTTTTAAAGACTCTTTTATGTAAATTTTGACACTATTGGGTATTTTGTTTTATAAATTCATAACAGCATTATTAATTCGAAAACAATTCATATAACGAGTTTTAATATGTCATATTAACCTATAAAATTCGTCTAATTTATAAAAAGTTTCAAATTACATTTATTTTGATATTTATAATATCAATTATTTGATTCTTTCATTAATAAGGAAAATTCCGCATCATTATTGTGTCATAAATAAATTTAATTATTAAATATCTAAAAATTATAAATAAAATACCATTATGTATGAAATATATTTATCTTTATAATGAATATTTATAGTTGAAAATATAACATATATAACATTATGTAAAAAATTGTTTTTCTAAAAGATAGATGCTTATGTCATTTTTGTATTTACTTTAACTTAATTAATACAATGTTTCCATATCACCTACAAGTGGCTCCATGGGATCCCAAAATCATCCCAAAGATGCCCATGGTCGGAAATGTTTCCAACAATAAGGTTAAGACATGTTTTAGGGTAATTTATTATTATTATAATATTTTTTTACCCTTATTTACCGGATTTACCCTTTAACCTTGGTAAATAAAATATTTACCGAAGTAATTATTCAAAAGGTCTAAAAATAAAAGTTATCTATTTACACAATTTGGACATCCTGATTAAAAATATGGAATCCATTTTTACAAATTCAAAACATAGAAGTGGTAGAAATTAATTTAAAATTAATTCCCGCTATCAAAACAAAAAGTGTGTTTTTAAAGAAATAATAACTATCAAAAGATGGGACTTATTTATGTCCGGTTTAATTGGGAAATTATGTCCAATGACCAAAATTGTATGAAATGGTAAAAATATATTCTAAATATACTTTAAAACCACTAAAATTCATAATTTATCACTATTAATTATTTTTATTAAAAAAGTTGTTTTTAATTAAAATTTAGTAATTTTCAATATTCATCAAAATATAAAAAGTTATCCGAAAAATACCAAAATTTCATCCTAGGATAAATTCGATATTCCAAATACAAAAATGAAGTCTATTTTGAGATATAAAATTTATAAAATTTCAAAAAGTGGTTATTACTATTCATAACAGCTACTTTGATTGGTTGTGGTGTGTGTTAGAACTCGAAGTTGCATACAACACATGCTACATTATTATTCTAAGAGAAGCGTATTGTGGAAGCTTGGGGTGTTACATTCTCCCCTCCTTCAAATAATTTCATCCTCGAAATTTCTAGAATACTACTACATGAAAAGACGTGGGTGGTTCTTTATCATAAGTTTCTTGGGTTCCCACGTTTCCTCTTCCATCTTATAGTTTCTCCATAGCACTTTAACTAGACAAGTCATCACGTTACTCAGAACTTGTTCTCTTGTATCAAGAATCCTAACGGGCTCTTTGAAATAAGATAGATCAGGTTCCAATTCTATTTCCTCATAGGTGAGTACATGCATTGGTTCAGGCATGTATTTTCTCAACAGTGATACATGGAACAAATCGTGAACTTTGGAGAGACTTGGTAGCATTTCCAAACGGTAAGCTACAACCCCAATTCGTTCTAGAATTTAGAATGGTCTGATGTACCTAGGACTCAATTTTCCCTTCTTACCGAAATATATAACACCCTTCCATGGAGATACCTTCAAGAAAACATGATCTCCTACCTGAAATTCAAAATCCTTCCTTCGGTTATCGGCATAGCTCTTCTGCGTACTTTGAGCTGCTTTGATGTGGTTTTGGATTACCTTTACCTTTTCCATAATTTCCTCCACCAATTCAAGGCCTACAAGTTTTCTTTCACCATCTTCAGGACAACAGGTTGGTGTGCGACATCTTTTTTTGTATAATGCTTCATATGGTGCCATCAGAATACTTGAATGGAAGCTATTGTTATAGGAAGATTCTACCAGAGGTAAATATTGATCCCACTTACCCTGAAAGTGAAGTGAGAAGGATCTCAACATGTCTTCTAAGGTTTGAATAGTCCATTCTGATTGTCCATCTGTTTGAGGGTGGTAGGCAGTGCTCAAAAGAAGTTCAGTATCCACGGCCTTCAGAAGACTCTTCCAGAATCTTGAAGTAAAATGGGGATCACGATCAGAAATAATCTATAGGGGTACTCAATGAAGTCTCACAACTTCATTAATATAGTCTTGCTAGATTTTCAAGTGGTAGATCTTATCTTATAGAAATTAAATGTGCTGACTTGGTAAGATGATCAATAATGACCCATATAACAATTTTTTTTTCTAGGAGTCTTTGGTAGTCCTATGATAAAGTGCATCGTTATATTATCCCATTTCCACTCAGGTATGGGAAGAGGTTGCATGACTCCTCTAGGTTGTTGCCTTCCATATTTCACTTGTTGACAAACCATACATATTGACACAAAATCAGCAATCTCCCTCTTCATGTTGTCCCACCAAAAATGTTCCTTCAAATCTCTATACATTTTTGTTCTCCTAGGGTGTATAGAGAAATTAGAACAATGAGCATAATCCAACAATTCCCTTTTTAGATCAGGTATATCAGGAACACAAATTATCTTCCAAAATTTCAAAATTCCATCTTCACACACAAATTATCTCAATCTCCCATCATTCACAGATTTAATATTCTTTTGAAACTCTTCATCCCCAGTCTGAGAACGCTTTATTCTTTCTAGTAAATATGGTTGGGAAACCATTTAAAAAAGTATTGATGTTTCACCTTCCTTGGTGATTCCCATATCCATCTTTACTGGATCAATATATATAGGATCCTTTTCAAATCTCATCTAGTTCAAAAATCCATGATCATTTCTACTCAAAGCATCTGCCACCTTATTTTCCTTCCTCGCGTGGTAGTGTACAGCGCAATCATAATCCTTGAGTAGTTCAAGCCATCACCTTTTCCTCATGTTGAGTTCTTTCTGTGAGAAACTGTACTTCAAAATCTTGTGATCGATATAAATCTCACATTTTTCACCATAGAGGTAGGGTCTCCATATCTTCAAAGAAAAGATTACTGCTGCTAACTAGAGATCATGAGTAGGATTGTTTTTCTCGTGAATTTTGAACTGTCGTGATGCATATGCAATAACCCTATCATTCTGTATATATACACAACCAAGTCCTTTCTTCGATGCATCACTATAAAAAATGAACTCATCATTCCCCGATGGTAGAGTCAGAATAGGAGAATTGACTAATCTTCTCTTAAGTTCTTCAAAACATTCTTCACACTCTTTTGTCCAAACAAATTTGACCCCTTTATATGTGAGCTTCGTTAATGGGTTAGCCAATCGGGCAAAGTTCTGGAGGAAATGTCAATAATAACCTGCTAAACCAATAAAAAGGCATACCGTAGTTATACTCATCGGTGTAGGCCATTATTGGATTGCTCATGTCTTAGAAGGATCAATAGAGATTCCATCCTTAGAGACAACATGGACAATAAAAGAATTCTCCTGAATCCATAATTCACACTTACTAAGCTTCCCATATAATTCATGTATTTTAAGAGTTTTCTGGATAATGTTCAAGTGATTTTCATGATCTTCATAGATTTTGGAGTATACCAAGATATCATCAATAAATACCAGCAAAAATTCATCGAGATATTACTTGAAAACTCTATTCATTAGATCCATGAATACAGAGGGTGCTTTAGTTAATCCAAAAGGCATTACTTAAAACTCGTAATGCTCGTACCTGGTTCGAAATACTATCTTCGGAATGTCTTCCTTCTTCACACACAACTGATGATATCCATATCGAAGGTCAATCTTTGAAAAGTATAGAGCTTTATGTAGTTGGTTAAATAAATCATCAATGCGAGGTAGGGGATACTTGTTCTTTATTGTTATGGCATTTATTTCCCTATAGTCGATACATAACCTCATAGATCCATCTTTCTTCTTAACAAAAAGGACAGGGCTTCCCATGGAGAAACACTAGGGAGAATAAATCCCTCATTACTCAATTCCTCTAGTTATTTATTTAGTTCTACTAATTCCACAGTGTACATTCTATAAGGGGTCTTTGATATAGGCCTTGAACCATGAATTAAATCAATATAAAACTCAACTTCTCGTTCAGGAGGATTCCAAGTAAATATTCTGGAAACACATCAACATATTCTCTCACCATAGGTACATCCTATATTTGAACATTCATTTCCTCTACAATAGATATTTCATTCTCTTCCTCCCAAATAATTGAATTTAGTTGACCTACTTGGTGTGGATCTAGATAAGAATTAGGTAGTGATGATTCTGCTCTAAAGATAAGGTGTTCTTTATCATCATCATCAAAAATTGTAACCTCCTTATTCTTACAGTAAATCTTCGCATCATGGTCAGAAAGGCAATCCATACCAAGGATTATATCAAATTCAATCATAGGTATGACGATGAGATCTACAGATAAAGAACATTTATGTGCTCTAATAGGGACTGATTCACAAAACTTTGTTGCAATGATACTTCCCTTAGAAGTTTTGAATGAAAAATACTTTGTTAAATAAAATTGTAAACATTTATTTTTCTTAGAAAAATGGGAAGATATGAAATAATTTGATGATCCAGAATCAAATAAAGCATTTTCTAAACTTGAGGAAACTATTAAATTACCTGCCACCACGTCTTTCGGAGCTTCTACCTCAGCAGTAGTTATAGAATAATCTTGGCCTTAGTCCCTAGGCCATTTCTGAGGTAAGTTACCCTGACACTTAGGACATTCATTTTCATAATGTCCCATCTCCCTGCAATTGTGGCATTGAACATTGGTAGCGTCTTTCTTTCCTTTACAATCACCGGCTAGATGGCCTTTGTATCCACACTTGTAGCATACTCCTTTTGTTTTTAGACATGCACCAGGGTGCTTCCTTCTGCAATTATCACAAGGTGTAAATTCAATTCTTCCCTTCTTCCTTATTTCATTATTTCCTTTCCCAGAGTGTTCAACAGATCTCTTCTTCTCTTTCTTTGATTTAAAGTCATAATACTTAGAGAATTCCTTTTCTGTATTGATAGCACATGAGACAATATCTTTGTATGATGAGAAGGATTGTGAGACTAATGCTCGATGGAGAAACAGTTTTAACCCATCAAAGAAACAATAAATCTTACTTCTTGGGTTACATATATAATATGCATCATACCTTTCTTACCAAGTAAATTTTTCCTCATACTTTGCGACATTCTCATCCTCCTTTTGTCTGAGACATAGAAATCGACTTTCCATATCTGCTCGATGGTCACAAGGAATGTATTTTTCTAAAAATAGATCTTTGAACTCCCTCCATTCCATATTTGATACTTCATTGTCTTCCTTCGTGTTTTGAATCAATGACCACCATTGATCAATATCTCTAGTGAGGTGGTAAACTTCCATGATAACTTTTTCTATTTCACTAATCCCTAAAGAATGGAATATTTTCTCTCAGGAATTTATCCATTTCTTAGCTACTAAGGGATTTTTACTCCCACAGAATATTGGTGGTTGTTTCCTCAGGAATCGATCTAACATTGATCCCCCATACTTCGGATCAGGGTGCTCCATACGGGTAAGGTTATTATTCATAACCAGAGTGAGTTGTCCTAGTATATATGATTAGCTGATCGGCACCAGTTGTATCATCAGCTCCACTATAATTATCTTGAGTATGAGGGAAATCCCTATATGGAGTGTGTGCATTGATACAGTTTCCATTTCTTCCACTAGGAACCATTTCTAAACAATGTCATAAACTAGATCAGTTTATAAATCAAAATACATAATTCCATACTTAACATAAATTTATCTATTTATGGATATAATCCATAATCATAAAAAAATTTCTTTGAGGAAGTATATACTCATAAACCCTTCATAATGGTTTTTAATGAAAATGAGAATTATCCTAAGCATATCCCTCAGGATTGTCGTGACCAAGAGTGCAGCAAGGCCCATTGTCGTGCACCAGTTCTCGTTCATGTCTAGCTCAAAGAGGTGTTTTTGGGTTTTACCCCTAGGTACATCTGTACTAGAGCCGCCTCTACCTGCTCGTATCTAGACAAGGATGTATTTCTCGGAAATCTCACCAAATTTCTAAAATACCAAAATTCTAGTAAGTTATTCTACACTAATCCTCAAAGTCCATCTTAGGTCTATGTGCTCTAATCAGAGTTTATCTAAATCTAGTTTCCAAGGTTTGTACTAAAATTCCTCTAATACCAAATGTAATGCCCCGAACCTAGTTACCTAGAGTCGGTGCTTTATTACATAACATTAGCATGATCACAAGGAAATCATGTCTTAAAAGATAGATCAGTTTAGTATTATTGGAAACAAGATTCATACATAAGTTGAACTTTACATCTTGAAGAGAAACACAACAAAAATATATTTCATTAAAACATCCAAGCCTCCTAGATTATGACTTAAGGTCACTCATAACTAACTTCTTCATTTCATAGGAAAATGAAACATATGAATTGGGTGATCTGAAATGCTTAGTAAGGGTAATTAATATAGCGGAAAATGACATAAATATTAAGCATGGTAAATAATTGAAACCACATGCCTTTACTAATAATAATCATGTATTATTTTATGGAAATAACATGAGATAAGTATATAATGACATAATAAAACATAATCATGGTTATTCTACTAGTAGAATGGCCACATAAACCATCAATATTATTTCCATAACGAGGGAATGTATAATGTCGTACATTCTGAAACATTTTGTCAAGGCCTCGACCAAGACGTCTAAAAATGATTAAGGCCTCAGCCAAAACCATAAATCAGAATGGGAAAGGGCCTTGGAAAATTCCATGTCTAGTTGTCTCATGAGACCTAACGATGCATCGGGGAGCTATAGTGGGCTCCACCCATCACTTACTATGTCCAAGAAATTCTTTATATGAAAAGGTATAAACATATCATAGACATTCGTATTAAAACTAGCATACGAAATGTCAATACTTTAACGATAAATTATGAATGGTATAAAAATAGCACATCCACAGTAAAAAATATCACAAAACCTTTAATAAAATATGGATGTTTTGTATCATAAGAAATAAACTCCAAATAAACTTAAAATCCATCAAAGGATGTTGACATAGATGAAATCAAAACTCTTTTTAGAGAAATATCTATTTCTATTTTGAAATGATTTAAGAGTCACATAATTATAAAATCAAACATTTAATTTGAAAATATTATTATAATCTTGTAAGGGAAGCTTCAATGAGTTTATAATGGTAGAAAACAACCGCAACTGCCGTATAATTTAAAAGAAAACATTCTTACCTTAATTTTGTCGAAAATGTTAAAATGGACCTTGTTTGGAAAATGATGATAAGATTCCTTTATAAAAAACTTATAAATAGTCAACAAGGGTATAATTGAATTTACCCCATAGTATATAAAATAGTAAGAATGTTTTGAAATACATTTTTATGAAACATGGATGTGGATGATAAAAAGGCCCAAGTAGATAAATACATATAAACAACCTCAGATAATGAAGAGATTGTGAAAAAAACCCTTACCCTGTAATTTTACATGGTTGAGGGTAGTTTAACCTTGTGTATAATGGTGAAATAATTGTTAATAAATTATACTAGAATCATATTCATTAATATGATATCATATATGATCTTTTAACATTGATTTGTTAATAATATCTTAGTATTATCATCGTTTCGGGTGTTAACAGATTCATCTTTATTTATATTATTTGTTATGTGAGCCATATTTGTTATGGATGGGATGTATATTATTCATATCTAGAATGATATCAAGTCCTAAAACATTATTTTTAATCATTAAATGAGAATTATACTTGAATGGATACGATGGGGAAGGAATCTCATCGTGTTCGTGGAGACGGTAGTCCGTACGTACGCACGAGCGACAATATCATTATTTTGATATTAAAATAATATATAATTGGATGGAATATAATATATATAGAATCATTATCATGTTATATTTATTATTTACATGAATTACACATCATTATTATACCCATCTGAAAAATAATGTTTTGAATAACAATTACACCACGACGTGGAGACGGTAAGCCGTACGTATGCACGTATGGTGACATGTCATTAAAAGGATGGATAGAATATATAATACGGTTGTAACATATTTATAATAACATCATATTATATAGAAGATACTGTAGTTATTATTTTAGAATGGGAATAACAAAGAAAGAAGAAGTTGAAGAAGAAAAGAACTTGAAAGAGGGTGGTGAAAACATTACCTCATAATCGAGTTCTTCATTTTGATTTGATCAAAAGGGATCTATAGGTTGGATTTATGATCAAAATAAGGACTCTAGGTTGAATTGAAGGAGGTTGAAAGAATATTTGGGCTGGGGTTGTCCGAACCAAAAGGCTTTGAAGGTGTTAAGAATTGGTTAGAAGTGGTGTCCTTTTATAAGGGGGAGGAGGGGCTCTTTAGGAAAACTTAAAGTATTATTTTATAATAAAATAATATTCAGTTTCTAATGGCTCCAAAGTGGATTATTCAAAGTATAAGGTGAGGATGGGTCAAAATCCTTTCACCAATATATTATAGATAGTTTTTGGTCATTATATTAACCTTATATTTTAGTTTTAAATCATAGTTCATTAGATTGACATTTACCATGTCACTTTGTATTTTTATATTATATAGTTAATAAACTTACTATATAGATCCAAGAGAAACCCAAGTGTTCCGTTAATGATACACCTATCATGATATAAGTCCTTTGGACAAACCTTAGTTTTTTAGGAATAGAATATCAATTAATAATATAATATTCCTTTTAAAAACTCTTTTATGTAAAGTTTGACACTATTGGGTATTTTGTTTTGATAAATTTATTACAACATTATTACTTCGAACCAAATTAATATAACCAGGATTATTATTTCATATTAACAAAAAAAATTAGTGGAATTCATATAATGTTTCAAATTACCTTTATTTTGATATTTATAATATCAATTATTTGATTCTTTCATTAATAAGGCAAATACTACATCATTATTGTGTCATAAATAAATTTAATTATTAAATGTATAAAAATTATAAATAAAATACAATTATGTAGGAAATAATTTTATCTTTATAATTAATATTTATAGTCGAAAATATAACATATATAACTTTATGTAATTTTTTTTCTAAAAGATAGATGCTTATGTCATTTTTGTATTTACTTTAACTTAATTAATATAAAATGTCCCTATCACTTACAAGTGGCTCCATGGGGTCCTAAAATCGACCCAAAGATGCCCATGGTCGGAACTGTATCCACCAATAAGGTTAGGACATGTTTTAGGGCAATTTATTATTATTATAATATTACTGTATACCCTTATTTACCGAATTTACCCTTTAACTATGGTAAATAAAATATTTACCGAAATAATTATTCAAATTGTTTAAAAATAATAGTTACCTATTTACACAATTTGGAAATACTAATTCCAAATATCAAATCCATTTTTCCAAATTCAAAACACAGAAGTGGCAGAAATTAATTTAAAATTAATTTCCACTGTCAAAACAAAAAGTTTGTTTTTAATGAAATAATAACTATCAAAAGATTGGCACTTGTTTATTTCTGGTTTAATTGTGTAATTTAGTAAAATGACCAACATAGTATTAAATGGTAAAAATATATCCTAAATATACTTTAAAACCACTAAAATTCAAAATTTATCACTATTAATTATTTTTATTAAAAAAGTTTTTTTAATTAAAATTTAGTAATTTTCACTATTCATCAAAATATAAAAGTTATCCAAAAAGTACCAAAATTTCACCCTAGGCTAAATTTGATATTCCGAATCCAAAAATGAAGTCCATTTTGAGAGTTAAAATTTATAAAATTTTAAAATGTGGGTATTAGTATTCATAACAGCTACTTTGATTGGTTGTGGTGTGTGTTAGAACTTGAATTTGCGTACAACACACACTACTGTATTATTTAAAGAGAATAGTACCTTAGAAGGTTGGGTTGTTACATAGTAACTTGGTTATAAATTTTTGTTATTGGGAAAGCCAATATAGAGAAATTTAAAATCATTTTTAGGCACCCATGGAGGGGTAAGCCTAGTTTGGTTCCTGAAAATTACCACTACACCGAAGTTGTATTGAAACATTGAACTAAATGATGCTAAAAAAATAGATAGATGAAAATTTAAATCATAAAATGAACAATTAATATTAATAAAGGTTTAATAATTGACTATGATTATTATTTAGACATGAAAATGATTTTGAATAAATTATATAATTAAATTAATTTATTAATCTAAGAAGATATAGGACTTGTGAAGTGAGTACGAATGTTATGCAAAGATTTCATTCCAAAAATACATTACTTTTATGTATTTCTAATCTAGTTATTTTACACTATTATTTATTATATCCAACTCATTAAATATATATCTTTATTTTACCTCAATTTAATATAAATTTGTGGTATTGTCTTATCTCATATGCATATATAGTTCACACTATATGTTGTTCTTAATGGATCTTAACCATTCTTTAGTCTTCATGCTATTATGTTCTCTATCACTCTATATCTATCTAGTTTTGTATTTTGAAAATCCTATATATGCCTAAATTATATTCTTTATTTTTCCTTATCTATCATTTTCTAGGAATACCTCTATATTTACTGTTCCCATCATATACAACCTTTAAGACCGACTCGATGATATGTATAAAGTAAATTTTATATTTTACTTTGGTATCATCAACTCCATTATTATCCTACCTTAAAAAAATTTATATATATAAATATATCCTTAGAAAATTTTATTAGTTAAATGTTTTTTTAAAAAAAATCACCTTTTCAAAAAAAATCATGTAAATCACTTATCTTTATTTAGAAAAACATTGCCAATATTTCTAAAGACACTATTAATTTTTTTTCTTCTGGTATCTTATCTATTTATATCAATATATTTTTTTGTAGTCTATATTTAAATGATATTTCAATATTATTATTCATTTTTAATGAGTAGTTTTTTTAATTTTAAAATATGATATTTATATATTTTCTGAAAAGTGATGTTTTCCTTATTTATTTTAACATTCCATATGAACTATGAAATTATTTTCTTAAAATGATTAAAATTTACTAAATTACCTCAAAATATTACTAACCATGGTAAATAAACATTAATATTCAATAATTTTAAGATTTATTATATCATATTTCTTCAAATGTTCTAATTTTCATAACAACATAACATGTTAAAATTATTACCTGATTCAGAGCCGAGGTTTCTATGAAATGATGTTATGGTAGAAATGAAATATAAATTATATGAATGACCAATCACTACCATTTTCATTACATGTTGTTAATTATGATTAAATATATCCATTTAATAAATTTATTTCAATTCTTAAAACCTTTTCTCCCTTCCTCTGATCAAACAGTGTTCACCTAGATTGCCATGCATTCTATATAGTATATAGATTATTGACATGTCATTATACCCATTACTATTTATTATATTAATAGTCTATACATCATTATTATTTTTTATGTTTATTTACCATGATAGATACTTTATTATTTTGGATAACTATTTTACTTCCACATGATACTCATGATATGATTTTGGATATATTTATGATTATTTTCTTATTCAAGTGGTCACCATATTCCTAATTTATTGATTAAATGTGTGGTACCATAATTATTTTTACCGCCAATAGATTAGGTAATGATTTATATCTCATGATATCACTATGATGTGTCCAGGTTAAGTAAAACACATTGGATAATGTTTAGTATAGGTACATTAAGCCTATCCTATAATATTTTGGGAGGGCCAAGTACAATAGGCCTCACTCATAATCATTTTCATGGGTTAAGTACAATAATCCTATTCCATAATTTCTAAAGGTCATAGTGATTTTTTTTCAAAATATAATTTTATTTTATCTTGTAAATGAGCATTGAACTGTGTTTATATTGACATATCTAATATTTATGACACATTTGGATGCTTATATTTACTACCATACTTATGTGATATATTTTATCTTATTACATTCTTATGTAATCTATTCCATGAAATTATTATTGAATCACATGATATCTCAATTTATTTTTTATTCCATTATTTATATTATGAAATAATTCCTTATTTTCAAAACATACTATTAAATTATTTATTTCATTTATCATTTCATTAGCCTTCGGTTCATGTGTCAACAATGTTTATAATATATTTTTTCATTAATATATTTTGATCACCTATTGATCATTTTAGCACACACTTTCCTTATGTTTCCCTAATTGTGTAGGAATATCTATATAGGCATATGTATATGTTTTTATTAGATGTGGAGAATTATTATGGAAGGAATATACATTATTCAATGAGTTAATTTGGAAATTTACCTAGTTATCAATGGTAAAAAAGTATTAATATTTTGTGTTGGTCAAATATTAGTGATGTTTGATAGGAAAGAATTTAATTTATATATTTATATGTGTGTCTCTAGAGACACTCATGACACACCCCAACATTATAGAAATTAAATATAATGTTTGAAATGCAATATTTATTGGTGTCCCCTATGGAGATAGTGCATTCATCATAAAGTACCATCATTAACCCTAAAAACTATATCTAATGGTGGATATATCCATCAACATATGCATATCTTTGTGAGTCATATAAGAAAAGTATTTAGGATCTCCATTGATCTAAATATAAAACACAAATAGGTATAGCATCCCTTCTCAAAAAATTGGAAATTAAATCCCTATACAATAGGGGTATATTGATATGAGAACTATCTCCAACACATCATATTTGGATTTGATCCATAAGGATCTAAAAATATATTTATCTAATAAAAAATTATTAAACTAAGTGAGATTAAATAACTCTCTTCTTCATGATTTTGGTAGATAATATTCTCTCTCATTCAATTTTATGAGTTTTTTATGTCTATCCTAGACATTAAATAGTTACAGAAACTCATGATTCATCCTATCTTAAATTGGGATATGAATAATTCATCAAATATCACATATTTTAATAAAAATTTCCCAATATAAATAATTTAATGTATTATTATTTATGAACCATAATCTTCCAAGTTCCTTGATGAGCACATGAAACTGATCCCCCATTAATTGGGATAAAAATTGATTACGTTAACCATATATATAAGTATAATGAACTCTTCATAGCTCTAGTGAACCAAATATGTACATTCCTACTCATTGGAGAAACTTTACCAAGGCTGGTGGAACCACTTCGAACTCAATCATTGATTAGCATCACTCAAAAAATTCATGATAATCATTTAATATTCCATGGATATCTGTTAATACATATAATCTTATCCATCCACGGTTAATGTGTAGTAAAACATTATATATGTTTCTTTATATTCATCATCCTGAATGATGTTAACCTCACATTAAATATTCACTAGAGTTTACTTTTGGGAAATTATAGACTAAATTGGTGGAATGTGGTGGCTAGAAGACAGAATCATAGAACCATCCTAAAGGTCAATGTCATTAAATGGAATCCCATCAAAAAGTTGGTATCATAGATAATCTAACATAAATAAGTTTGTGAGAATGATGTTCAATGGAAGAATATTATATCATAAATCCATGAATATGTTCCTATCAATTTTAAATACACTTTTTGGAATGGGGTAGAGAAAAATATTGAGTATCACCTGTGTCTATTTCATACATATATTGGCTAAAAACTACTACATGTATCAACATATCTTGAAAATCATGAATTTTATAAAATTTGAAATTTGTGCTAAATTTATAAACACTTTTCATGTTTATATCATTGATTTATATGTGACACATAAAAATTGTTAGAGGTGAGAAAATTTACTAGACCCTATCATGTGTGTAATGAAACAAGCTCCTATAGTCAAACTCATGTGATAGAATAGTATGGCACAAACATAACATTGTTCATAGATTATTAAAAGTTATTATGGGCCATTAAAAGGGATAAACTCTTTATAATAAGGTCTATAAGTGACCATTTTTCTTCTTAGGTTCCAATTTAAATCCATTAAAGTGTCTTTAAGAGCCCATTTTCCTATGAATCATATTATTTTCATTCTAAAAAAATCCAATTATGTGGGGGAAATTTTTAGGCATTGAAATATTTTATAGGAATCAGACTAAGTGATTAATGCTGTGATTGTTTCTAAAATCAAATAAAATTAAATATATTTTCTAAGAAATAAATCACCAATATATTTATCAAATAGATTCATGAACAAGCTCATTTATTTCAAACATCATTTTTTATCACAATCATAATTGGAAACAACACATTGTGTGCCCAAATAATTGGTACAAGAAATACCACCTCGTGCTAATAGTTAAACTCACCCAAAATTAGGAATTTTTAATTAGTATTATTTTTATAATATCATTTTATTATTCTTTCTATTTCCATGTACCTCCTCTTTAGAATGCATGAATAATTATCCAAAATCAATTCCCAATGTATCAGGCCCAATCATATTTCATTAACTAAGTATGGCATATTTTTGGATCTTTATCCTTATATATTTTTTGTAAAATTAATTCTCCATGTGATTGAATCTAGACTCATTAGCATATTTTAAATTATAATTCACTTCTATGGAACTTAAAATTTTTTATCTCCAAAATCATGAAATTATGTACCTACAAATGAAATATACACACTATAGATTCTCTCACCAGAATCCAATCACCTATTTTCAATCATTCCATGAGGTTAAAAAAGTGTTCTATTCAAGAACCAATAGTTGAATTTATAAATGTGGAACCCATGAGTTTCTTCACCCTACACACATATGTAAGTAACATGAATTATCATTCATGAGAAACTATTCAATGACCCATAATTAAATTCAAAATAATAAAAATGTATTAATCACATAAGAAAAATGTGTCCATAACTTACGAGGAATATGTTCATTAATGTTAAATATATAGGCATACCTTTATGTCTTAGTCCCTCCACCCACTCCATGAATTAAATTCCCCCAGACCCCCACACCTAGATCTTGTTCTAAAAATAAATATGTTACACACACACTCTTACACAAATTATGATTGGAATAAAATCCTATCATCATTTTACATGACTATACATACTAACTAAATATTAAAACACATTCCCGAGAACTAATGTTTTTGTTTATTTGATGCTTTAATATATTACCATGTTATTATAAAATAATGATTCAATATTTTTCATATATTTATCCATATATCAATTATTTCTATATATATTCATGTTAATTAATTCCATGGTAATTTAGGGAAAATGAATTCATATTACTTAAGAAATTTGAATGGGGAATAAAAATATAAATAAGAGTTCAATGAAATTTTCATTGGATATTAAACATGTGATACACAATTCATCCTGATTCATGTTGTGGTACCTTTTTAGTGGGTGAGATAGTCCCATTGGGACTGGGAAATATATCCTTTCTTATGTTACGAAGGAGGTGCAACAGTTGAGTGGCCCTGATATGTGATTGAAGGGGGTTTAGTGTTGGTGAAATAATACCATGTTGGGCAATATTTCCTTGAATGGTGTCTAATAGGTTTATTCAAAGATAAAAAATAGCAAAATACCCTCTTATACATGACTCATTGACCTACATTCCAAAAGGAGGTGGTCGCTGGATGATTTGTCCAATGACACTCGAGGAGTTACATTGGTCGGGAGGATGGGAAATCTGGCTCATCACACACTTTTTGTGGGTAATTATTTCTTGTTTTTAGGGTCTCTTATAAATTTAAGTAATATTCATATGTTTGTGAATCATGGGTTCTTTCCTAAGCATGTATCTATGGATTACCACTAAGTCTCAAGATCAATCATAAATATGCATGGGTTTGAAATCATTTGTATGTATCCAAGTTTCCCTATTGATGATGAAATCTTTATGTATCCATGGTTCTTTATCAATGTTACCCTTTTTGACACATTATGGATTCTATTATTTTTTCCAAGACAATAATTATTTAATCCATATTAATTGGCGCTCTAGAATTTATCATCATCCAATGGGTGAGGAGACTATTTTGATGTTTGGTTCAAACCCATAAAATAGGTTTCTTATATATCTTCATGATAGGAATCAATGCCCACATAGTTTGACACCACTTATATTGACACATAACCTTTTAAGGTCATGTGAGAGGACCCATCTGTGTAGTTTAATGTCATGCATTAAGGATATCTAGGATTAAGGTTCCTAGTCAATCATTGGTCTGAGATTTACACCAAGAAGGGCCAAGATACCCATAATCAATGTATTATTTCTGGTAATGTGTGAACATACCTAGAATATGGACCAAGATAAATTAGTGCAAGTTTCAATTTCAAGTTTGGACCTCTGGGAGGCTTCCTATGTATCCAAATTGGTTGGGAATAAAATCCCTCGTAGTTCGGTATGATGGTCCTTATACATAGAATATTCCCATAAAAGATGAATTATGTGGGGATTATGTTGATATAGAATTACCTATTTAAATCACGGTATGGAATTACATCGTAATGGATGCCCTAAAGAATTAAGGGAAATTATTGTGGTTTGCCTTTGAGAATGATACCATTTGAGATCGGTCTTTAGACACACATCCTGCATATTCTTGTTATGGTTGGAATTATAGGTCTCATAGTTCATTTCCTAAAGTGGATTATGTGGGTGTTGGTATCATCACTAGACTCTAATAACACATGATTCATTCTTGGTGTGAGAAATAAGAGGATTGAGAACGATTCAACAAGCCACAAATATTCTCTTCTCCAATGATAGAAATGGAGGAGGATGATGGAGGTAGAGGACGTAATGAGAGAACCACCTCCTACCATCAAAGGAATCTTAATCTATGGGGAATTCCCTTTGAATATCATATGGTGTATGCTAGCATTTAAATTCATATAGTCTGGATGATGGAATCACAATTTAGTGTCATGTTTCATGGAAAAATACCATAAAATTTAACTTCAAGTGGTAAGGATGATTTGGGGTCTTTCAGTTTATAGTCATACGATGGGGACCACACGTTATTGAATACATGATTAAATATAGGATAACTGGGTTGTGATGTTCTAAAATTCCTACATCATGAGAGGGATGAAATTTGTAAAACATGATACGGATATTCTCTAATCATGAGAAATGATATGGGGCATGGAATATCTTGGTTATATGATAGAAGGAGATGCCTCTCCTGAGTCAAAATTTGTCTTCAGTTTGGAAACCTTTTTTATGGGAAACATATGCAGAGCCTCTGGGGAATTGTGATCATAGTCTAGAAATTTTTTGATCAAACTGATTGTCTATTTTTTATGGTTGAGGATGTCTATGATGATCCAAAATTTCCTGGGACACAGAGGTTGATATATAGAGAACTGTGTGTCCTAGCATATAAGAAACATTGATACTATGATTCTCTATAGATTTATGGATCAACATGGCATAGGAGGCAGGTGATGGGGTTTTTGGAGTTTCATGAGGTGTATCTCAGCTCATGGTATTTTAGGGATTTATGACGGGGTGGGATAAGGGAAACACTAAAAATGTTATCAACCAGGCTTGAAAAATATGTGGTGCGACTCTTTATTTTTTAGGGGGGGGGTCACTTAAGGTATCAAAGGGACATGCCCAGAATATCGAGACCGTAACTTGGAATTGATGTTGATCAGGGGTTTGGGCGTTCATCCCATACAATATGGACCAATGGGTGAATGTAATTTTACATATAAGGTTGGCCACGTTGGATCTAGCCGTGTAGCATTTTCCATAAATTGTTGGTCGCGTAGTAGCTGGACGCATAGGTCTGGATACAAAAGATGGCCTCATAGGAGAACCCATGTACTATTTCCATCATAGGAGCATCTGTGTACCATATCCTTCCTAAGAGAATCTATGAACCATTTTATACATTGGGTCTTCTACAAACTATTCCTTATACTAGTTCACTGGGACAAAAAATGATGCCTCAATTCTGCGAAGGACACTGCCTCAACATATTTTCTTTGATGGAGGGTCTTCTGCACTTGGTTCATGGGGTGGTGTTCTATCAAGGGACACCAATTTATATTTATAATGATTTATTCCAAGAATATCTTTGAGTGGGAGAGGGGTTTCTCCTTCACCCTATACATTTTTATTCATGCTTTGTCATCTTTTCTGTCCAAGAGAGTGAAAGTTTATCTACCCCCCTCATGGATAATTTAAAGAGGAGTTAAGCCAGACATGTAGCTTCTTTTTTGGAAGCTTATATTAGACTGAGTTAATGGGGAGATTTTTTGGGGTCTAGTGATGCCACCTCATCGCATAAACTACTTATTTCACGGGGGATCTTTTTTTGTGGAAGCATAAAGCACTACCTTGGCCTGTAAATGATATTGTTTCTCTCTTTGGGAACTATCTGATTCACCTTTCCCACTGACCATTTCAGTTTTCACAAAACATTGCGTGTGAGGAATGTTTCTCCGCCTCCATCCTATGACTGATAGTGCTCGTAGTGCTGGCACCACCTTCTTCCTCCCGTGAACTGTTTAGTTTGCAGAAACCTTATGATGTAATGGATTATCATGAGGATCGGTGAACTATGAAGGAACTTGTGCTTCATGATATTACTTCTTTCTTTTAATAATTTTCTTTAATCTACTTGTGGATTTTATTTCTATCATTTTTCAAATTTGATGGAATTTTCATCATCTTGAATCAAGAATTTTTTAAACCCTATAAACATGTGAACCTGAATGTAACAAAGTGATTAAATAAACATGATCATAGAATACTAAGAAGTGAAAAATATGAATGATTTCAACATAATTTATCATGGTTTATAATCCAAAAGTATTATCACAAAAACATAATATATACTGTAAAAATTAGACTAAAAAACTGATAGTAAATAATCATGATCTATATATACATAATTTATGGATGTGTCACAAGAATAATAATTGAAAGTATTAACATATATAAATGATCATCTAAAATAAAACCATAACATTGTGTACCAGGTTTACTCAATCATTCCTTATATATAGTATGTTAGGATCACTCTCTAGTCACATAAAAATGTTGATTGGGTTCTCTCCCCAGTCCCATATATGTTATCTCATGATATATATAGAATTTTTCACTATATAATAAGGAAATATAATTTTTGGAATAGCATTCACATAATGATAAACCATACATATTTAGTCTAAATGAATTCAGTCTTATATGAAATATTTAGTTATTCATAACTGGAAAATGGGCTCATAAAATTTTTATTAAGTATCACATTAAAATCAATTATTAATTTGAAAAAATAGACACCAAAATTCAATCAACCTAAAAAAATATAATATAAGATAACATGGGGAATGATTGATGAAATTTAATTCACTAGATGATAGATCATTTAGGGATAGAGATGAATATAAAATAAATTTTCTATAAAATATATTTCCTAATGTTTTGGAGATATTTCTGTAGATATAAAGTTATAAATCACATTAAATTTGATATTAAAAAAAAGAGACAATAAGGGATATCAAATATTCCATTAAATATAATTTTTACAATAATCAATCCCTGTAAACTACATAAATTTTATTATTGAATAAATTTGGAGTGAAATATAATATATGAATGTAATTTTCGGAAAATTGATATTTATTATTTTTTGTCACATTCAATGAAATTTAAATTGATCATTTCATTTAAAAGAAATCCATTTTAATGATGATAAATAGTAATATAAATGGTATATAAGTTAATAAATATTTATCATTAAAAATAATGAAATAATTCTTTATAGTTATAAGGAATATGTATATGGAGGAAAAAACCAAAAATAAAGAATGAATGTTTTATTTTATTTTTTTCTATCATGTTGATGAAAAAATTAAATAAAATCAATAATTTGATAGGAAATGAAATTTAATAAAAAAACATATAAATATATTATTTTGGGAAATAATATAATATATCCTTCTTATAATATCATATTCAAATAATAATGAGTATTCCATAATGGAAAACAGATTGAGTTAAAAAGAACATTTAATATTTAGTAAGGAATGATCAGATTTAAAATGAAAAAATCAAATTAAATTAATTTGAAAATATTATAAATTAAAATATATTTATTTTTAATTATGAAAATATGGTATTAATTGTACTATTCATTTGAAAATATGTTCATAATATGAAACATGTCATAATGAATGGAAAATGAGGCAGAGAACTCATACATTGGATTCCCTCTTAGTTCAGACAACTTTAATGCCTACTATATCAAATTTATAATAATTATAAATATAATTAAATACCTTTTTATATTTATTTTACTTAATACCATTAGTTTATCATGTATTTATACACATTCATAATCGATTCAGTCTTAAAATTAACCATTATGTGTTAAAAGTTTCATTCATTTCTATGTTTTCATCGAATTAATATGTTTAGTTATTTATCATTGCTCTTGTGGTCATTATATATAGATTTTTTAGGGAGGTTTTATAAATAAAATTTATATAGAAATATTTTTCTATGAACTTTTACTTTAAGTTACAATTATGGTTTTCAATGAAAGGGCAAAAAAATCCTTTTGTTATTATTGAATTAATGAAAAGTATTGAATTAATTGATTAATAAAATTATGTGTATTACATTTAAAGATTTAATTAAATATTTTATTCTCATATATATTACCACAAAATAGAATATTTTAGTGTTTATAAATACATATTAATGGTTATTTCATAACATTGTTCATCCATGTGGTAAATCTATCACAAACAAGTATGTTCTATAACAATTATATGAGAATGAATATGAATTTATATAGTATTAATATAACTTTTATTGAATATTAATGATTTTAATATTAAATATTTTATTTTTTAATTATATCTTAGAAGATTTTAGTTGAGAATAAAATAAAATGATATGAATATAACCTCATTACATAATTTGATGGAATCACCCTTTCTAAAAAATGTGTCATTTCAAATGAAGTAAATATGCCTCCTAAATAAGAAAAAATGATTCCAAATGTATGATATAAATATAGTATAATAAATATTTATAGTTATTAAGGAGAAAACAAATAGATATATGTATTTTGGAATGGGTAGAGGAGAGTTCATTTTATTGGTGAAAATGAATGAAATTTCATTATAAACATTAGTTTCATTGTAATCATAATTTGGGTGAAGGGTAATGTTTGAATCACATGGGGGTTAGGTGAGGTATGTATATTTTTAATTATATGATTTAATCCCATATTTAATAGTAGTCTTATTAAAATTATTAAATTACACAAAATTATTTAAAATTTCAGTCGTGCAATTTTACCACTTTTTTTCACCTTTTATCGTGATTTTACTTTTTATAATGATAATTATTATTTTTAACTAATGTTTAAAAATGGAACATCTTCCTTAATAGATAATTTCTAATTGAAAATTTGGAATTAATTTACACAAATTAATATTCTAAATGTGAGTAATTAAACTTTTAAATAAAAAGCATATAACGTATTAAACAAAAAATTCATAGAAAAATATCTTTTAAAATTTTAAGGGTTTTTATGTTTATTAGATAAAAATTAATAATCATAAAATGTTTTTTAATTTTTTATTATACACCTATAAATAATTAATTTTTTAAAATATTCCTTTAACGATGATAAATTTATTTTATTAAAATATAAATATATGACATATAAAAATAAACTTTTAGAAATGTCACTACAAAAAATTCAATGATTTTATACTAATTTATAACTAACTAATAATCATTGTATGAATTTTACAAAATTAATATATAAATATAAATAATATAAATATTTAAAATCTTTCTAAAATTCTCTAGATTCATATTATTTAATAAATATATGTAAAACGCATAGGAAAAAATATTTTTATTGTACAATTGTTGTCTTTCTTAAAAGAAATTAAATTTACATTCCACAGTTCCATAAATATTCTATGAATGATATATAATTATTTATACATACCAATCATAATTCATCCAATATATAATATACATTTTAACCAAAATAAAATTATTACTCAAAACTTTTAGGTAATAAAGTATTATGATAATTACCTTTAATAGTTCATTCGGGTATAGTTCAGAATAACATATAATAGTAAATTTATATTTGTAAAATATTCACATTAAACTAAAATCATGATTCTCATATATACCTTATATTTTTCTACTTATAATTTTTTTCACTTTTTATATGTTTGATCTCCATATAGATATTTAATTAATTTTCCATTATTACTTCAAGGGATAATATTTATTGTTTTCATTGATTACATGTATATTTATTGTTTAATAATTTTAATAATTTAGAAACTAATAATATAATTCTTGATAATTATTGATAACTATTATATTTTCTTAAATATTTTTAAATCTGATTTTATATTTGATTAAATAATTCTAGTCTATGTCATTTTATTTTGTTTACCTTAACAAAATAGAAAATCATACATTTGATAACATCTTTAGCTATTTATTTATAACCTCTTTGTATAATTTCATTTCATTACATTAAAATAAAAATAAAAAATTACAATATTTTTGGCATAATGTTGTTTTAGTATAAAATATACACAATAAATCATGGTTTTTCAATGGAGTGAATATTTCGAACATGTGTGTACTCCCCTTTAACAAAAATATGTAACAACATAAACCTCATATATCCCCTATAGTATGGGGAGTAATATTGGTTAATTTTTAGTAGGTTTTCAATCATTTATCAAACACAACATAATGATAGAGACTCAGAGCCCCTTCTTGAACTACATTCCACCATATCACCTCATTGTATAAAATTTATCTTTCTAAATTTTTAAATAAAAATACCATATTGGAGTGTTTAGGTGTAAGAAAACCCAAAAACCCTAATTCTACCTTGAACATTCTATGGTTATCAGATACAAAGGATTAATTCAGTAACCATATTCATGTATTCTTATCTATCATATTTGTAACGACCCAAATGTTTTTTAATAAAAATTTATCTTGATCAATTAAAATGTATTATTATATAAAATGGTTATATAAAACATATGCACTTACTTAGTTTTATGTTTTTGGATTTTAAAATTCCGTTATGAATTGTTACCATTTCTAATATAGCCGCTGAATAGTGACCACATGATTAGTATAAATATAGTGCTTTAGAAATCTAATTTACTCAGACAAAGGATGTGATGGCCTCATCTAGTAGAATTTATCCATACAATGCCCATTTTTTGGAGCTCGGAAATTATGTAGAATCACTGGGATTCACTCATGACCAAGCCCAAGCAAAGATTCCACACATTAATCTTGAACAAATCCACCAATGGGAGAAGTGGATGTTGATAAAGATTTCCTCCTGGGCGATGTTATCTGAGCCACCCCACGTTTATGTCACCATCACAAACCTAACCCTTATGTATTATGCAGGTTCTATAAGGGGTTATGTAACAAGACCCTAACATTATGATTATATTCATTATGTTTTGTATAATTAATGTACATTCATTTCATTATTGTTACTCTCTAAATAGTTTTTCAAGTACAAATTGTATTTTTAGTTAATATTCAATTAATAAATATATTTTGATGAATTAATGGATTTTTTGAATTTAATAATACTTAAATGAAATATTATTATTACTAAATTACTTTTTTTTTAAATATAAATGATCATATAATTTTTATAAATACAAATGTAATTTTTATATTGGGTTGAAAACTAGTTTTTTTAAAAACCCATGAATTTTCATAAATGTTGGTTTTTATTTTAAAACTGAAAATTCAAATATTTAGTAAATTATTTATATAAAATGAATATTATTTTTGGAATCAGAATGTCCAAATTTTCCAATGGTAAATTTTTCATCATTTTCTGAGACAGTCAAATTATTGGGTAAAAATTAAATAATATTTAAATATATAATGTGTTTTATAACATTATAATGTCCCAATAGTGATATAGTAAAATACTATAAATGGGTTGTTCAGACAATATATGTTTTTAATTTAATAAAATGTGATTTTAGTTTTTGTGGTTTTATTTTACAAAGCCTTAGTGGACTCTCCAAGACTTATAAAACATTTTAACTTTTTAAAATGATTTCCTTGAGAGTGTGACTCCACTCCAAATATGAAAGCCTAATATTTTATTATTTTCTGCCCTTTTCCATATAAAATAATGTTTTATCTTCCCCTTCGGAAAAAAACATGGGAAAAAACATTGGTTGGTTTGTGGTTGTGATTAGTTTAATCTGTAGTGTCCAAAACCTAAATAATATAAAATTCCCTCTCTTTTCCTATATAATACCACTCACTCTCCCTTTTCTCTTCACTAAAAACATTTTTATCTTGAGAAACCCCTTCCATCATATCTCTATAATACTCCCAAGGTGTTGAGTCAATAAGGTTTTCCTTATGACTTTTCCATTCCTTCTTATTTTGAAAATCACAAACACCTTATCTTTAAGAAAAATTGATTTTATAAGAAAAATTGATTTTATAAGAAAAATTATCCTTATCATATTTTCTTTCTTAAGTATAAGATTCAGATTCATTTTTATTCTCTCGGAATCATTGAAACTTTGATATGAAGCATTCTGTTTTAGGATCCGAATTCTGGATAAGAACTGTAAGGAAGTTTCATTCTGAATCCCGGATACGAACTCTGGTTAAGTTCTACTCCAGACTCAGGATATGAATCCTTATGAAGTTCGACAACGAATTCTCATTACTAATTCTAATGAAGAATTCTTATTCTGAACTCAGATGATGAATTCTCATTCCGAATTCTGAAGAGGAATTCTCATTACGAATTCTATTAAAGAATTCTCATTACGAATTCTAATGAAGAATTCTCATTCCGAATTATCATTCCAAATTCTCTTATTAAATAGAATCTAATTATCTTTGTTTTATACACTCTGAATTTATTCATACTCTGAAAATCATTTTTGTTAGACTCCGAAAATTCATTTTTCTTATGCCTTTATATTTTGACTACTCTTTATTATTATCCTTACACTTCGAACATTCACTCCGAAGTTTTCATTCCGAAATTTTTAGTTAAGATTTAAAATGGTGTCGTACATTCTGTTACACTTGTTTTGTTATAAAAAGATGTCATCTATTTTGTTATAAACTAACCATTGTCTAAGTGACACGTGTATAGGTCCCTCTGATCTTTAAGGAAAATATGACCGTTGGAAAGGAGGCCGACCTTACCTACAAATAGGAGCTCATTTGAAAGAGCCCACAACTGATGGATGAACAATTTGGTTATTATTTATACATGTTGTTGAAGTGATTTATAGAGAGAGAGGCTCTTATTAACTCTCAATGCTTCGTGCAACTCCAAATGTTGGTGATTACATTCGAGGGCTTCCGGGGATAGGAAGACAGAGGTGCCGAATACCTTGAAGTTTGAGGGCTTCCTTGCTGAGGAAGATAGAGGTTTCCAACTACCTTGAAGTTGAGGGCTTGCGGGGATAGCAAGACAGTGACTCCAATCTTCATATCGAGTGCTTACCCTAGTGTGGGTAAGACAGACTTGCTTGAAAGTATAAATCAAGGGACCTTTATCCAAGGTTGTTGGATACCCTTCTCTTTGGGTTAACAGACTTATATCTTGTTTACTTGTAGTTATACTACTAGTTTATATTCCGCTGCATATTGTATTGTAAGGAAAGTATAACTTTCTTATACTTCCTTATTTGTAATATGTTTCTTTTAGATTCTATACGCTTTAAGGTAGAATCTCATATTGTAATCTTTTGTTAAGATTCTATTTCCGGAACCATATTTCTGTAACCTTCTTTTGGAATCTCTTTCCAAGTTTTGTTTGGTATTAAAGGTGTTGTGAATTTCCTTAAGTTTAACTTTGTTAAACTTAGCCCTTTCCTTTTCTTAAGGAAAACATAGTTATTCTTAACTAACTTTAAAGGTTCCAAAGGAATTTTTAAAGTGTACAATTCACCCCCCCTCTTGTAAATTGAGCATCTACATCACTATTTCGATCCTACAATTGGTATCAGAGGTTGGAAACCTCATACTCAATACCAATATTACATTTGGTATCAGAGCAGGTCTCTGAAATACTTATACTCATGAATAAGTTTTTCTTGCTCACTTTCTCATTCCGAACTTTACCATTCGGAAATTTCCCATTCCAAACTTTGTGATTACGAACTTTTTGCTACTAACAAGTTTGTGTGCAAAGTTATTTTAAGTATGGAAGGAGTCAATGTTGGTTCGATTGATAATCTGAATCCTACAAGACCACCTATCTTTGATGGTAATGACTATGAGTACTGGAGAGATAGTATGAAGACTTTTGTTATCAATACTAGAGTAGATAACTTTGTTATGATTACTGGAGATTATAAAATTCCCGACAAGGAAGTCAGAACTTTTACTAATCAGGAAATGTAGGAATATCAACTCAATTATAAGGTACGAAATACATTACTCTATTCAATGACTATAAATATATACAGCCAAATTTCTTCTTGTGAAGCAACTAACTGTATCTGGAAGAACATAGAAGTTACACACTTTGGGACTTCCAAGGTGATTCAGACTAGAAGAGCTATGCTTAGAGCTGAATATCATGACTTCAATTTTCCTTATGGTGAACCAATATGCAAATTTCAATAGAGATTTATGACTATCGTCAACAGCCTACAGTCTATGGGAGAGAAAGGTCTAGATGATGAAGCTCTTGTGGAT
Source organism: Viscum album (assembly GCA_963277665.1). Classification (NCBI taxonomy): domain Eukaryota; kingdom Viridiplantae; phylum Streptophyta; class Magnoliopsida; order Santalales; family Viscaceae; genus Viscum; species Viscum album. The sequence goes on along the minus strand of OY728135.1, from coordinate 1,077,958,196 downwards.
AAAATAATTGATTTTATGCCCAATGAGTGGGAGTCCAAGAGAACAGCTATAAATGAGAACAATAAGGTCACTCAAATTACTCTTGATGAGCTTTTTGGAACTCTTCTACAACATGAGACTAGAATGAAGAGAGATTCTGACAACATTAAGAAGAAGAATGGAAAGGGTACTGTTGCTTTTACAACAACTTCAAATCAGATGAAAGCTAAGACTCCATAGAGAGTAACCAGATCCAAGTCTAAGAAAGTCATTTTCCAATCCGAATCTAGTGAGAGTGAAGTCTCAGAAAATGAACTAGCAAATCTTGCTCGAAGGATGAACAAGATAGCTGGACAGAGAAATTTTCAATCGAAGTATAAGAAAATGTAAATGAAGGATAAGAAATATGGAGAAGTTACTTGTTATGAATGCAAGAGAGCTGGACATATTAGACCGGATTGCCCTTTGCTCAAAAAGAAATAAAGGAAAGAAATGCGTTCTGAAAGGAACAGAAAGAAATATTATAAAGCCAAAGCTAAGAAAGTTCTAAATTCTAATGACACCTAGAGTGCCAGTGGTGGTGACTCTTCAGATGAATCTTCTGATTATGAATCTTCAGGACAGAAGAATATTGGTCTTATAGCCAAATTACCTATTGATAATCATTGTTTTATGGATAAGGTACGAAATGCTGAATCATTGACCAATGTTTCTTTAAATTCTAATAATAGTATGTATTATAACTCTTCGGATGAAGAATCTTCTTCTGATGAAGAAAATACTTTACCTACTTATGAAGAAGTCTCTAGGTTTGTTAAACCTCTTGAAGTTGAGAATTCCAAACTCAACAAGAAACTTGATAAAGAAAACTCTAGGAATTCTATTCTTATGAAAGAGATATCAGATCTTTCTAAAGATCTTGATAAGAAGAATGCTGATTTTGAAAATATTTCAAAAAATCTTAAGGAAGTAAGTTCTGAGAAGAACAAACTTTCTAAAGAATTAGAAAAAGTAATTTCTAAGAAAAATGTTTTCGAGCCTAACTATAGTACAAAAACTAACGATTTTGAGGATAAAAACTTGGTTGTAAAACTAAAGTCTGAAATTTTTTCCTTAAAGAAGTGTTTATCAAACTTTACCCATGGTAAAGAAAATTTTGATAAAATGTATTCCCAAATACGACCTTTAATTAATAAATTCGGATTTGGTTAAACCCATGCAAAACCAATTTTTAGTAACAATTATTTTGTTCCTCAAAGTGCCCCATTTTGTACTAAATGTCAATGTGGTGGTCACTGGGCAAAGAATTGTTCCTTAAACAAAACCCAATCTTTAGGATTTCACAAAGCTTACTTTTCTAAGAAGATGTGGATACCTAAAATTTTATTGTCTGGAAATCTCGGATCCAAGCAAGTTTGGATTCCGAAAGTCTAATTCTATTATTGATTTCCGGAAAATAAAGAGAGTACCAGCAACAATACATGGTACATGGATAGTGGATGTTCCCGTCACATGACTGGTAACAAAAGCTATTTTGAAAAGATTATCAAAACGAAAGGAGGAAAGGTAACTTTCGGAGATAATGCTAAGGGAGAGATTCTTGGTATTGGTAATATTGTTATTCTTGGTAAAATCTTGATTTCAAATGTTCTTTTTGTTAAATGTCTTCAGCACAACCTCATTAGCATAAGTCTATTATGTGATGAAGGTTACCTTGTGAATTTTAGGAATGACAAGTGTTTAGTTCACAATTCCAAGGAAGAATTTATTCTCTCAGCCAATAGGCAAGAGGATGTCTACACTTTGAACCTAGAAGACCTAAGGAGTCAAGATTTACCATGCTTAAGTGCAATAGAAGATCATTCCTGGTTATGGCATAGAAGACTAGGACACTGTAATCTTAGAAACCTATGTAAACTCTCTAAGACGAAACTAGTTAAGGATCTACCAGAGCTTAGATTTGATTCTTCTAAAGTTTGTGATTCTTGTCAATATGGAAAGCAACATAAATCTAGTTTTAAGTCATTCGGTGAAATCTCAACAACCGATGCATTACAGTTAGTACACATGGATCTTTTTGGTCCAACACAAACTGGAAGTATTGGAGGAAAATACTATGTGTTTGTTCTAGTTGATGATTACACTAGATTTACTTGGGTCTATTTTCTAGCAACGAAATCTGAAGCTTTTTCCTATTTCAAAAGTTTTAGAGCTCAAGTTAAAAATGAGAAAAACCTTCCATTGAAAACTATTCATAGTGATCATGGAGGAGAATTTCAAAATTCTGATTTTGAAACTTTTTGTAGTAAGAAATGTATTACTCACAATTTTTCAGCACTTAGAACTCCTCAACAGAATGGTGTAGTTAAAAGAAGAAATAGAATTCTTCAAGAGATAACTAGAACCATGTTGAGTGAATATTCAATAGCTATACATTTCTGGGATGAAGCTGTAAGTACTGCTTGTTATACTATAAATTGAGTTTTGATTAGACCTTTTCTTAATAAAACTCCTTATGAGTTATGGAATGGTAGAAAACCAAGATTATATTACTTCAAGGTTTTTGGTTGCAAGGTATTCATTCTAAATACTAAAGATAACCTACATAAATTCGCACCAAAATTTGATGAAGGGATTTTCTTAGGCTATTCCAGAACCTCTAAGGCATATAGAGTTTTTAATAAAAATACGTGCACTGTTGAGGAAACAGTACATGTAAATTTTGATGAGTTAGATCCTTTTGTTTTCAAACCATCCCAACCTACATCCTCAGATGTGTTTTCAAAAACTGATTATCAACCTTTGATAGAATAACCTTCTGATTAGGATATTGTTCTAGAAGATACTTCTGAAACATTTACCCTAGATGATTTTCTACCCTATGTTGATGAACAGGTTTTACAAAACCCAAATCAGGTGTTTCTTAAGAATCATCCCAGTGATAGTATCATTGGTGATGTAAATCAACCTGTAAGGACTAGAAATTCCTTAAGAAATGAAGTAGAACATCTAGCATTTCTTTCCCAATTAGAACCAAAAAGCACTGATGAAGCTTTAGGTGATGATGATTGGATCAAAGCAATGCAAGATGAACTAAACGAATTCGAAAGGAATAAAGTCTGGACCTTGGTTGAAAGACCTAAGGAAACCACTGTTATTAGAGTAAAATGGGTTTTCAAAAATAAATATGATGAAAATGGAGTCATTGTTAGAAATAAAAATAGACTTGTTGCAAAAGGCTATAATCAGCAAGAGGGAATAGACTATGAAGAAACCTATGCTCCAGTAGCTAGACTTGAATCTATCCATATTCTACTTGCTTTTGCAGCATTCTTTAATTTCAATCTTTTTAAAATGGATGTGAAATGTGCTTTTCATAACAGTTATGTTCAAGAGGAAGTTTTTGTTGAACAACCTCCTGGTTTTGAAGACACAGAATATCCGGATCATGTTTTTAGACTTACCAAGGCTTTGTATGGGCTTAAACAAGCTCCACAAGAATGGTATGATAGACTCACTAGATTTTTGCTTCAAAATAACTATGTTAAGGGAAATGAAGATCCACCACTTTTTATAAAGAAAGATAAGAAAAATGTTTTGATTGTTCAAATTTATGTTTATGACATTATATTTGGTTCAACTCAGCAATCTTTGACTGACACTTTTGCTAGTCTAATGAAATCTGAGTTTGAAATGAGTATGATGGGTGAGTTAACATTTTTCCTTGGTTTTCAAATTTCTCAAAAACCAGAAGGAACCTACATATCTCAACATAAGTGTATTAAATATCTTCTTAAAAAGTATGGTTATGACAATATTAAAGTATAAGTACTCCTATTGGTAACTCAAAATCTTTAGATCTTGATGAAGCTGGGAAACCTGTAGATCAAACATATTTTAGAGGTATGATAGGAAGTTTACTTTACATAACAGCTAGTCGACCAAACTTGATGTTTTCAGTATGCTTATGTGAAAGATATCAATCTAATCCTAAGGAATCTCACTTAATGGTGGTAAAGAGAATATTTCTCTACCTTAAGGGAACCATGGATCAAGGATTATTTTAATCTTCTGGAAATGATTTTGTTCTAAAAAGCTTTTCTGATACTAACTTTGGTGGATGTAGAATGGATAAAAAAATTACATCCGGAACTTGCCATTTCTTAGGAGATTCATTAGTTTCTTGGTCCTGCAAGAAGAAACATTCTGTAGCACTTTCCACTGCTGAAGCTGAATATGTAACAGCTGGAAGTTGTTGTGCTCAAGTGTTGTGGATGCAACACACACTCACAGACTATGGCTTGAGTTTTACTAAAACTCGAATTTTGTGTGATAACACAAGTGCCATTTCCCTTAATAAGAACCCTGCACATCACTCCCGTGCAAAACACATAGATATTAGGCATCACTTTCTTAGGGATCACACACTTAATGGAGATATTATTCTTCAGTTTATTTGAATGCAAGATCAACTTGCTGATATTTCCACAAAATATTTTCCTTATGATAGATTTTAATTTATTAAACAGAAGTTAGGAATGATAACCATAAGGTAATCCTCCTTAATTAACTTTCTGTTGAAAAAGAATCTTTACAGTAATACACTCCTTTTCATAGGGGGAGTACATTTGTTTGATAGAATAGCAAAGTTTTCCAAAAATTTGTTTTCAAACTTTTCGGAACGAAGATTTCCGGAATGGAATTTCAAGAATTACAATTTTTCAGAATGGAAATTTTCATACAGAATACTTCTGGAATGGAAGTATTCGTATTAAAAACATTTGGAATGGAAAATTTCGTACTGGCAGTTTCATAACCAGATTTTTGTACCCGAATTTTCGTAATGTGTTTTTCGTACTGAATTTTTCGTACTAAGTTTTTCGTACTATGTTTTTTGTACAGAGACTGTTTTCCATAGTAAAGTTTTTTCGAACTTTATCTTTTCATAATAAAGATTTTTTTGTAGTCATTTTTATATTACCCATTACGAATAATCCTCCTCAGCCAATCCGAAAGGTATGAATTCCTTACTCAAGTTTTCGTAGTCATTTTTTTCCTTGCCGACATTTTCTTGTATTATGTTTTCAGATTATAGTTTTCTTAATTCATTGTTTTAATAAAAACCTCAAAAAGATCTGATTCAAGTTTTGAATCGTCAGATCTGATCTCAGCTTATCCCAACCGTTCGATAAACCGAGGAAGTTGAACCGTCGTTCCATTGCCTATATAAAGGGGACCCAAATACTCGTCCCACATCGTTTTCAAGCTCTCGCGTCCCGAATCTTTGCCTCTCTGTTTTAAAGCTATTTCGAACTTCAGATTTCTACGTTCCGAACTTCTCAGAGGACTTCAGATCCGAATGTCTACGGAGTTAGCTTCTCAAGAAATGTCTTCCACCAAGCCTATTTCACAATGGTTAGTTTACATAGAAAGGCTATTCCATCCGGATTTCTTCAATAACTATGATTCTCTTATTTCTAAGAACATTAAGTTGAATGGATGGGAAGATATTGCTGTGTCCAAAATGGGGAATCAAGACGATGTCTTTTCAGAGTTACTTGTTGAGTTCTATGAATCAGTTTCCTTCTTTAAGGAAGATAATAGGGAGAAATTTTCCTTGAAGTCTTATGGTAAGACTTACAAGCTTTCTTATACCAAGGCAGCAAGATTGGTAGGGCTATCCTATGATGGAGAAGCCGAGTTTATATCTCACGTTTTTCCGGATTCTAAGGGTAGCTTTGACAAAGAAAAACCCTTGAAAACTCTCGGACTCTCAGATGACAAAGCTCCTAAGATTGCTAGTTTGCCTACAAATTTCCAGATTCTAGAATTGTGGGTACAAGGGCTTATCGTTCCAAGGAAAGGTGATAAAGACAGCTTGAAGAAGAGTGATATCTACATCTTATATTTCCTGATAAATCTATGGATGTTTAACTTCATGAGGCACATTCTTATAACCATTGAGAATCTTAAGAAAGGAAATCTCAGAGCCCAGATCGTAATGTATCCAGAAATATTATCAAAGTTGATAGTTTGTTGCCTTGAGTCTTTCAAGGAAGCTTGTAGATCTAAGCCAAGGGTTTGTAAAATATTTTTGGTCAGTGATGATACCCTTAAGAGGATGGATGTGGCTTTCAACAAGGAGACTGGTGAGTTCTTCGATCTGCCTAATCAAGAAGAAGTGGCTCTGAAGGCTACTGAACCAGAAACATCTAAGCCAGTAAAGAAAAGAAAGTTGAAAGGAGTTGCAGCTGAAGTTGAGGATCCAAAATCTAAGGAAGCTCAAACCGCACCTCCCAAACCAAAGAAGAAGAAAGCCTATCCTGACAAAGTTTTTGCGAAGTGGAGAGCAGATAAAGAGAAAAGGAAAGAAGGGGATCCGCAGTTCGGATTGGACCCTGCGGAGGCTAAGGCATCAAAGGAGAGAACTGTTGATGAGCTTGAAAAACATGTAAAGGAAAAGAAGCTCAAAAAGAAGATGACAGAAGCCGAGGCTGTCCAAGCATTGTTAAAATTTAATGAGATGGTATCCGGAAGCATTCCAGTTCCGAGATATTTCTCCTTGGAATCTCTACCTGAGACTCCAGGAAGAAACCTTGATTTTCCGAAAGAGACTACAACTGAGAATGTTGCGCAACTCGAGCAGATTCAGAAAGTGGGAGAGGAAGAAGTAGTTGATGAAGGAAGTGGTGAAACATCAGACTTATTAAAAGAAGTAGATGATTATAAGGGGTCGCCTTCGGAACATCTGTCACTCCGAACATCAGAGGTTGAATCATCTAAGTTAGTAACTCCAGAGAAAGATAAGAATGAGAAAGATTTTGTTCAAAAAGTTGTTGATGTTATTATTCAAGTATCTACTAGTGAGCATAAAACTCCTGATCAAGAATCTATTCCAAAAAAGGACAAGGGTAAGCAACTCCTTGTTGAAACTCCGAAATCAGTGGCAAGCAAGAAAAGAGAATGCGGTGATTCGTCTAAAAGGAAGTTGGAGCTTATTGAGGAAGAAAGTTCTCTAAGTAAAGTTTCAGATTCAGAGTCATCCTCGTTGGGACATGACTTTGTTGTTCAATCATTGAGGAAGTTAGTTGGTTCCATTCCGACCATATCGACTATAGACTAAAGATGACAAATTCTCCAACATGCTCTGAATCATAAATCAGATTCTGTATCCTTGGTTATGGATAAATGTGTCGATTTTGAAGCTGAATTCAAATCTTTTCTTGTTGGCTATGAAGCACACAAAAGATCTTGCAAGAGAATGACAAGCTGGTCGAGGAAGACTATGAAAGAGATGAGGCTATTCGATGAATTTCAAGACAATGTTAAAGATGCCTTTGAGTCTGAGGACAGGAAGATAAATGAGTTAACTTCATCCTTCGAAGAGAAGCTGACAGATGAAAAGAACTTCCAGATTCAAGAAGTCAGAGATTTGAATGGGAAGTTGAATTCCATTTCTCTGAACTGGAAATTTGAAAGAGATCATCGGATTGAGTTTGAAAAGAAGATGAAATCTCAAGAAGAAAAAATTAAATCTCAGGAAGAAGAACTAAAAGCCCAGGAAGAAAAGATTGAAGCTCAATCTGCATGAATAGTGGTCTTAGAGAAGCAAGCTGAAGAAGATCATAAAGACCTAAATAATATCAAGACTATTCTTAAGGGGCTCATATCGAAGTAAAAAGATCCGAAATAATTAGATCTGATCTTTTTGTTGTAAATAAATTTCTTTTTTTCTGACATTTCAAATCTAATGAAAATTGTGCTTCTCATTTCTATTGTTGTTATTACTAATTTTTTCAGGTACTTTATTATTTCTTTCCATTCCCTCGAACTCTTTTTGAAAATCAAAAAGGGGGAGAAGGAAAAGATCCTTAAGAAAAAAGAAGAACTCTAATAGGAGTTTATCTAAGGGGGAGTTTTTCATTAAAGAATACTTTCTTATTCCTAAAGGAAATATCAATCCAAAAATCTAGAATATGATCCTTAGAGTTTCAATGCCTAAGGGGGAGTTAGTTGTATTCATCTATATCCTTAAAACAAGGGAGATAAGTTTTTTTCTTCTTAGAATTTCTTTTCCGTAAGGCTGTTTGTGCTTTCCAAAAAGGGGGAGATTGTTGAGTCAATAAGGTTTTCCTTATGACTTTTCCATTCCTTCTTATTTTGAAAATCACAAACACCCTATCTTTAAGAAAAATTTCTTTTATAAGAAAAATTGATTTTATAAGAAAAATGATCCTTATCATATTTTCTTTCTTAAGTATAAGATTCAGATTCATTTCTATTCTCTCGGAATTGTTGAAACTTTGATATGAAGCATTCTGTTTTAGGATCCGAATTCTGGATAAGAACTGTAAGGAAGTTTCATTCTGAATTCCGGATATGAACTCTAGTTAAGTTCTACTCCAAACTCATGATATGAATCCTTATGAAGTTCGACAACGAATTCTCATTATGAATTCTAATGAAGAATTCTTATTCCGAACTCGGATGATGAATTCTCATTCTGAATTATGATGAGGAATTCTCATTACGAATTCTCTTAAAGAATTCTCATTACAAATTCTAATGACGAATTCTCATTCCGAATTCTCATTCCAAATTCTCTTATTAAACAGAATCTAATTATCTTTGTTTGATACACTCTGAATTTATTCAGACTCTGAAAATCATTTTTGTTAGACTCCGAACATTCATTTTGCTTATGCCTTTATATTTTGACTACTCTTTATTATTCTCCTTACACTCCGAACTTTCACTCCGAAGTTTTCATTCCGAACTTTTTAGTTAAGATTTTAAACGGTGTCGTACATTCTGTTACACTTGTTTTGTTATAAAACGATGTTGTCTATTTTGTTATAAACTAACCGTTGTCTAAGTGAAACGTGTACAGGTCCCTCCGATCTTTAAGGAAAATATGACCGTTGGAAAGGAGGCCGACCTTACCTATAAATAGGAGCTCATTTTAAAGAGCCCACAACTGATGGATGAACAATTTGATTATTGTGCATACATGCTGTTGAAGTGATTTCTAGAGAGAGAGGCTCTTATTAACTCTCAAATCTTCGTACGACTCCGAATGTTGGTGATTACATTCGAGGGCTTCCGGGGATAGGAAGATAGAGGTGCCGACTACCTTGAAGTTCAAGGGCTTCCTTACTGAGGAAGACAGAGGTTTCCAACTATCTTGAAGTTGAGGGCTTGCGGGGATAGCAAGACAGAGACTCCAATCTTCGTATCGAGTGCTTACCCTGGTGTGGGTAAGTCAGACTTGCTTGAAAGTATAAATCAAGGGACCTTTATCCAAGATTGTTGGATACCCTTCTCTTTGGGTTAAAAGACTTATATCTTGTTTACTTGTAGTTCTACTACTAGTTTATATTCCGTTGCATATTGTATTGTAAGGAAAGTATAACTTTCTTATACTTCCTTATTTGTACTCTGTTTCTTTTAGATTCTATACGCTTTAAGGTAGAATCTCATATTGTAATCTTTTGTTAAGATTCTATTTCCGGAACCATATTTCTGGAACCTTCTTTTGGAATCTCTTTCCAAGTTTTGTTTGGTATTAGAGGTGTTGTGAATTTTCTTAAGTTTAACTTTGTTAAACTTAGCCCTTTCCTTTTCTTAAGGAAAACATAGTTATTCTTAACTAAATTTAATGTTTCCAAAGGAATTTTTAAAGTGTACAATTCACCCCCCTCTTGTAAATTGAGAATCTACATCACTATTTCGATCCTACAGAAGGTGCCTCAAGATCCAATGAATCCTCTCACAATCCCCTCCCAAGCCATTGAGATCACACATCCATGTAAGGTATTTCTTCCCCTCTCATTGTCGTCCATGTTTTCTTATGTTGTTATTCCCTTTTATTTTCAATTAAAAAAGTTTGGGTATGATTTATCACCTCAACCATACTTGCCTCATTATGTTTTAACGATGTTAGTACCCTTTACCTCTCATTAATTCCTCCCATGTACACCCATTACAATGTCGAAATTCAGTAAGGGGATTCTCTCTCTTCATTTGCATTAAAGAAATTATTTTGTATTATGAATCTAAATTCAATTAAATATATTGGGACATGTATCTATAGGACCCCATTAATATCAATTTAATGTAAATATTATGACATACCCCTTTCACTCTCATCAATAAATTGTATGAATTTTTACGTCACATCATTATGCTACTGAAATTGCACCACGATATTCCAAGCCTAAGTCATTGTGTAGTGAATACCATGCCCATTTCTCTATCAAGGGTATCAACCTTTATTAAAATTTTCTTTTTTACTATGTAGTTTAATTTGTTAATTCCACATTCCTTTATCATGTAATAAATAATTATGTTTCATGCATCCATGTTGTATGATCTTTGAGGAACACTTTTGCATGAAATGAAATGATTATGAAGGGTGTACCCAGATAGTGCTCCAATACATTGGGTAAATATTAGTATCATGATATGTTAAGTGAAATTAGGGTTTACTAATTATAATTTAAGTTGAATGATGGTTTTATCTTTCTCTATGTGCAATGAGCCCTGGCCCATGCAAATATCATGTTAAATTTTGGTGTAACATTTACATGTAATGATAATTATTCTATATCATGACTTTATGTTCATGTTTCGATTATTATCCGTTGATATTACTATTTCTTAATTTGTACTATATTCTTCATGTTATTCCTTTTTTACTCCCTTAATCAGAATTTTAGATCACCCTTTTCTTATGCATTTCCTCAGGTTATTCCATGCAAGTAAGAAGTAATGTGTGTGGTCATGTAAAATAAGTTTTCATTAAAGATATGTATTTCAGGTTTTAAGTTGTTATGTAATGTTTCTAAGCCCCAAAGAAACTAAAACTCTAAATCTTTTATGTTTTAACAACTGATGATTTTGTGTAATAAGTTATGATTAAGTGTTAAATAAAGAGTAGGATAGTTATAGTTGGTACCAGAGCATATGTTTATTTATTTTTGGAATTAGGATTGGAAAAACCTAGTGAAAGCCTTAGGGATAAGGCTAAGTATAATAAAAACATCCATAAATTTTTATGAGTATTGGGTATGTAGTATATTAAGAAAATACATCCCTATTGGGATATGATCAGGTAGATGTGGCTTTGGCACAAATGTATATAGGGGTAAAACCTGAAAGCACCGCTTTGAGTTAGACTCGAACGAGAACTAGTGCACAAAAATGGGCTTTTCTGCACTCTTGGTTATGATAATCCTAGGGGATATTGTTTGGTAAATTCATAAGCTTAGTATTAACCATTATTAAGGGAATAATAAAATTCCCCGAAAAATATATATTGGGATGTATATCATGAATAAAATAGATTGAATCCTATATATTCATAACATAAGGAAATAAAATTAATTTATATATCATTTGATTTTTCTTCGGATTACGCATTATGTATTACCCCTAGAAATCCTTTTATTTCATCCAATGTCATGTAATTGGAGGGCTTTATCTAACAACCGATGCTAAGATCACTGTGAATACTGTTCTAATGAGATGCCCAATCTGATGGGATAAAAAATTGATAGCTTTGTCACTATACTCTCATAGTTAACTCTTGTTTTGAATAGAAATACAGGTCAAGTAGAATGTTCACCACCCCTAAGAAAGAACAAGTTATAGTCAAGAGATCCATGAGACAAAGGCCTCCTACCTTAAATGGATCATCTGATCCCTCAATTTTCGAACAATGGATCAACTCCATTGAAAAGATCTTATCCATCCTTTAATGTTATAAACAAGAGAAGGTTTTTATAGATACTTATCATATAGAAGGTGAAGCTTATCAATTGTGCAAATTGATAAAAACAATATGAAGCTAGAAGAGGGTATCGAGTCATTGGAATATAAGGATTTCTAGAATGCTTTTTTGATAAATATTTTCCTTGTACCCTACAACTTAAGATGTAAAGGGATTTCATTCCCCTCAAGAAAAAAGGTATCGAATCCATCAGAGCGTATGTGGAAAAATTCAAAAGGTTTGCATGATATTCCACTGTCTTTGTCGTTACCCCAAAATTCATGGTTGACCACTTCTTAGGTGGGCTAAAACCTTACCTATCAAAATCCATAGAGATCTCTAACTTCGAGAGCTAAGAGTAAATTTTACGATGTTACCTCGAAGTTGAAATGGAGGTTGGGGAATAAAAGGGGTATCATAGGGATATGAAGTTTAAGGTGGAATTTAATTCTGGCAGTCCGATGGATAAATCCAATGGTGATAAAAAATCAAGCACCCCACTTGTCAAAGTTTCATAAAGAAGCACCCTAGAAATTTTCTGAAGGGGGCGAGGTAATGCATTAGGTGTTCAAGAGAAGGTCACCTGGACATTAACTTCCAACAAGAATAACCTGCTGCTATGATAGTTTAGATGAATGCCCAGTTCGACCCTCAACACACTATTTATTTCTTCAAATGAAATGAACCAAGGAACTTTTCGAATTTGTTCCCTAAGACAAGTGTTTTCAGAGGAAAAAAACAACATTTAAGGTAGCAATTTTGATCTTTTTCAATCACTACCGGCAAAGTGAACCTAAAAAATGAAGTGGTGACAGGTACGCTAGTTATTCATTCATGAATAGAGAATGTAATTTTTGATTTTGATTCTACGCATTATTTTATATCTTTAAAGTTTAGTAGAATAATCCCAACATCACCACAAATCATGGAAGTAGAGATGTCAGGGATAACCACAAATGGGTAAATCATTGCAACCCACAAATATAACTCCTCCACTATCACAATTTTTCGTTTGAACTTCTCGGCGAACCTCTTCATACTTCCTTTGGTGTAATTTAATGAAATTCTTGGTTGGATTGGATTTTCTTATATAGAGCCAACATAAATTTATGTGAGAGGTAAATCACTCTATATAGGGAGAATCGACCCCCGATTTTGTACAAGTGAAAGGAGGAGGATGAATCTTCTTTAGAACCACAATCTCAACCATGGATATTACTGCCCAATGAGAATGAGTATCATGATTAGATGATTTATTCAAAGTAAATAACCATATTTGAATACATTCATATTTTGAGGGTATTCGTTGAAGTGTTTCCCGAGGAATTTCCCGATCTTCCTCCTAGAATAGATGTTGAATTCTCAATTGATGTTATAACTAGGAAATTTACAATATCCAAGACTCCATATAGAATGGATATTGTGGAGCTTGAGGAGGTAAATAAACAACTAATTGATAATTTAGATAATGGGTTTATACACCCAAGTGCTTCACCATGGCATACTGTAGTCCCCCTTAGCCAAGATGAAGGATGGATCAATGCTCCTTTACATTGATTATTGCGAGGTCACCAAAATCACGATAAAGAACACATATCCTCTACCCCAAATTCATGACTTATCAGATACATGGAAAAAAAAACTTTTCCAAGGTGTATTTGTGGTCGGGATATTACCAAGTAAGGGTGAAGAAAGAGGATATCCCCAACAATACTTTTGTACAAGGTACAATCACTATGAATTCATAGTAATTTCTTTCGGACTCACTAATTCTCCAACAATATTTATGGACATGATGAATAGAGTCTTTGGAGATAAACTCGACAAATTTGTGGTAGTCTTTATAGAAGATATTATAATATACTCCAAAACAATGCAGGAGCATGAGAAGAATCTAAGAAATGTACTAAATACGCTACAAAAGGAGAATATATATGAAAAGTAAAACAAGTGTGAGTTATGGTTGAAGGAAGTATCATTATTAGGTCATATCATCACAAGAAATGTGATATCTGTGGATCCCTACAAGAAGGATGAAATTTATGGATGGACGAAGCCAACATTGGTAGCAGATATCTTTAGATTCCTGAGCTTAGTTAGATATTATCGCGAATTTGTGAGAAATTTCTCACGATTGTCCAACCCTCTTACCAAGGTAATTCTGAAGGGAGTAGTGTTTTTTTGGAGTTATGAATGAGAAGATAGATTCATGGTATTGAAAATGAGGATTATCAATGAATATTTTCTCACACTACCCATAAGTGGAGTGCTTTTTGTGGTATTTAGTGATGCTTTGAAGATGGTTCTCGGATGTTTGATCATGAAAAATGACAAAGTCATTGCCTATGCTTCAAGGTAATTGATTGTTCCTAAGAAAAACTTTCCAACACGTGATTGGGAGTTGGATGTAGTAATATTCACTTAAAAAATTTGGTGACATTACCTCATTGGGAAGAAGTGTAAAATATATACGAACCACAAAAGCCTCAAGTATATTTTCACACAAAAATTGTTGAACCTGCACCAACAATGATTGTTAGAGTTGATCAAAGACTTTGATTGATCAATCCATTACTACCCTGAGAAAGTTAACAAGGTGGTAGATGATCTATGTAGAAAGGAATAAGTGATTATATCATTGATGAGATTTTAAAAGGATCCAATCTTCATATATTTCAGGAAGATGTACATGGGAATCATAAATAATGGAAAATCGTTAATCTTTTCACAAATTATTGCTCAACCATATCTTTTGGAAAGGTTAAAGGATGCTCAAAATAATGATGTGGGAATTCAAAAGATAGTGGAAACTATTAGAAAAGGGAAATCCTTAGATTTCAATGTTAATGAAGAAGGAATTTTGGGATTTGAGACAATAATATGTGTTCCATAAAATATGGAGTTAAAGAATGAACTTTTTGATGATGCACATTGTTGGAATTTATCCATCCACCTCGGAAACACAATGATATATCGAGATATATGAGAGAATTATTGGTGGGATAAAATGAAGAAGGAGATCATTGAGTATACATAAAAGTTCCCGGTATGTCAGAAAATGAAGGCCGAGAGGTATAAGTATAAAGAGATGATGCAACCATTTCCTATACCAGCATGTAAATAGGAGAACATCACTATGGACTTTGTCACTGGAAATCTGAAGACATACAAAGGAAATAATGATATCTGTGTTATTGTTGATCATCTTACAAGAATTGTACACTTCATTTCAATTCGATAGGATTTATCATTGGATAAACTAGAAAGGATATATATCAGGGAAGCGGTAAGGCTGCATGGAGTACCGTAATCTATTATATTCGATAGAGATCCAAGATTCACCTTTAAGTTTTGGATGAGTCTTCAACATGATCTGAATACTAAACTAAAAATTATTATGGCTTATCAACCTCAAAATGATGGCCAATCTAAGCAGACTATCCAAACATTTGAGTACATGTTGAGAGCAAGCTTACTGAACATCAAAGGAGGTTGTGATCAACATATTCCTTTGTTGGAGTCCTCATACAATAGTAGTTTCCACTCAAGCATCCAAATGAATTATTATGAAGCCCTTAATGGGAAGAGGTGTAGAACACCGACATGTTGAGATGATGTTGCGAAGAAAAAAAAACCATGGTATACAAATGATCGAGGAAATGGTGGAGAAGGTTAAGACCATCCAAAAACACATTAAATATACTCAGAGCCAACAAAAGAGCTATGATGATAATCATCGAAAAGAGCTGTAGTTTGATGTTGGATAAATGGTATTCCTCCACATATCTTCGTGGAAGAGAGTTATGAGATTTTGTAAGATGGGAAATCTTATCCCAAGGTAATTCATTCACTTTGAGATCCTTTACCGCATTAGAGTAGTGGCATGTCGACTAACACTCCCACTGAACCTATCTCAAGTACATTGTGTATTCCATGTATCACTCTTGAGGAACTACATACTTGACCCATCACATGTTCTCAATCAAGAGGTGGTACAATTGGAGAATGACCTATGCTATAAATAAAAGCTGGTTAATATCTTAGATTATAAGAAAATGTTCTACAAAATAAGACTATGCCTCTCATCAAGGTGTTGTGGTGAAACCACGTGTTTGGAGAAGAAATTTGGGAATTAGAGGAAGTGATGAGGCAATTCTACCCACACATATTTTACTGTGGTAAAAGGAAATTATTGAGGGTGAAATTTCTTAATGGGGGAAGATTGTAACGACCCACACTTTTATTAATGAAAATTCCTCTTGATATATTTAAATGTATTATTATTTAAAATGGTTAGATAAAACATATTCACTTCCTTGGTTTTTTGTTCTTGGATTTTAAAATACTGTTAAAAAATGTTATTATTTCTAATATATCCATTTAATAGTGATCACATGATTAGCATAAATAGAGGGCTTTAAAAAATCCAATTTACTTTGAAAAAGGAAGCGATGGCCTCATCGAGTAGAATGTCACTATATAAATCTCATTTTACAAATCTCGGAAAGGAGGTAGTGTCACTGGGAATTTCTCTTGACCGATCCTAAGTTGGTCTTCAACAAATTAAGATTGAATAGAATCGCCTATGGTAGAAGTGGAAGTTGATAGAGATTACCACCCGAGCAATGTTATTCAAGCCACCCCAAGAGTATGTTACCACCACACACCTTTCCCATAGGTCTTATGTGGGTGATATAAGTGGTTATGTAGAAAGACCCTAAAACTATGATGATGTACTTTTTTTATAATGAATATACATTCATTTAATTATTGCTACTTTGTAAATGATTTTTAAGGAATTAATAGTATTTTTAGTTAATATTCAATTAAGAAATCCATTTTGATGAATTAATGGATTTTTGGAATTAAATAATATTTTAATATAATATTATTTTTACTAAATTACTTTTTATTAAATTTAAAGGATCATATAATTTTTATGAATACAATTTTAATTTTTATTATGGTTTGAAAACAACTTTTTTCAAAACCCATGAATTTGTAGTAAATAAAAGTTATTATTTTAAAAGTAAAAATGCACATATTTAGAAAATTATTTATATTAAATGAATATTATTTTTTGAATCAGGAAGTTGAAATTTTCCAATGGTGAATTTTTTATAATTTTTTGATTGAGCCGAATTTTTGGGTAAAAATTAAATACCGTTTATATATAAAATGTGTTCTATAACATAATAATGACCCAATATTGATTTAATAAATTACTATAAATGGGTTCTTTAGACAATATATGTTTTACCTTTAATATATTGTGATTTTTAATTTTCATGTTTTATTTTACAAAACCTTAGTGAACCCTCTATGACGTATAAAACATTTAAACTTTTTATAATGATTTCATTGAGAGTGTGACTCACATCCACATAAGTAAGACAAATATTTTATTATGTTTGGAAATTGGATTTATAAAAATATTTTTTCAACTACCCTTTGGAAACAAATTTCAAAAACCATTGTTTGGTTTGTGGTTTTGATTATTTTAATGTGTAGTGTCCAAAACCCACGCTAATTTACCTTTAGGTAACTGGGTAAGGTGGCTCCCTCCGACCCATTGTTTGAGACTTAATATTGATGGATCTTGAAAATATGGAGTCATGAGTGGAGAAGGGATTGTCCGTGATTACTTTGGTTTAGTTTTTTTGGTGTTCTACATCCAGCTGGGTCATGGTACCTCGCTTTTGGCAGAGGCAAAGACTATGCTCATAGGACTCTTAGTGTGTCAGTAGCGAAACCTTCATCTTCTGGAAGCTGAAACAGATTCAATGGTGGTCCATAGCTCTATTCAGGGTCTAGGACCTATTCCTTGGTCGATTGAATATGTCACCACTAAGTGTCGTACTCTTCTTAGTACCCACACAAAAGTGTCGCACACTT
Source organism: Viscum album (assembly GCA_963277665.1). Taxonomy (NCBI): domain Eukaryota; kingdom Viridiplantae; phylum Streptophyta; class Magnoliopsida; order Santalales; family Viscaceae; genus Viscum; species Viscum album. Next base: position 1,077,940,552 of record OY728135.1, on the reverse strand, counting down.
GGTGGGAAGGTAACATGGCGGCAAATTACTTGGAATCTATTGATTTTCTAAAAATGGAGTGCGTATTTTTTCATGACTTCCAGAGCTTGAAACCACCAGGGATTAAGATTCTAAGAGGCGATTATCTAGGTCTCCATTTTTTAGACCCTCATAGAAATATGTCTCTCTGCCCTTTTGTTAGGCTTGTGTGTTTTTCTTTCTTTCTGAACAACTTTTTAATATATATATATATATATATGATGTTGTGTCCAAAAACTAAATAATAACAAATTTCTTCTTCTTTCTTATATAACCTACTAAATATCCCATTCCACTTCACTAAATCCATTTTGAGGTCAAACAACCACTTCCTTCCTCTCTTTAGAATACTCACAAGGTGCCCCATTCTCCCATGAATCCTATCTCAAGCCTCTCCCAAGCCTATGGGATCACACTTCCATGTAAGGGATTTCATCCTCTCTCATTTTTGTCAAAATTTAATTATATTGTTATACCCTTTTATTTTCAATTACAAATATTGGGGTATGATTTCTCACCTCCCCCATAATGCCCTAATTATTTTTGAATGATTAGAGACCCCTTTATCTATCATTAATGCCTCAAATTTACACCAGTAACCATGCAAAAATTCCGTAAAGGATTTCACTCTCCTCCTTTGCATTCAATCAATTATTATTTTTTATGAATCTAAATTTAAATACAAATATTAGGACATGTATCTATTTGACCCCCTTACTTTCAAATTAATGTACATATGATGAGATAACACATTCTCTCTTATCAACCATTTTTATGGATTCCTATGTCATGTTGTTATGCTGTTGAAATTGCACCGGGATTCTCCAAGCCAAATTTATAGTGTAATGAATACAATGCCTATTTCTCTATCAAGGTTTTTCAACTGTATGAACATTTGCTTATTTTTTATAGAGTTTCACATATTAATTCAACATTCCATTATTGTGAAATAAATAATTATTTTTAATGAATCCATGTTGTATGATCTTTTTGGAGTAATTATGAATGAAATGAACTGATTAAGAATGGTGAGCCCTGATAGCACTCCAATGCATTGGGTAAAGATTAGTATCATGAAATTCCTAGTGAAATGAGGTTTTAATCATGATGATTAATGTGAAATGAGGTTTTACTCATTCTCCATGTGAAATGATCCTTGGCTCATGCTAATATCATGATAAATGTTGATGCCACATTTCCATGTTATGATAATCATGCTATATCACGCCATTATGGTCATGTTTGTCTTATTATACATTGATATTCATAATACCTAACATGTAATGTATTATTCATGTTATCCCTTGTTTACTCCTTTAATGGGTGTTATATCTCACCCTTTTCTTATTCATGTCCTCAGGATATCCCATGCAACGATAAGTACGAAGGAATGTGTGTGGTCATGTAAAATACATTTTCAATAAAGATGTTCTTTTCATGTTTTAAGTTATAATGTAATATTTTGAAGCCCCAAATACACTAGACCTCTCAATCTTATATGTTTTAAAAAGTGAAGTTTTTATGTAATAAGTTATTTTTTATTTCTATATTAATAGTAGGGTTGTTATAATATATTCTACTAATAATGAGGCTCATGAAATTTTAAAATGATTTCCCACTAGTTTTCATTCCAAATTGATAACATCATCAGAGTATAGGATATCATAAATTACCATGAAAATTATTATCCAAATCCATAGTCAGATAATGAATATTTTATTCACCAAAACATTCTTCATGGCCAAGATAAATTAGTATCCTTAACTATATTTAATAACGGTGACCTCATCTTATCCAATAAATGATCCCGAGACCCAAATGATCATCTAACATGGTGAAATATCTTACCCCCATAAACCGTACTCATCAAAAAATTTAAAATAGAATGGTTTAAAATTTAATTTAATACCAACACTTTTAGTATAGGTTCATATCACCAATGTAACTTATAACATCCTATTTTTTAAAAAATGAATGGCTATATTTGATATTGTACAAGATATGTTACATCGAGCTTAAATGAATTGTGGAATCTTATTAATTAAACTTGTGCATCATAAGATAACAATTAATTTGGTAGTAATGAAAAATAATAACGAATTTATGAAATATATAATGTTCATACATATTTCTAAGGCACTAATTATTTCATCATAAATAGTCAATCAAATTTTATATATTTTCATTTTATTCTTCTAATGTATATTTTTTAAAAAAATGATTTTTGTGCATTCTTTGAGTGAATATTGTGTTTAATTTTTTCAAATTTTAATAATTTAATTTAAAAAAATTAGTTTATTTTTTTAAATATTAATATAATTTTTTTTTCTGAAATTTTGTCATTTTTTCAGAAAATATTGGGTTTTCGTTGAATTGTGAAAAATTATGATTTTTGTAAAAAATTTAATATCATATAAACAAATTAAAAAATTACAAGAAATATTTTATTTAACATGGTTTAATGTAATATATTTATTATGTATTTATATTTTCCCACATAAATTAATTATAATCCAAATTATATTGTTTTTTTGAATATGTTTATTTTTAGGTTTAAAAACAGAAATTTTCTTAAAACTGTTTTTGTACAAAATTTTAAACCTTTTTATTAATTAAAAAAATTTGAAATGGAAAATATTTTAAATGGAATGTAGTTTATATAAATTTAAATATTAATATATTTTCAAAAAAAATTTATGGCTAATTTAAAATCATGTTTTCATTTAATAATATACTTTTGGAAGACCCATGTCTTCTTCACGTATGCATGTTTTGTTTAAAATATATTTTTTGTATTTCATTATTTTGAATTTGGTAAAATGGTTTTCATATTTAGAATCATAAGTTCCAAATTATGTAGCATGTTCGATTTTATTATTATGTAGAGAAAAGTTTATGGTGGTTAAAATATATTTATAGCAGTATAGGTAAAATAATAAAACTTGTTAATGTTAAAATATAAAAGAAATAATTACCTTAAAAACATTAAATGGTTGTTCAATGTGTTTATAAAACTAAAACATCCATTAAAAATCAATTATAAATTTAATTTTTTGATATTAATTATACCCAAAATTTTTGGAATTAAATATAAAATAATAATTTTTTAATCAGTTAAAACCACACCTTCTCAAGTATAAATACCACTCCCCATCACCCCATTTCCCCTAAAAAGAAATGAAGGTTTTTTAATCTCTAAAAAAATAATATCATAGAAATTCTCCCCACATCCATGTTCAATTTGTCTTACTAAAAGGCCAATTCCATGTTCATTAAGGGATCTTTCAAGGTGGTGATATTCAATAGGCAACATTCTCAAACCACCACTCTTAATTTCTTTTCTTCTTTTACCTTTTTTACATCCTTTATACATAAAAGAAGAATAATAAAATAAAAATCTTGTATATAACATAATTTTATATTTCAATTGTATAATATTATATTCATCCATAATATTATATTTTCTTATTCAATGAAATGAAACAAATATCCAAATTATGGAATTTGACCATATTCATGATAATGTGTTTTAATTTTCTATTACCATCATCAAGGATGATCATAAAAATAATAATATTATTAAATAATATTTTTATAGTCATAATATAACATTATTCATGTTTTGTAATGAATATATATAAATAATATTAAAAAAACAAAACTAGTTTCTGATGGTTTGAAAAACCAATAAAATAAATATCCATTTATCATTAAGATGTTCATAAAGTGAATAAGCATCATAAAAGAAAGAAAAATGATATATGTGACTGTTGATAATTATAGAAGTTACTAACTTCAATTTTATTCCACTTCTATAGTTTTAATTTCATTATAAAAGAACATCTATATTTTTACTCAGGTGAACCGACCATGAAAACTTGAAAATAACACTCACGGAATGATGAAATTAATATTTATAACTCATCTAGATAGTCATAAAGGAAGATAATAAAATAATATTAGATATATTATATATGTAAACGTTTAATAACTAAGTAATTAATGAACCAAATTTAATTTTTTAGAAAATTATAAGCAAGTTCACAAATTTCAGACACAAGGAAATGGACTCATTAACTTAAAAAAACCCTTTTTAAATGTTTTAAACATTTATTTTCTAATTATTTGTATTTATTGTACATATTTTTAAAAAATATTTTTATGAATAAAATCATATGGAATTTTTTTTTTTAAAAAAATTAATATTTTAATTTCTATAATTTTATTTAAAAATGTATCTTTTTAAGGATTTAAATAAGGGAAACTAATTAAAGTTTTTTTATAAATGTGAATAGGAATGTGTGTCCCATATATGGTATGCATGAAATTTCAACCCTCCATGTCACTAAAAAAATTTAATCATAGTTTATGTGATTTTATGGTTACTTTAAAAAAATGTTTCCTCATTTTATGTGCACAATTTTTCAAAATGAGTCATTTCAAAATGGAAAGCTTATTTCATTCATACAGTGAGTTATAATAGAAGATTTCATGATTTATTTTAATGTTATATTTCATGGAAATTAATTATGATGATTGGTTCTTCCATTATAAAACATTTATTTGTGGTTTATTTATAATACATGGTTATTTGGTTATGTTATTGACTAATGATGGGTGGTTATGTGATAAACCAATGATGGATGGTTACACTATTAACCAATTGTGGGTGGTTTCGAAATAAACCAATGATGTGTGGTTGCATTACAACCTCCAATGCATTTGGTACTCCAGACATAGAGGTTGAATATATTAGATACTAATTTGTAAGAGTGATATGTAAAATGATTTCCCATGTTACGTAATTTTATTTTATGTTCTTGATAATGACTGTTCATGGAAATCAATTAATATTCAAATGGGATGATAATGATCTTTTAGAAAATAGGATTCATTTTCTAGTGTCAAAAGTTGAATTTTTATGGAAAGTTTTTATTTTTTTCACTACACTAATTATATCCTTTCATTATTTCCCATACTAATATTTTTGTCTGCATCCCAAATTTTATTACTTTTTGACAGGATTTAAGGAATTTTATGGTCTATAATGAGAATATGGAAAAAATTATAAAGGTTTTTCATGAAAGGAAACGATATTTTTTAAGACTATTGATTTATTGGGGGAATGAATACTGAGTATAAGTTTCCAATTTTAATTTATGGGTTTAGTATGTATGATATAGTCTTAATTCTATAAAAAATTTGACTTAAAGGATCCCAGAATTATATTAATGTGAATTCTATATTAAAATATCAAGAATATGTAATGCTTAATGTAAAGTCCTTACATGTTGTTGTAGATACGTGTTTCGAAAACATTATATATTATTATTGTTTCTCATGATTATTCCTTAAGAATTATACAAAACATAATGGGTTTATATTTTTATGTATTATTATAATTTTATTGTCTCAGAAACCCATTCGGTGGTTTAATGTGATTAAGTTCTTAGAGATTAATTATTTTTTTGAGAAGGGATTATAAAGGTAATTGATTTTGGTATAAAGGATTTAATGGCTAAAATATTTTAGGGTTTCTATTTATATTATCTTTAATATGAATAAATTTAAATTTTACATGTAATAATTCATTTCATGTTTCTATTATTTTATTTTTTAAATATTAAGGATCATTTGACAAGATGTAAGGAAAGTGATATTTCACTACCTTCTTGTCCCATTAGGATTAGTTGATTATTACTATTATTGAAAAAGATTTTTCAATTGAGGTTGATATACTTATGAGTATGAAAATAATCCACATGAAATTTATTGACATATCTATTACAATTAATTCTCTCAAAAAAAATATGGTCCATGGTATCGTTTTCATTTTATTTAAAAATACCAACATTACCAACTCACTATAAAAGGGATATTCCATAAAGGACATGACCAAATACTTTTTTGATGATTATAATAATGAAGGGGATAATAACAAAATACTAATGTATGTATTTAAGGTATGAATTATTTTACTATGTTCTCAGTATTCAACATTTTTTGTTAAAATTGATGAATAATAAGGATTTTATTCACATATTTGATTGTAGGAATGAATTATTAAGGAATAAGATGAAGAATCATGGTTAATGTTTTAATAACTATGTTGAATGTTGTTTTTATATATGTGTTCAGTTTTTAAATTTATGATATAGTGGTAAAAATGGAATTCTTATTGATTTTTCTATAGTTGGATTTGTTTTCATTAATTTTGAAACACGTGTTAGATGGAATAGATACAGTTGAAAAGTTGTAGATAGATGATAATTTTTAAGGTATATTAAACCATTAATTTGATAATTTGAAAGAGTTTATTTGAGAAAAAACACCTTTAATTTTGGTTTAAATATGTTTAATGGTATTGATAGTTCTTTGGGTTTATATTGTCTCTTAATTTTAAGTAATTATGGGTTCTTACATTTTTTGGATCAAAAATTAAATGTTTGATATAAAACATGATGTTAAATATATTATGGTTTTTTTGTATATTTATGATATATATATGATTTTTTTATTATTATATTAGTATAGGTTTTGGAAAAGTATTACAACATGATGGGGGAAAACTCGTCACATCTGTAATGGTCGTTGTAATTGAACCCTCAACCGAAGGGAGATAAAGCTACATCACCTACCACTGGGCTACCTGATGAGGCCATTCATATTATATATATATTTTAATTATTTATAATATCTGATGGATAAAATTTATGTTCATTTTGGAACATATGTTTTATCATATTTATAACAATGAGGCTAGATTTTGATTTGTTTATTAGGTGATCAATGCTATTTTAGAAGACATTCACTATTTTGGAAAACTTATATGGTCATGGTGAAACGAATAGTATGGAATTTTACTTTCGGAATAATGGTTGAAATATATTTTAAATAAATATTAGATTTTTTTGAATTTTTATGGTGATTTAGGTTATTTATATATATAATAATAATATCAATGAGATTATCTGATTATGGTGATAACATTTCGGTATGAGACCTTAATAGTGATTTATATTATTTGAAGATAAATATTAAATTTATTTTGTAAGACTATGAGATAAACTCCTTATATCTTTTGGGATAAAATTTTAGTCTAGAATATAATTAGGTATTTAGAGGATAATTATTTTTTGAATTATATGTATTAAAAATTGGGTATTAATGATGAATTTTAGAGATTAAAGTATTTTTTTCATCATATAAAGGTTTATTGTTTTGAGAAAATTACATTATCTTGTAGAAACCATTCTTTGGAAAAATTAAAAATTATGGGAGGAACATTTAATTATAATTTATGTATTTTTTTAATTGTATAAGTTGATTCAGATGTTTTGGGAATGAAAATCCATCTTGAATACTCACCATTTGGAGAAAAGATGATATTACTGTAGAAATTGATTAATGGATGGAATTATCATTCTAAAATAATTATGTTTCCATATGTTATTAATCATGGATTTAAAAGAATTACTCAACCTTGAGAAAAGGATTATAAAAATAAAACATTATCTGTTTATTGTTATTACCATGAAATCAATTTCTTTTTTAACCCATCAAAGATATATGATTTTTTGATGGTCAAAATTTTCATGTCCATGTTCTCATTCACTCTCTATTATTCCTTAAGAGATATATTTTATCTTCCATGTAATTGTTTCTTACATGGAATCCAATTATTTTTAATTCCATATGACCTTCATACTTTTCCTTTCTTACTTTTTAAGTGGAAATGTAATTGATCATTTGTATAATGATGGATTTAAAAAAAATTATTTTTGAAAGTAAAACAACTACTTTTTGATCATGAAATAAAATTTTTGGGATAAAATATATTAAAGGGTATATAATGTGATACATTGAGTTTTTAAAAACGGAAATTCTATGTTCGATATATTACAAGACATGTAACACTGATCTAAAACAAACTAAAAAATATTATTATTTGAATGTGACAATTATTACCATGCCATTAATTTGGTTGGACAAATTATTATTAAATAAATTTATAAATATATAATTTTAATACTCATATTTAGTTTACAAATTAATTCATTTTAAATAATCACTTGAATTTTTAGTAATTTCATATTATTCATCAAAAATAAATTTTCATCAAATTTTTTTCCTGAATATTATGAGTGATTATAATAGTAAATTTTCAGAAAATTTTAAAAATAAATTTATTAAAACTAACATAATTTTTGAAATAATATTATCAAGTCTCACTTTGGGTAAATATTTGGCATTTTTTGAGAATATTGGGTTTTTAGTGAATAGTTAAAATTACAGCTTTTTATATAAAATGCCATTTCCATTCAATAAAAAACAATTTAAAAGAGAAATTATGTTTTAAAATGGTTTAATGTAATATAATTATTATTTAGCCTTATTTATTCCAACTAAAGTTTTTTGAGTCAACTATACATTTTATTTTAGAAAAAGTTTATTTTAGGGTTTAAAACAGGTTTTTTCTAAAAAACTATAATAAAGTACATAATGTATCTCTTGGATAATTAAAAAAATAATCCCAAATTAAAATTTAAAGAATTTAATTTATATATTATATACCATTAAATATTAAATTAGTTTCATAAAGTGTTTTTTAGATTTAATATAATTTCAATTTTTAATAAAAAAATACACATCTTGAAAACCCTCATTTTTGTCGCGTCTGCAAGTTTTGTCATAAATTAATTTTACAAAATTATGTGAATTGAAATAATAAAAAAATAATTCAAAAATTACAATAATTCAATAAAAATTTGGTAGCATTGTCATTTTCATTTTTAGCCCTAAAAATTTATCTTTGTATAAAATAGATTTACCACAGTATAGGAAAAATAATTGAATAAGATAATGTTAAAAGGTTAAAACCTTAAAATCCTTGAAAATATTAAATAAATTGGGTGGATGGTGTGTAAATAAAATTTATCCATAATTTTTAACATTAATTAAATATATTATTATTTAAAATACATTTCACCCAAATGTGGGGGTGGGGGTTAAATATAAAATAATCCCTATTTGATAACTTAAAATAACCCATCCTCAAGAAGAAATACGAATCCTCATGACACCATTTTTCCTCACAGACCTTGAATATAATAAATTAAATTCGAAACCCTATCCTACCCACTCTAACCACTTTCTAGTTCCCCTAGTCTAAACCAAATACAACATTCATGTTCTTTAAGGGATACTTCAAGGAGGTGATATTCAAGAGGTAACTTTTTCAAAACAACTCTCTTAATTTAATTTATTATTATACTTTCACCTCACATCATTTATACATCAAGTTATAATAACTATAGTATAATCCATATAATTTAATTATATATTTATAATGGAATATCTTATATCAGTCCTTTTTCTTATCTCCTCTTTTTCAAAGAAATGAAAACATTTTCCAAGTTATGGTGGTTAACCATATCCACAGATAATTTGTTTTCATTACGAATTTTGTACATTCAAGGATGGTCATAAAATTATTATTATGGCTCAATAGTATTTTAAATTTATATTATAAATTTTTTTATCTTGAACTTATATATAGAAATAATATTAAATAAAACAAAACTGGTTCATAATGGTCAAAAAAACCACCAAAATAAACTATCTATTTGTCATTTACATTTTTATCAAACAAATTATCCTATTATAAGAAATAAGAATTACATATGAAATAATTTATACTTCTATATGCGAATTAATACCATTCCATTCCACATCTGGAGTTTTATTCACATTATACAAGAACATGCATGTTTATATTCAAGTGAACTTCCCATGAAACCTTTAAATGAATGCTCATTGAACCCAAAAAATTAATCTTTATAACTAATAAAAATGTCCATAAATTAAATTAATTAAATAATAATAATCCAAATAAAGAAGTAAATTTTAATTAATTAATTAATTAATTAATATAATTTTATTTTCTATGATATTATGTGTAACTGCATAACATTTAGACAAAGGGTAAGGGACTCTTTACCTAAAAACAACATTTTAAGTGGATAAAATATTTATTTTATAAATCATTACTTTTAATATACATGTTTTTAATGTGATATTTATTAATGAATTTATATGGACGTGAATGTTTTAAAAAGAATAATTTTTAATTTCTCACAATTTTTTTTAAAAGGTATATTTATAAGTTTTTATGTAAGGGACTTTCTTTCAAAAAAACGTTAGATGAAAATTTTTATATATATACATCATGAATTGAATTTCCTGCTTTCAAGTCACTTAAATATTTTGAAGATTACTTTAAATGTTTTTATGGTTACTTTCAAAGTAATTGGTTTTTATTATAAGTTAGTAGTTTTTTAAAAAGGGTGATTTCAAAATTGAATGATTATTTTCTTAAAATATATTTTTTAATGATATATTTAAACATTTATGTTGAAGTTATGGTTCTTTGGATTTATTTATGATGAAGGTTGGTTCTGTTATAAACCATCAATCAGTGGTTCTATGATAAAACACAGATGGGTGGTAACATTATTAACCAATGTCATGTGGTTAAATTATAGTCCAATGATGGGTGGTTATGTTATTAACCAATTATTGGTGGTTCCTTGATAAACCTTGGATGGGTTCCTAAGTTATTACCACTAATTCATTGTGTAATATGGAGTTGGATATTGGACATATTATTTACACAATTTGTAATATTGATATGAAAATGATGTCCCATGTCACATTCTTATATTTTATATGATTTATAATGTGTGATCATGAAATTTTATTGATTTTCAAAATGGGAGAAAATGATATTTTAAAAAATATATTCATTTTTTAGGATGAAAATGATTGTTTTTATGAAATTATTTTTGGATTTTCATTGGACTAACTATATCCTTTCATTATGTCCCATATTGAGTTTTATTCCTTTTAATATATTTTAAAATATTTTCCACATGGTTTAAGGACTAGTATGGATAATAATGATATCAAGGGGAAAGTTTTTATGATTTTCTAAGAAGATAAATAATAATTTTTAAAACTTATTTTTTAGATTAATGGATACTGAGTATAAGTGTTTACTTATAATCCATTGGTTTAAATTGTATTAGTTAGTAAAAATTCTCTAAACTCTAAACCAAGAAGATCGACTAGATTGTAATTATGTGAGTTATAGTTTCATACATCAATGTTATGTAATTTGTGAGTCCCATTTCGTACTCATCTAAGCATCTTTCCCTTATTTATAGAAACTAATAGATAGAAGATGAAATATAAATGGTCCATTAACCATGTATAATCCCAATAACACCTTCACATCATGTATCTATGTGTTAAAATAATTTTTCATTTTGATTTGGTGAAATCCAACCACTTTTAACACAAAATTGAATCAGTCATGCATTTTTCCTTACTTCTCTCTTATCTAGTTACCCACAGACAATAGATGAAAAAAATGGACCTCCATCCAAGTGTCTTATCCAATTTTAAAGGGATGATCATGTGTATGGAATATACCAAACCTATTTAAATTTTGAATTATTATTATATTCCCTGTGATATTATAATTAATATAATATCTCTTATTCATATGGTCATAAAACTAAAATAAATTGGTTTCAGGTGTATGAACTTAAAAGAATGTGATTTCTTCATGGTTGGAAAACTATAAAAGGAACCACTATGGTCCATGTTAGAATTTCATAATGTGTGGAATTTCAAATAAAATTAACTTAAATATAGTTTTTTTATTCCATTCATTGTCCTATATAAGATTCCCCACTCCTATACACAATTCAACTCCTATACACTTCAAACTCTTCATAAAAATTTATCATTCCTATATGAAACAATGTTACTAGGATATGAATTCCAAATACAATTTTATTTATTTAGTTTTTATTCATTTTAATCTTTAGAGAAGGAACTAGAAACATACGTTCTGGTTTCTAGGATTTGAATGATCATATCTTTATTTCCAACATCAAATATAGTATTTTAGTATTTCTTTTCGTAATCTCTATTAAGGCAGTTGGATCATAGCTACTATTTATGGGGTTATGATTCCTCGACATGTGATTGGTTTTATTTTATTACTTTTTGTAAATTTTTATAATCAATTTAATATTTATATTATTTTGATAATTATTTACTTTTTAATTAGAAAAAATTGGGGGCTTGGTGTTATTTAGTTGAACAATGGGAGTTTTATTTTGGAATTAAAATGGATTTAAACACGAGTTAGAGTATAATGTTGTTTTTTCAAATGGGTTTATGGTGTCTAAAATAGATTATTTTAAAGACATTTATTTAATGGGTTATAATGGATGTAAGGTTTAGTTATTTGAGATATAAGGGATGTACCATCACAGGTGTGATACAAATGGGCAGGACTGTACAATTCAAGAACCAATCATGTTAATGATGATCCCCAACTAGTGTATATTATAATCATAGGTAAACAAATATGATTATAAGTTAGTATATAATGAATATGTGTGATTTTTATTCCCTGAAAAACATTTTAGATATTATGTTACCACGATAAATATACATGGAACATAATATTCATACTGAATCATCCATGAAAAACATAACACTGAACACCTATAAATGAAACTTTTAAAATGGAATTATTACATAATTCATGTAAAAATGTTATAAGTAGATCATTAATGATATTATAAGTATGTAAATTATTTATTAACATAATTATAAAAAAATTAAATTTATTACATGTGAGTTTTGAGTGATTTCAATTCATTTCAAACATAAGGTAATGGATTTGGTCTCCAATTACCTTTATTAACAAATCTATTAATATTATGCACCAATATTCTTTTATGAGGTGTATATACTACCCTTGTGAAATTTAAAATAATTAATATCATTTTTTTAATCATATTTATAGTTTCAATTTATGTTATTCTTTCATTGGTATTACGATTAAAAAGTAACCAAAGCTATAAGGTATTTATGTTTCAATACCATTTTAATTATTATTATTTATACATGAATTTAATTTAAGTAAATAATATGATCTCTATTTTCCAATAACATTAATTTTTTTATAAAATATATCTATTTATGAAATTTATATTTTTATGTACAATTTTTCTATCATTCATACTCAAAAATGGTAAAGAATTTTTTTTAATAAAAGCTGACATTATTTCAATTCTTTTTATAAGAAAATATTTTCCTTCCATATCAATTGTTTTCAAAATTTATTCAATTTTCATAAATTATTATTCAATAATTATTTAATTTCGTTATTACATTTTTTTATTTTACTAAACGTTTTAGAAAGTAACATCTATTAATTTTTGAAACAATTTACTTTTTATCAAATGTGTGACCAAAATCCTTGTTTTAACAATTACGACACGAGTAGAATTTACTGTCATCCTGGTCACAGAATTATTTGAATATTAAATTAAAATTTTCCATGGTTCTTTTATAATAAAATATTTTGGAATTTTTTGTTCTGAAAATATAATTTCAAAGTGAAAAGTTTATCATCCTTTAGAATATTTTCAATGATATTTTTATGGTATTTATAATCATCAATGACAAAAAAAATTTATTTTAGTTATTAATTAATATGGATATATTGAAATGATACAATACATATTATTTAAATAAGTGGTTTATGATTAGTTTTACATGGGAATGTATTTTAATTTTTTATGTTTGTTTTTCCAATATTGTCTATTATTTATTTTTATGTAATCTTTATTAAGATGTGTTTTTTCTTCCTGTGATTAATGCATTGGACTTATTATGTGATGTGTGGTTCTTGGAATTACATAGCTTGTTGATGCATCGATAAGTCCTATTAGAAAAATAGGTTGGGTATTTGGTCATGACCTTACCCATTTTTGTAAGATCTCATGGAATGAGTAATCAAACAAAATTAAGAGGTTCAACATTATGAATTCCATCAATGTGAAATTAGTAATTGATTCCCCAGTGTTTATTAGAAATTTTTTGATATCAATGGACATGTTTCTATGTAATGTTTTTATTTTCATAGATTTATATATCATAATTTATTTTGTCCAAATTATTCATTACTTATTCATTCCATGATAGCTTTATCTGTATGTATTTTCTTTAATGAGCATCTGATCTCACCCCTTCATTATGTTTCCTTTACCTAGTATTCCATAAATATTATTATAATTAATATTATTCCATATTATTGTGGTATAAATGATATTATATACGAAATAAAAATATTTTTTTTAAATCTAATATCAGATCCAAGTTTGCATCTTATTTTTCAGGACAACGAAACTATTATATCCTTTGGGTTGTCATCTCTTATATCTAGTATCAATGAAATAATGTAACCATGAGATATATTCTATTATATTTGGGGTCCTTGAAAATACATTCATGATATTTAGGAAAGATCATAGTTAAATTACTCTGGATATTGATTTATATTCAATATGGTTTAATTAATTGATTGGTATAAAACATATATTGTATTTAGTTGTAATAGTAGTGAAAAAATTTTTTTGACGCTTTTACATAAGATTGTGAGGGGATTATAAAAAAATGATTAATTATCAATCGATATTTTTGTTTATTTTAATTTTTTATCTTATTTATTTTATATCATTTGGCCTCTATAGAGCTATAAGTGATGGATATTTATTATGAGGATTCATAGGGGATGAGAATTCATCATACAATTATCATTAAGAATCTAAAATTATATTTAATATAATGTCTGATGGATAATTATAGTATTAAAATACAAATATATGTATAATTAGGTATTAGTGTAGAATAATTACCCTCTACCATTAATTAAAAATATATTCAACCAGTTCAATGGGGAAAATTATTTTTTGAATAATGATTTTTGAAAGGGATATCACAATTTCAGTGTGAAGTATGCTAGTATTATGAAGAAATAATTTTTTTTGGGTGTATCCATTATGATTTTTTCAAAATAATTTTTCATTTTACTATGGTGATATTTTTCATAATATTTCATTTTTATATAAATTATTCATATTGTTAATCTATGTTATTTTTTATAACTATTGGACTAGTTTCAAAAGGGATGAGGGTTGTTTTGATATTTTGGGGAATGTCATAGAGATGTTGGATGGGTATATGTTATATGTTAAGTTAGTTAAATAGTATTTTTGGTTGTGATAAGTGAATATATCATGGAAAATATTATTTGAGATATAGGAATTAGTGGATCTATAGAATATTTAACCAAAACATTTAAATTATAATACTAATTTCTATTAAAATAAACAATACCTATAAATTATTTTAAAAAACAAAGCAAACAAAATATCCCTAGTTATTTTAATATTAATTTTTTTATCTGAAATTAATAATATAGATGTTAATTTAGTGTGGGTAAATAATTCAAACCACAGTTTTAAAAGTAATATATTAAGGATAATTGTTAGAATCGGGATTTATGATTATTTATTATGAGGATCGCCTATACAAGCATGGAAAAGAGGTTTAATAACTAGTGTATAATACAGACCAGTCAGTTTTAAACTAAAAAAGTTAAAGTAAGAGAGAAATAAATTTGGAGAGAAGTTCAATATTTTAGAAAATTCATCATGAACCATTCTAGTTCAAACACCACCGCTGAATTTCTCTAGATTATATTCTATAATTTGATAAAACATGGAGATATAGAGAGGTTATGTAAGTAGTTATTAATATTGTATAAATATGTAATTATTAATGCCAATATATATATAATTTATTTTATAAAAATACAACATTAATATTAATTGGAAAATCAACTTTAAAACTAATACAGTGATAAAACTAAACTGATGAAGGTAAATTAATAATAAGATCATTTTATACTAAAAATTTATTTTTTCAATATTTTTATTTATATGTGCTTTATTATATGAAAAAATATACCACAGATGAAATATATCTTTTATAAGAATAATATATTAGCCTTAATTGGATTTGTAATTGATAGGAAATATAATTAAAATATCTAATGCTCTAAAATATTAAATTACTATGAAAAACTTTTTTAGTTTATTTTAAATGCTTTCATTTAAAAATAAAATTATCAAATTTTACTGTTTTAATTTTACAAAATTAAAATCATATTTGGATATAGAATAGTGAAATTATGTTATGTTGAAGTTATTATAAAATAGTTGATTTCTAGATGAAGTGTAAAAAATACCATATTTATTAATGTTGTATAATTTTTAGAAATTATCAATACGATAGCCCAAAATAAAAAATTTATAATTTTTTATGTATATGAATGTTGATACTAAATAAAAGTATTAATTTAGAAATTCCATGTTGAATTTTTGAAACCCATGTTTAAAATTTTGAATCAGAAGTAATTGTTATTTTAATAAAAATATATTTTCCATTAATTTATTTATAAATATAATTTAATAAGGTAGAATTCTATTTTGAATTCATTTTATATCCATATGAATATTTTTTTGATAAAAACATATTAATTTCACATAAATCAATAAAATTATTAATTTTATCTTAATAAAAATGTTAAATCATAGAAATATATTTTTTTAAAACAAATTATGTGTTATGAATGGCAATATTAAAAATATTTTTCATCACTAATAGAAATTGTTATTTTTCAAATATTATTTAATATTTTAAAACTAATGCTCCAAATTATTTATTAATTATTTTTTTTGGAATTACATGTAAATTACTTGTGTAAAAATTTATTTATATGATAAAAACTAAAAAATGAAAAATTGAAAAATTTACTTGTAGAATACAAAAGAACTATATTAAAATGTATGTTTTAGTAATTATAGACATTCCACCTCCCCATATTAAGTTTAATTACTTTATCAGATCCCCTTGACCTTGGAGAAAATTCAATAACATCTATATTACTAAAAAATGCAACCCATCTCACTTATAAAGGGAGTCATGTCCACCCCACTTCTCTTCACACCATATGAAACATAAATTGTTAAAAAAATATAACTAAATAACTCCCAGAACTCCTAAACACTTCATAATGTTTCTTTTATTCTTAAAAACCCCACCTTTCAATTCCTGGATTATCTTTGAAAAAATCCATTTTAAAGTGTAAGTCATAATTAATAATTACACTTTTTAAATTATGTTTCCTTTATTTCTCATTCTACCACCATTAAAATCAATAAAACCATGTTGAAATAATTACATAATTATCCTAGTTATGATAAATTTTAATTTTTATGGTATATTCAATTTCTACATTTATCTTATCCATCTGAAAAAAATTCCCCTTGTGTTATATACGGACTACCACTAATATAAAAATGGTATCCATTTTTTAAAAACTCTTTTTAATGAATATTTTAAAATTGGTATTTAATTAATAAATATGATACATAAAATTTATCTATTATTCTAACATTATAAACCAATCCTAGAGTACTTACATTCTATGGGAAATAAAAATTATTGTCTTTTGTACATGCAGACTACCAACTCCCTGAAGATGCACATTTTTCTTTCAAATTGTTTTTCATTACCAACATATCTTATGATTTTAATCTCCATATTAAAATTTCAAAATAATAAAATTAGAATTTTTTAATTATGATATTATTCAAAGACAATCAATTTACTAACAAAACTCATCCATAGATTATATCATGTCCTTGTTAGGGTCGTTCTAACCACCTATGTGAACAATGCCAAAAATTTACTTCATGGATGACTACGTAAACATAAATTATTGTATGATTTGTAACAAAGGATTAAATTATATATTTATTAATTTACCTTAATTTTTTTTATATAATTAATTATTAACATACCATCATTTGTTCATAAAAAATTATCGATATAAGCTTGTCATCGATTCCATCTTCATGAATCATGATTCAAAATATCATGGAATGAAATTAAATATTTATAAATTTTATATTATAATACCCAATTTAATATATTAATAACTAACATTTTCACTAGGAATTGAAATTTCCATAGGCACATTAAGGTATATATGAAATAATCAAATCGCTAACATCAGATGATGAAAATAAACTATAACTAACTAATAAACTCATAATAAATGATTATAAGTGAATATTATAAATAGTTATAGAAATGAATAAAGATCAAAATATTTTATTAATATGGATATTTTTATTATATTAGAGTACGAATATCACTCTTGGTATCCAATAGTAAATAGTATGAGTTTCTCATCTCAAAATTAACTTATTTGAGGCATATTTTGTAATGTGCACCCACCATTTTCATGTGGTGTATATACTGATTACTTGCACATTATCCTTTAATTTTTAAAGGTATTGAGTCTTTTATTTCATTTTATAACCTTGATGATACATTTATTTCATTATTTCACAAAATAATGGTCTCTCATAAATGAGCTTCCATTCATTGACTTTTAATTATTATTATTTAACTCCTTTATTATATGTTAATTAATTTTATCCAATGATTCTATATAATTTTATTTCAACTTTGTTATATGGACTTACAATTCTTTATCATGAACTGATTAACAAATTATTTTTCTTTAATTATTTTTTTAAATATAAGGGGGTTCTTGAATCAAATTTCTTTTTTATGAAACAATGATTCCTCTATTACCATTTTTTACAGAATAGTTTTAATAAATTTAATGATGACATTATAATTCAATTCCTGCTGAATTTTCAAAGGAATTACGTTTATGGATTTTTTTCATCATGAAAATTTATGATGTTATGAATAATTATCATTTTTTACAAATTGACTCTTTTTCATTCATATTCATTTTCACTGTTTATGTTAATGTTTCCATTTATTATTTTAAAAAGAAAATATGTTTTAATTCTTTTAATTATAAATTTTATCTTTTCCAGTTTTAAAGAAAAATATTTTTCGAACTATTTATTATTTGAGTTCCAGTGAACATGTTTTAAAAATATTAAAAAGGTAATCTGATTTATTTTTTATTTTAATCATTTGTTCCAAATTTTGTCATGATATATTTTATTTGTTTATAAATATCTATTGGTATATATTCATTGAAAAAGTAAAAGTTTTCAATATATATTCACTTCACCATTTTTTAAAAAGTATATATATTTTTTAGGAATTATGATAAAGATTTCATTAAAAATAAATATTTTGTAAATTTCATCTTCTAAATTTGTCAAATGTGTTATTTTGTAATGGTATATATAACATCTTATTTTTACGAAGTGTTTAAAATTTTCTCTAAAAATATTTTATTGTTTCACTTATATTTTAAAATTTATACATAAAGGATTTATTTCCCTAGAATTTCCTTTTTCATGAATCACCTCTTTAATGTTTTATGAAATAACTTCCTAGGGTTATTTAATTTTGGGTATTAACTATTTGCATTATTTTGGAAAACATTGTGATATAATTAGGGAAAAAATATAAATCAAAATATTCATTATTTATGTTTTTTATGATGTGATGAATGATTGATTCCAATAGGCACACATATATATGGATTACTGATGATTTAGATCCCATATTTCCCTTCAATTAATTGGTTATATGTTTACATATCATTATATATATATATATATTCACGAGTACAATTTTATATTCCTTCAAATTGTGGGTTTTATTTGTGCCTCAAAAATTTAATGTATACATGTGTAATGTTATGTTCTCTAACTAATCATGAGTCAAAGTAGTGACTCATGAAGGTTATATAACATATAATTATGTATGTTCCAAATTTATTTATTATAAAATTTTTAAGGCAATATTAAATTAATTTTCCGCATTCTTTTGGTTATGTTATTTGGATCATTATTATTATATCATGGTGTATATTGGTTCATTTGAGATTTCATTCCCTTCTGTCATGATCTATGGAAAAATAAAATTATTCAATGTTTATTTTATATGGATATTTATACCCTAAACATATTTTTTATACTCTTATGATCTAACCATTAATGACATATTTCCATGTATTCCCTTATTGATAATGTTAGCTGACACCTATCTTGTATTTCAATTCCTCAGGTTATGAAGATAAGTATTGATTATAGGATGTTAATATGGTATTTTACTATGTATCTTCTATTGAGAAATGATTACAGGGGTTTAAAATAATCTAAATAGTTTTCTAGTTCTCAAACACACTAAAAATTATGTTATTAGGAATGTCTATTTATTTTGAATTTAAATGTTTATCTTACAAAAATGATGTAAAATGACAATATATTTAGCATTGCTTATATCAATTGGTATTAAATCCCATGTGTAAATTATATGTTTTTTCTCTAAAAAATGGAGTATGATTTCGGGTTTCCATAGAGGGTATTGAATTTTTTTTAATTTTTCCGAGTTACATGAGTTGATTTTAGGATTATATTAGTTATTTTTGATGATTAGTATAGTAAATTTATTGGATTAATATAATAAAACATTATTTAAAACCCTATGAAACACTGTATGTATATGATAAAAAATATTAAATATTAAAAGTTTATAGGTATATGGATTTTCGAGTAATTACATCAATGTATAGATACCATAAATAATATTCATTTGTAGGACAAATTCACCTATCATAAATCACCCTAAAACATGATAGTTGACTATTAACTTGAGTATCACTCATTACATGATGAGTGGTAATAATACTACACATATCCTAGACAATATCAAAGTAGATTATGTGGTTTAGAATTTTTTTTCCTAAACCATTAAAAATGATTTATTATATTAAGGAATTTGGATATAGACTATGGGAGAACCCAACATATAGAATCCTAGATTGAACCAATAGTGATTTAGGTATAACATAAATATAGTGGGATTTTTTAAAGAGTAATTCATTTTGAAGTAATATTTTCATGGTATTATTATTAATAAATATTTTATGATATTAATTATTCATCATATAATTTAACCCCTTCAGTTTTAGTAATGGATATTTCTAGTATGAGTCATGTTATTAAAGGATTTTATGAGAATTTTGATATTATCCCAATGAGAAATCTATCATGACAATATATACACACTAATAGAAACATACCCTATACTGATGGTTCGAAACCATTGGTATTGGTCTCAAAACCATTGGTATAGGTCTCAAAACCGTTGGTATAGCCTATACCAATGGTTCAGATGGCCGTTGGATGTTATAACGTCATTACATGTCTACACAAATGGTTTTTGGAAAACCATTGGTATTTGTAATGTAAAAAACAAAACCCAACATGTTTTTTATCCAAGAGACTCCCCTTTATATCCCAATTTTTAAACCACTAACATAAGTTTCATTTAGTGTACATAATTTCATAAATATATACGTATGAATATTCATAAGTATTTTAACTTTTGTTTTATTTAATGTTATTTCAGAAAATAATCTATAAAAAAATCATGGTGTCTATACCAATGGTTCTCAAAACCATTGGTATAGGTTTTTTGAAAATCTGGGGGTTTAAAAATGGTTTTGGTGAAACTGTTGGAATAAGGTGGACCTATCCAAACATTTTTTTAAAATCTGATGGTATAGGATCCCTATAATGGGCATATACCAATAGTTTTTTCAATGTTAATATAGGTCTTAATTAGTGAAATATACCAATAGTTTTGAGAAACTGTTGGTATAGGGTTTCTACCAGAGACCTATACCTATAGTTTTGTCGAAAACTGTCGGTATAGGGTCTATCCACAGAACATATAACAATAGTTTCTCTAAACTATTGGCATAGGTTTTCTCTATAGTACCTATGCCAACTATTTTTTTCACACTATTTCTATTTGTAGACTATACCAAAAGTTTTTCAAACTGTTGGCATAACACTTATTTCTAGTAGTGACAGGGAGAAATATTTTTATTATTACAAGAAATATAAAAAAAATTATAGATAACAACATGAACATATTTGGATTCCCAAATATACTAAAGAAGTTATTTATGGAGTCTCATGGATGTTTGGGTGATATAAACAGTGAAGGAACTAACAATCATTTTATTATATGTCAAAATGAGGGGAAAACCAACCATGAGAATGTATCAATGGAAATAAACTATGTTTTATACATAGGGAAAAGTGATATAGAAAAACTATTTAATGAATTAAATATAATATTTTGATATTAATGATATTGGGAAATAGTGGTAATCCTAAGCTTCCATTAATAGTTCATTGTCCAAAATGTGGTAAAATTTTTAATTATCCAAAACCTTAACTAATGGAAAATGAATATAATAATATGTAATAGAATCTATGTCCAAGTTAATGATGGATAACATATACAATCACAACCACTAATATGGGTCTTCATAAAAAAGTGGGGTAAGGTACATTGATCATCCAACCATGAATTATGAGTGAAAAAGTTACATTTTTTATAATGAAACCACATTTAATATAATTTTATATACGATAATTGAATCACAAAAACTATGATTTTATTCTCCTAGAAAACTTATATTTATTTAATTATTATAATATAATTTAATTTTTAAGGAAATTGACCTTATAAAATTCTTATTATCCATTATATAAATGAGTTTAATGTGACTTTGAGAACATATTTTTTCTATCTATATAGAGTAAAAATATTTAATAGAAAAGATAA
This sequence comes from Viscum album, assembly GCA_963277665.1. Classification (NCBI taxonomy): domain Eukaryota; kingdom Viridiplantae; phylum Streptophyta; class Magnoliopsida; order Santalales; family Viscaceae; genus Viscum; species Viscum album. Next base: position 1,077,917,956 of record OY728135.1, on the reverse strand, counting down.
ATAACAGTTAATATCAACCAATAATAGTCAACTTATGTATGATTATGAAAAACCATTATATGAATATCATATCATGTGGGTCATGATGAACTGAACTGAATTGAAAAATAATTTCAAATTTGTATTTGATAAAATCCGTTTAAAGTGAAAGTGATTTTTTTTAAAAAAATATTTAAAACATAATAATTAAAACAAAATAAGGAATATATAGATCTATCCGTAAATATTTAATAGAGATTGAATCCTTCAACCGATATACTATCCATTTGATAAATTTTACCACAATTTATAGTTTATACATGATGAGATCCGATAATGAATAATCCATATTATCCTAGTTAAGAATATACTCCTGCATACATATTTTCAATTCATTGATTCCATGTTACAATATCCTATCTTGTGTGTTGACCCATGAATCTTATTCTTCATTAAAATAAAATTGAATGTTTCTCTTAAACATTGGGTTAAAATAAAACTTAGAAAAATTTATGGTGACAAAATACTCTTAAATATCTTTTGTAGAATATAGGAGAGGCTTTTGAGGAATTATATATTTCAAAATATTCTTTTACATCACCTTTATATCACTATAAATTATATCTATTTATAGAAACTATTTTTCATCTTCTTTCATGTCAGATTGGGTTTCCTTAATCTTATCACAAGCAGTTCAAACATTCTCTTATATCTTATAAATATCTCAAACCATACATGCTTCATGTTCTTTGACAATAGACCTTAACTCTTCCCCATTAATTATTAGATTAAGAAATATTATGGTTCCCAAGGTTTTAGTTATATTTGAATAATTTATGTGTTGTCAATTTTTTCCCTTTGATTATATAAAAATACCAAAAATATAAGATACATTTATTCTCATTCATCAATCCCGGACTAAAGTTGAATATCACATGATGGCCCTACTCACCATCTGATGTATATTGAGAATATTTTTATTTTTCATTTATCTCTATTTACACTTAAATAATTGAACCATCCTAATTACTTTTCATACTTGGGATGGATGTTTGCTATCATACAAGATATGTATCTCCCTCTACATTTTTATTAAAAAACAAGAAAATTTGGTAGTGACAGATCAAATCATGGGAATCATGGAACTAATAAGAACACAAAATTTTACATCCCTTGCATCCTGACCATATAATTCAATGGTAGTCATTTCTACTGCTTTTTAAACCACAATAGAATATGGAAAAATGTGAGAAAACACAACTTCAAACATTAAAATCTAGATTTGTTATGAAGAAATATAATTAGAATTGTTCCTAGTTCTAGAGGAAATTATGAGATGAATACCATCATTTGGCTCCTTGAACCTATTTTTAGAAGTATATATTGAGACTATGTAAAACCCAGAGCATAAGTACTTAGCCCAACCACTCGTGAAACCAAAAAAACTAGATTGAATACCTCAAACTCTCTCCCATGGCATTAAAAAAATATCTGTGAATATCTATTATGTTTGAAATGACCTCTCCTTTTCCCTATTAATATAAAAATCAAATATTTTTGGACAATTTCAAATATTTACTCTAAGAATATTGTGTTATTCTAAATCCAAAAATTATTTCAACTTGTTAAAATTAAATTTAAATAATTTCAAAATTTAAATTTAAAATAAGAGTAAAAAAATATATAAAAAATTGTTTTAACCAGAAAATAAATTCTTAACATATTAATTATTTACATTATTATCACCTATAAATTATTAAATAAATTTTTTGATAATATATTATTCATATAAAAAATATATTTTACCTATGAAATTTTTAGTTTCTAAAATTAAAGTACATAAACATATAATTTTAGAACAAAAATATATTTTTAGTATAAAATGTTCTATTTTCTTTCTTTTTCTACATTAATTTAGATTCATAAATTCATTAGTATTAAACATGATCCTATATTTTCATTAAAATACTAAATTCTAAATGTATAAAATACATGTAATATATGTTAATATATATATATAATTTATCACATAGACAATTATATGTTTTAATCATCTTAATTTCTATATATATAACCCCACATGACTATCACATAAGATCTTAGTATATTGTATTCTGTTTTGGCAGTCATGGAAGGTAGTCAACAATCTATAATTTCATGGATTTTTTATAAGCTATAATTTTTATCACAAATAATTTCACTGATACAATAATTATTAAAGTTTATATTTTCATTTTTCCCTAGAAAACCATAGTGATTCCACGACTTTTACATGCTTGGTTAGGTTAGGCTCATAAAGAATACATGTATTTGTTGATGCCATCAATTATTATTTAAAAATTATTTTTAATACTATACATACTTTTCTCTATACCCATTAATTTAATAATTATATTATAATGATTAAATTTATTAATTATATTTTAATGTACAATGGGTACATTTTAGTTTTGTGGGGCATGTTAAACAATATATTGAACATAGTATTTTCTTAAATGAAAATTAATACTAATGTTTTAGGGTGTAAGTTACAAGACCACAAATATGTTCCCTCCTCTATATGGGAGGATGGGGGAGGATAAATTCTATACCTTCCATAATCTCATCTCTAACCATTTTCCACCTTCACTGACCCAGATGTCTCCACATTTTTATGATACTAGTATTTTCATTAATGTTTATTCCGATGATGATGGTGTTATTTCCCTAAAAATTTCCCCTATGAAGTCAATAATTCTAATTCATTGTTGAATGTCACATTTATTGAATTTTTAGGAAATATTCTCCATATAGAGGAATCCTTCAATATGTTCATTTTAGATTCCTAGGGTTTCCAAGAAAGGGATATTATAGTGATTTAGGTCCCACTGCATTTTTTGATTTGGATTTTGATTAATGACATCCTTATTTTAGTCAGGGTCAATTGTCTGAAACTTCTAACTAGATATCATTTATCTTCTTTTCATTGGTTCTTCATGTTTTACCTAAAAAGGAACCTTCTATTATTTGTGATTAGGATTTCCCTCACCATCCCACCACTCCTATTTCAATATTTGGTTATTTTTATTTGGATTGGTAACATGGTGGGATGATTCAAATGTTATAATTATTATTAAAATAATTTATGAAACCTTGTTTCTCATTAGATATAGTGTGAATTAAACCTCTCAATGAAACTGGTGGATTTTTTTTGAGAGTCGAGGGGATATTTATTTGAAGCATTAGGTTTTTTATGAATCTTTTTCATGACTTCTAGTGATATTATAAATATCTGGACAATGATCCCTCAATTTTCTTCATGGGGCATAATTTGATCCATTAGAAGGCCTATTATTATGTTTTTATTCCCTCTAAATAATCATCGACAAATATAAATTGGAATGAATATCCAATGGATTGGTATTATTTTCTATTTATAACAGTTGAAGATAAATTTTATGAATATCGTAGATCATGTAAAATTTAGTGGAAAAAATCATCATATGACCCCCATAAGTTAATGCCAGAATATCATGTACAGTTTCTGATCTGTTATTGATCAAGTGATTACCCTTTTGGAAATCCTTCCAATTCATGAAAATGCACAAGAAAATCACTAACGATCGTGTGAATTCTACTAGATAAGATTTTAGATCACATAACGTGTCAACTAGATGACTCCTGACAATCATTAAAAACACCTTGTAAAATATGGGATTGAAATACTAAAAATAATGGGAACTTATTAAATCATTTATTTTCATGAAACAATCATAGGTGGTTCATAATAACCTCTGAATCCTCTAGTTACTTGTCTATATTCTCACTCAATCACATGTTTTCCTGTCACCATTATCATAATATTGATCTTATACATGCCCATTCAATTATTCACTATCTCTCTGACTCCATAGAAAAGTAGAGGGGCTACTCATCACAATGGTCCAACAACACCATAAGATCCATTATTGTTCATACAACACATCAAAAAACAAGAAGAGATACTGTATTTGACAACACCAGAACAGTTGTACAAGATCTAGTGTCTCTATATAATAAAGATGTAAATAAAAATGGAAATAGAAGAAGCTTATTGCGGTGAAATGATACACTAACCTTCATGTAAGAGGGTATATACACCATGATTAGTCACTAATGATTATTAGAGGTAACCTTTCAAAACCATTGTGATTTCATGGGATCTTATAGTCATGTTAGAAATATATCTTGTAGGATGACTTGAAAATATTCCATATTCTCACAAAAAATCCCAGAAGAGTCATCTTTTATCCCGAAAAATCCATTACACATGCGTACTAATCTCTTGAAGTGTCACAGACATGTCGACTTAACTTTGAGAAGGCTATTTTACATGTTATAAATGTTAAGAAAAATATATTTTATCGGTCTAAGTGTAGAAAACATGGTTATTATGGAATGTTTTGAGGGTTGCTAAATATCACATGACACCATGGAAGACCAACAATTGTGTCATTCCAATTTCATGATGACAAAGTCCCTCAACTAACTCCATCTTATATGTATGATATGCACATCACTCATGGAGGTGTATAACCGGGGTTGAGAGACCGATAAATACACCCCCAATAAAAATAAAATGAGGATATTAGAGAACTCACATTGAGACTACATCATGTGTGAATGAGAGGACTTCTCAGAGTGGATGATCACAAGATCACATGGTATTCCAGCAGGTAAAACCCACAAAATGAACTAAGGTATCGAATGAAATGAATATATGTTCCACACGACTAGTTTATACATATTTCAACGGACTTATGGTGTGTCTTCCATCAAAAGTAAAGGGTTCCCACATGTCGATTGGTCCATGCGAAACCTAAATTAGACTAAATTATTAAATAAAAATGAGGAATATATGAAATAAAGATTGTAAAATTCATAATAAATATGTGAAAAAATGTATTTTAATATTCATATTCTTATCATGACTCTTCGAGATCATAAATAAACACCAAATCAAATCGCTCATGATATGTAAAATCCTTCTGACATGTCATCCAAATTATGAAAAGTCCACTTGACATGTTGACCAATTATTGTAACATCTCATGGACATGTAATCCTATTCATGTGATGGTACAAGTTCATTTCAATCAGATCATATAAAGACCACCTGGACTATCATCTAGTCCACATGATGACACCTAGACATTTCATCCAAGTCATGTGATGCACTATGGAATAGTCAACCAGGTCTCATGAAGTCCACTTGACATGTGGAGAAATTAATCCGGTATCACCAAGACATGTCTATGTTGATCATGTGATAGGCTCTCAAAAATTTCAATTATATCATGAGAATCTCTCTAAGATTATTATCAATGTCTTGTGACACCCAATAGACATGTCAGACTTGATCATGCAATGTCTCCAACAGGTGCGAGACATATCATGCGATGTACATTGGACAAGTCAAATAGATCATGTGATTGTCTCTGAACATGTATTTTAGAAAGTAAGGACATATCTAGAATTGTCCACACAAGTTTGGATAATAATCAAGACATGTCAAAAAGATATACTAAGGCATGATAATCCTGCCCAATGGAATTATTCGAGAATAACCCAACTGAACTACAAGAACTCTGATTCTTTCCACAACCAAGATATTTAGGATGTATTCTGAAGTTCGGATATTAGATACACATCAACCCTTGTGGATTCCTCTCTCTTTATCTGGAATTCTAACCATTGATACCCAACCTCTTCAATGGGATTATAATTACTCCCCATCCACTAGAGGGTTTATAGGGCAACTAAACTATGTGAAACAGGAACCCTATAATTACATGGATATGTAAGATTCCTTCTTAAGGCCTGAGCTCAAATACCCATCCTCTATGATGTAAGACTCTCTTGATATTTGACATCCTTAGTAGTACGACAAAAAATCAACCATGTAAATAGCATTATCCTGCATCACCCAAAATATTCATAAGAAATTAAAATACGAGAAATATGATTCCTACCATAACCAGGACACGTATGATTCCTTATTAAGGCTTGATCACAAACATGCATCCACCCTTGTGTTTTGATCTATATATTTCTGACATTATAAACATTAGGAAAAAATAACTCCTATTGTATTATAATACTTCCTCATCCATGAACATATTTATAATGGAATTGAACTATGATAAATCTTATTTTTCCATAAACATTATAAGTACGACACTCTTTTTAGGCATGATCTCTATATTAGACATACAAAGGGATACACCATTGTATAATTCCCACATCCATTTGTAGTGAGGATGGTTATTAGTTACCCCTTGTTTCTAAATATGATCATGACTCATTGGGGATTATGGATTTGAACTGATCACCTCACATGAATCATTAATAATAACCATAATGGGAAGCCTCAGAGTGCAAACCCCATTTGGTGGCATGATATGGTAACCCCATGTAAGGGAACCCACCTCGGGGTATGTCCTAGGGGCTTGATAAAACTATGATAACACTGATTCAAACCATAACATGAATACATAAGGCTCCTTCTTGAGGACTGATCTCAATGAACATAAACTAAGATCTCCTACACATATCATTGATGAGTGATATTAAACTGAACAGGTCAAAAGAAAAACATGGTTTGATTTCCTCTTATTAACTGGATACATAGGATGCCTCATAAAGGTTCAATCACATCATAGTTTCCATAAACAAATGCATTTAAATATTATACCTTGAGTAAGATAATAACTATATTCATAATCTGATGAAGGTGGAGTAAGGATTCAACTATATATCATTTCTAGTCAAGGGGGTTCCAAAGAAGGCTCATGTTAACTCTCATAACTAGCACTATCCCACTAATTCCCCTTAGTCGCATACTGAGTGTACAAACCGACTGATTTCCACCTTTAACATTTGTGAATGACCATCAAGGAAGATTCATTAGGGGCATAAATATTTAAATAACTTGGTGTGGCCTCATAACCACATTTCTTCTGATGAATCCCACATGAATATTTCGATGGTATCCAGTGAGGACATTTATATTCATGCTCACCTAGAGAAAGTATATGTGAATATTAATAAAACATGCATGCATGAGGTGAAAATCCCCACCCCCACAAATGAATCCCAACAACATATTCTTAAGGAATACAAATGATATAGGTGGGATCATATCCCTATATCAATTGGTGATATCTTCTGTTATATATTGAAGATAGAGAATGTGTTGAACTACATTGCTCAGTACAGTTTTCTAAAATTTCACTAATTTTTTTTCAATAGTTTAATAACACCACTAACATATTTCAACATTGCTACAAATATAGGGGTGAACACATATTATTATCCTCATTGGTAGGGAAACAAAAAACTCTAATAAACATGAACAAGTGTTTACATCAGAGAAGGTTAACATTATTTCTCACATCTAAGAAGATTATTTTTATATTCCAGGAAAGAAAATGGATCAAGACATAGCCCTTATTCCCATTCCAACTATGGATCACAATGTTGGAGTGGAATCCTCATTAAGAAATACACATGTTCTTGTCAAAGAATACCTACAACATACTCCAAATGAACCTCACTAGGATCAAATTCCTATTCCAAATGGGGCACAAAAATTGAGAGAGGCACATTCCCTTGGATATTCTCATATCCCAATCGAAAAATACTCATATAATATTTAAAAGGAAAATGATCATTCTAATATCTGTAATCCAACATAGGTGAACTAGGTACCCCTTTGGGTAGAATAATATTAATATTTTTAATACTACATGGAATATTCCAGTTTCTCAAGAAATCCATGCACGTATCCATAATTTCTTTGACAAAAAACTTCACAATAATCCTTCTAATGATATATAAGAGGAGGATCATATTCAATCTCCCATTCTAGAGGTCCATTATCATATTATGGTGGGGAATACAAATTTTTACTAGGATCATATCCAATATTCAGTTAGGTTTAATAAGTATATTCCAGTAACCACCAACAAGAATTCTTATATAACACCTGATAGTGTGGAAGTTCATTGGAATAGTCTAGTATCTTATGAGTAGTTGTCACATATTACTGCAACATTAGATGGTTACCGATATATTTTTGGAAACTGTAATAAAACATTTTATGATCATTGAATGATACCAAAAGGATGTTTGACCAATTCAAAACACAATGTACAGTGAGACTCAGATCCATAAGCTTCTCAATCCCAATGTCCATGAGGTTATTTAGACACATTCCTGACCACACAAAGGTATGTTGACCCTTTAACCGAAGCCAAAGGTGATCTTTACTCTAATATTCCTCATCATGGTTCTATGGAAATGCATCATAATGGTTATACTCCTCACATCCTCTATGGTCAATGCCCCCATAGTGATATCTCCAACAGATAAAGAAATTATCACCTTCCCTAGACACATCAATATAAAAATGTTCTCATAATAAATATGTCATAGTATAGAGAGGTGCTCAAAACATAGTGTTCAACCATTTATAGTTCCCCTTCAAATACCAAAAAACCTTCACCATAGTCATTAGGTAACCCTAAGAAGATAATTTTATGGTCTAACATGATGGAGGTGTATAAGTTTGTTGAAGAGGAGTTTGAAATTGAAAAAATTAGAGAGATGCCTGGAAAGATCCTCCAAAATATGTTTTGGCCCCTCACCACATCAATCTTTGAGATAATAGATGTGATAGAGATGGTGTGCATGCCATACTTATGAAAAAATATTTGGGAAACTCATCGATAAAAGAAGGATAACAACCTACCTTATATAATATATGAGGGTGACATTTAGATACACAATATAATCTATTGTCATCTAGACTAGGTTACTTTTTCAATGGATTGATACCCAATACTAGAAATCTATAGTGAAAATCTACAATAATATTACACCCATTGCATCACAACAATTTATCAGTTGGTCGTAAAATCCACTTCTTCCATCTTTATTAAAGGATGGGGAATTTATGGATCATTTCACTTCATCACAGCTATGTAATAAGAGAAATACCCAAATATAACATCCTGTAATGTAATAGACTCTAGATGAATTAGGTTACAATGTAAGAAAAGATCTATTTGGTCACTATAATGTAATTCCACCTCCTTAACAATGCGAAGAAATCATAGTTTTATGGAGATGGCTTCTAACTGATATTTGAATTGGTCCCCTAAAAAAGGAAATAATTTCATACATGGAAGATGTTGTTGTGAACATCCTTAAAAAATAAAACAAAAAATGACTCATATCATGGAATTAAATCACACCAAGATTACACATAAGAACAACTATGCCTAATTAAATAGGTCTCCCGAGCAGATTCTATAGAATCCTTATAGGAGAGAACTCGACCCACGTAGCTGAGGGAATATCTTACATTGCCTCCACCCCTTGGTTCATCAATCCCTGAGAGGATTCATGATATATCTATAGAAGCTACAAATAGAACTTGTCCCTCTGGGAAGGGTGACTGTCAATATCAATCACAAATTCCATTTTCAACAAAACCCATGAGTGTCCTAGAGAATCATTGGTGGTTCATGATCAACCCCATCCCAAATAGATGGGGGAATTTATATCTTAATCCATATCAATGGAGTTATCAAATCCTCAACTGTAATAATTTAATCCTTAATAGCACGATCCAAAAAAGTCCATTATAGCCCCATATAGTCCCCATCACATAAAAATGGGTGTATTTTCATCATCATCATCATCGCCATAGATGTAGTTAGTCCACTCCAGTTTGGTAGATAAATTTCAATGGTTGACATCCCATATATTCCTCCCACCAAAAGAAAAACCTCTTAAATTTTGGGACCATTTGAAAAATAAAGACCTAAAACACACTAAATTTCACTATTCAAAGACTATTATTGAAAAATCTACGATAAAGGTAATAAAAACTCATAAGAGTAATAATCTAAGAAGGGATAATATGGAATAGTGTTCAAGAAACAACCCTGATAAATGTAGTGCAGATGAAACCTGATGCATCAAGAGTAATGGTATAGCTAACCCATCCTAATATATCACTATTAATTTCATAACTTTAATCACAATAGATAATGTGAATAGAAAAATGAAAAGGTGAAAAATATGGAAAACATACCTCAGGAAGAGGATAATAATTATGCACCAACAGAGGTTGTGCATACACTAAATCAAATGTGAATCCTGGACCTAGAATCCTTGAATATTGAGTTGCCACCTCCATAATGGCTCAATGCTATGGATAAAGGTAAAGGTGTAGCTACATCCCAATCACTACCTAGAAGATCTAGAATTTCATGCATTAAGGAATGAATGGAAAATTTTGAAAATATGGTTTAAAATGATATAAAACTCATGGGGAACATTCCTATATTGTATCACCTTTATATAGAGGCAAATATACATCTTATATAAATTTAAGGAATATCCAACTGACAATGCAGAGAGGAATATCATTATTATAAAGGATTCGAATCTAGGAAGATGATCTACGAAAATGAGAAAGTTGAAGATTATTGAAACTTCACTAAATTATAGAAACAATATATAATCCACTAGGGTGATAATTCAGTAGGAGTTAAAATTGAGAATTAGTGGGCAATGAAAATAGATAGACCTAAGCTAGCCCCAATAGATGTATGTAGACATAAGGAAGCTTAGAAAAAAGTACCTCTAGAACTGCTCAATGCTATTGAGCCCTGAGATGTATCGAATGGAATCTACATAATAACAATGTTCACTAATGTAGACTATGAAGATCCCATATATTGAATGGGTGTATGCTGCTTTATCCCCACATAACAATGGATATCCCAACTTCCCCACTATTTATGCTGATGGAGATCTAGAATAGTATCACACTCACCTCAGGTCTCAATTCTTCCTGATGATGGTCCTTGAGATCAGTATGAGTCGACCAATATTAGCAATTTTTTATAGAATCTAATAGTTCTAGCTTTTGTTTGGTATAACTGTCATACAATAGGATCTTATAGAGGATGGGAAGACATTTTTCATTGATTCTTTTACTATTCATCTCTACACTAAATAAAATGACAATTTTTAACCTGGAAAAGTGAATGAAGCATGAAAAAGAGAGGTTGTGGGAATTTATACCCAAATTGAAGGGTTTAAACTATTCACTTAGAATCCTTTGTTGAGATGGTATGTGAGTATGATATGTTCTATAATACCAAATGTAGGATCGAAAATAAAGAGATACTTAGTAAATTATGTAATGATGCTCAATATAGAAGGGTGGGGGGTGAATTGTAAACTTTAAAAAATTCTTTTAGAACTTTTAAAGATGTTTATGTTTAACAAGGTTTTTCAGGGTAATTCACAAAACCTCTAGTTCTACACACTTTCTTGATTCTGGAAATATGATTCTGAGAAAGTGATTCTGGATAATATGGTTCTGGAAAATGGAACTTTATGAAAGTTTACAATGATGAAGAGTATATGTTAAATCGTATAGAATCTAACTAAATTAGATTACAAGTATAAGGATGTATAAGATAACAATACTTTCCTCAACAATAAAAATGCAGCGGAAAAATTGTAACAAAACAAGTAACAAGTAGTAAATATTTTAACTCAAAGAGAAGGGTATCCAAAAACTTTGGATAAAGGTCCCTTGATTTATACATTTAGGAAAGTCTATCATACCCCCACCAGGGTAAGCACTCGATACGAAGATCAGATTCTATCTTAATATCCTCACAAGCCATCGACTTCAAGGTAGTTGGAACCTCTGTCTTCCTCAACAAAGAAGCTCTAAACTTCAAGGTAGTCAGCACCTCTGTCTTCCTATCCCCAGAAGCCCTCGATTATACACATCAACAATCAGAGTTGCACAAAGCAAATATGAACCAGAAGTTCAGTACGCACAAAGAAATGAAAGTCTCTCTCTAGAAATCACTTCAACAACATGTAATCTCTAGAGTCATAGAACAGTCATCAAAAGTTGTGAACTCTTTCAAATGAACTCATATTTATAGGCATGACTTCAACGGTCAAATACCTCTTCCAACAATCATATTTTCCCTTGAATTTCGGAGGGACCTGTACACATTTCACTCAAACAACAGTTAGTTAGTAACTGAATGCACGACATCATTTTATAACAAAACAAGTGTTAGAAAGAATATGGTTACATAACCAAAAACCAATATTCAGAATGTTAGGAAATATGAAATTTTGAAGTCTAACCAAAATTGAATTCAGATACTATAATACAAGGATATTTGAATTATATTTTCAAGTAATTTAGAACCTGAACTCTATAGAATTCCAGAGTATGAATTTGAAGGAAATTTGGAATCTAGATTCACAAGAATTCATAACCAGAACATACAAAGTTTGGAGTAAGAGTTAATGAGAATTTGGAGTAAGAAATCATAAGAGTTCAAAGTATGTATTCAGATAACCCGGAGTCGGAACTCAGAGAAGTTCATAACCAGAATTCACAATCAGAATTTGGATTCAGAACTCAGAGAAATTCATAACCAGAATTCATAATCAGAATTCGGAGTCAGAACTCAGAAGAGTTCATAACAAGAATTCCTAATCAGAATTTGGATTCAGAACTCAGAGGAGTTCATATGTATAATTCGTCATTAGAATTCGGAGTTAGAACTCAGGAGAGTTCGTAACCAGAATTCATATTCAGAATTCGGAGTCAGAACTCAGAAGAGTTCGTAACCAGAATTCTGAGATTTCAGATCCCAAACCAGAATGATTCATATCTAGGTATTTATAAGATTCTGAGGTTTTGGTTACCAATCGAATTTCACACTAAGGAAAATTATGATATGAACAATGAAAACATAGTATGGATAAATATCCTTAGGGACGGAAATTTTTCCTTATAGAAGTGAAACATAGGGTAAAAAGAGATTTTCCTTGAGATAAGGTGTTTGTGGTTTTCAAAACAAGAAGTAATTGTAAATTTATAAGGAAACCTTATTGACTGAAAAACATCCCCTATGTATGAAGTAATATAAAAGTTATAAGGAAAACTTTATTGACTCAACAATATCCCCCTTTTTGGAAAGCACAAACATCCTTACAAAAAAGAATATGAGGACTTAGAAAATCTTTTCTAGACTTTGAAATAACACTTATATCCCTTTTCACATTTGCAATGAGGAATATGACTAACTCCCCCTTAGGCTTTGGAACACTAAGTATTGTATTTTAGATTTCAGGAAGGAGTTTTTCATATCTTGAGTACGGAAATATCTATTTGAAAACTCCCCCTTAGATAAACTCCCCCTTACATAGGGATATTTATTCTTTACTTAGAATTATTTTTCATTCTCCCCCATTGTGATTTTCAAAAATAGTTTGAGGGAATGGAAAAAAAATTATGGTACCTGAAATATTAGTACAAAACATCCAAACAACAATGAGAAACCAACAATTTCATTAGGATAGGAAAAATTTGTGCAAGGGAAAAAATACAACAAATGATCGGATTTATCTATTTTACTTCCTTCTCTTTGGGTATAAACTTCTTTACTATGGTTTTCGGCTTCATTAGCTCCTTGTGATCTTCCTCTGGTTGCATCTCTAATGCTTTGATCCTACCATCCTGAGCCTTCAGAGCCTCTACCTAAACCTTTACCAAGTCATATTTCTTCACTATATTTTCTTCAATCTCAATCAGGAGATCCCTTTCTCTCTTCAAGCTTTGAGCAGCAGAGTTCAGCATCCCATTCAGATCCTAGACCTCCGGAATCTAAGTATTCTATCCAAGATTTATCTTTTCCTCAAAGATATTTTTGAGATCCTTGATTTTTCTGTCTTGAGTATCAAAAGATTTCATAAAATCATCTTGAAACTCATCAAGATTTCTCAATTCTTCAACTACATATTTTGACCAACTAACCATTTTCTTGCATGATTTTCTGTGGGCTTCAAATTTGATAAGGATTTTCTTATAATCATCCTCAATATTTATGTACCTATCCATCACCATGGATAGAGAATCCTATTTTTGATTCATGCTATGTTGAAGCATCTGACATCTAGAGTTAATGGTTAGAAAGATCAGAATTGTGTCAACAATCTTCTTTAGTGATTGAATGAAAAAATCATGTCCTAGAGATGATGATTCTGAATCTAACAGTTTTCTTGGTGATGGTTCTTCCTCTAGATCGATCAGATTCCTTTTAGAAGATCCACCAGCTTCTTTCTTCCTTAACATTGTTCTCGTAGGTGCATCAGAAACCACCTGTTTGTCCTTATTGGTTCTCAGAATAACTTCCTCATCTGGAGACTCATGCTCACTTTCAGACAACTGAACTATTCTATCTTCATCAATTTTTTCTTTCGTGGCTCCTACTTCAATATCTCCAATAATAATGAAGTCATGATTATGACTCTCTTCTTCAGATAACTTATTAACTTCTTCATCATCCTTCTCATCAATTCCAGGAGTAATAAGTTTCGAAGATCTGGCTTGAGAAGTCCGGATTGATAATTTTTTAGATGCACATTCCTTCTCATAAAAGTATTCAACTTTCATTATCATATCAACTATATCATCCCTGCTTTCAGCTTCTTGTACTTCTTCCATAGCTTCCTTTTCTTCGACAACCTTTTCATGTACTTTTTTCAATGTCATGAAATTCTTCCCCAGAGTCTTAGTTAAGGGTTAAAACAAGAATGATTTCGGTAAATGAATGTTATCGGATGCTATTTCAGTATCCCTCAGAAGAGATTGGAAAATTTCATCCTCAAACATTTTCATTTTATGCTTCTTCTCTTTGGATTGCTTCTCAAGCTCATTGACTACCATATCTTTTAATGCTTTGGCCTCTACAGGATCCCAGCCAAACTATGGCTCTCCTTCCTTCCTATTCTTTTGGTCTTCCCTCCACTTAGAAACCACCTCACCCAGATAGGCTTTTTGCTTATTGGGCTTTGGAGGTGCAGATTGAGCTTCCTTAGATTTAAGACTTTTCCCTGTTTCTTCAACTTCCTTCAGTTTCCTCATTTTTCCAGCCTTCTTCGATAGTTCAGCCTCCTCTGCATTTTTCGGAACAGCTTCATCCTCTTCCACTGGTAAGTCATAAAATTATCCTATCTCCTTAGAAAAACCAACATTCATCCTCTTGAGGGTATCCTCACTAATTAGCATTACTTTGAAATTACTTTTCTTGGAACTTCAAGGGATCTTGAAAGATTCAAGGCACCAAATAATCAACTTGGAGAGTAGAGTAGGATACATGATTATATGTGCTCTCAAATTCCCATTCTTGATATTCTCCATCCTAATGAGAAAATGCTTCATCAGATTGATCTTTCTTAGATTTACCAAAAAATCCAAGATATATATATCACTTTTCTTCAGCGTGTCCTTGTCACCCTTTCTTAGTGTGATAAAACCCTGAACCCATAACTCAAGGATCCAATTATTTGTTTAGAGGTGAGAAATATTTGTATTCTTGACATCTGTAAGTCCAAGGCACTCCATATCCTTCACCATTACAAAACTTCCTTGAACATCTGGCACCTTGTGGGAACAAAGCTCGACTTCCCTTTCATAAGACAGCCCAACCAAGCTAGAAGCCTTGGTGTATGAAAGGGCATAGGTTTTTCCATTACTCTTGAATAAAAACTTATCTCCCCTTTATTCCTTAAAAAAACAAACTAACTCATAAAACTCAACCAGCCGATCCGGATACACAACATCTTGAGCTCCTGGAGTTGATATACAAACGCTTTCCCAACCATTAAGATTGATATTCTTTGAAATAATAGAATCATAATTTTTGAAGAAGTTTGGATGTACCAACCTCTCCCTGTATACTTTCCACTCAGCAATCGACTTGATAGAAAACATATCTTGAGAAGGAACTTCACCAGAAATTCAGAATTGAGAAACCATTAAAAATCTTGAATGGGCTTTTGAACTATGGAAGAGATTCAACACACAAAATCTTTAAAAATGATGTGGGACAACCATCGGGGGTCCACTTTTATAGGTGTTTTAAGATATGGTTCAACTTCCCATCTCAATCCAATGGCTGGTAATTCTTCTGATCAGATCTGACGGTTGAAATGATAGCCGCAAGGAAAATATGGTAGGATCTGATCTTTTGAGGTTTTTTAAAGGAAAAAATTTGTATTTAAGGAAACTAGAATCTGAGAAATTATAAAATCAAAAGAAACTACGAGCAAGTAAAAGGTGATTTTGAAAACTCAAGAAAGAATCAAACCATTAGGATTGTCAGGAGAATTATTCGTATTGAAGGAAATTTTTCTTGAAGGACTTTAGATTCTGAAAAAAAATTGAGTACGAAAAAGAAAATGAGTACACAGATCTTCATTACAAAAATATTCGTTACAAAAATCTTCATTATGAGAAATTTGAAAAACATCAATACGAAAAACATGAAAAACATCATTATGAAAAGCATGAAAAACTTCAATACAAAAAACATGATAAACTTCATTATAGAAAACATGAAACACTTCATTACGAAAAACATGACAAAACATCATTACAAAAAACATGATAAACTTCATTACGAAAAACATGAAACACTTCATTATGAAAAACATGAAGAACTTCATTACAAAAAACATGAAAAACTTCATTATGGAAAACATGAAAAACATAATTACAAAAAACATGAAAAACTTCATTTTGAAAAACATGAAAAATTTTATTACGAAAAACATTAAGAACTTCATTAAGAAAAACATGAAAAACTTCATTACATAAAACATGAAACAGATATGAACAAATTCACTCCCCCTATGAAAATGAGTTTATTATTGTTAAGAGATTGAATCCACATAAAGTTAACAAAGAAGATTACCTTATGGTTATCATTCCTAACTTCTGTTTAATGTATTCAAATCTACGGGATAGTAATGATTTTGTGAAAATATTAACAAGATGATCTCGCGTTCCGATAAATTGAATAATGATATCTCTTTTTTGTTTGTGATACCGAAGAAAGTGATAACTAATATCTATGTTCTTTTTATGAGAGTGATGTGCATTGTTTTTTACTAAGAGCAAGGTCACTTGTATTATCACAAAAATTTTTTGTTTTGGTAAAAATCATACCATAGTCTGTGAGTGTACGTTGCATCCACAACACTTGAGCACAACAACATATAGCAGCTATATATTCAGCTTCAGTAGTGGAAAGAGCTACTGAGTATTGCTTCTTGCATGACCAAGAAACTAATGAATCTTCTGTGAAATGACAAGTTCTAGATGTACTATTTATATCTATTCTACATCCACTAAATTCAGCATCCGAAATGCTTTTTAAAAAAAAATCATTTCCAGAAGTATAAAATAGTCCTAAATCCATGGTTCCCTTTAAGTAGAGAAAAATTATTTTCACTGACTTTAAATTAGATTACTTAGGATTGGATTGATATCTTACAAACAAGCATTCTAAAAACATTATGTCTAGATGGTTAGATGTTAAGTAATGTATACTTCCTATAATACCTTTAAATGATGTTTGATCTACTGGTTTCCTAGTTTCATCAAGATCAAGTGTATTTGAGGTACCAATTGGAGTAATTATACTTTTAGTGTTATCATATCCATACTTTTTAAGAAGATATTTTATATACTTATGTTGGGATATATAGATTCCTTCTGGTTTTTGAGAGATTTTGAATCCAAGAAAAAATGTTAACTCACCCATCATACTCATTTCAAACTCAGATTTCATTAGATCCTCAAAGGAATCAGTCAAAGAATACTGAGTTGAACCAAATATAATGTCATCAACATAAATTTGAACAAAAAAAAACATTTTTCTTATCTTTCGTTATAAAAATGGTTGGATATGCATTTCCATTAACATAATTATTTTGAAGAAAAAATCATGTAAGTCTATCATACCAAGATCTCAGGGATTGCTTAAATCCATAAAATGCTTTGGTAAGTCTAAAAACATGATCAGGATGTTTTATATCTTCAAAAACAGGAGGTTGTGCAACAAAAAGTTCTTCTTGTACATAACTATTAAGGAATGCACATTTCACATCCATTTGAAAAAGTTTGAAATTGAAGAATTCTACAAAGGAGAGTAAAATACAAATAGGTTTTAGTCTAGCTACTGGAACATTGGTTTCTTCATAGTCTATTCCTTCCTGTTGATTATAGCCTTTAGTAACCAATCTAGATTTTTTTTAGCTATGATTCCATTTTCATCACACGTGTTTCTGAAAACCTATTTTACTCCAATAATAGAAGTTTCCATGGGTATTTCAACAAAGGTCCATATTTATTCCTTTCGAATTCATTTAGTTCATATCGCATGGATTTAATCCAATAATCATCACTTAACGATTCATCAGTGTTTTTTGGTTCAATTGGGAATGGAATGATAGATGTTCAACTTCATTTTACAAGGAACTTCTAGTACATATAGGTTGATTCACATCACCAATGACGCTATCAGTAGGAAATTGTTTTAGAAACAACTGATTTGGGTTTTGTAAAACCTATTCATCAACATAGGGTATGAAATCTTCTGGTGTAAATGTTTCAGAAGTATCTTTTTGGACATTTTTTTTATCAGATGGATATTCTATCAAAGGTTGATAATCAGTTTTTGAAAACACATCTGAGGATGTAGGTTGGGGTTGTTTAATAATAAAACGATCAGTTTTATTAAATTTCCCATGTACTGTCTCTTCAACAGTACAAGTGTTTTTGTTTAAAACTCTATAAGCCTTAGAAGTTGTGGAGTAGCCTAAGAAAATTCCTTCATCAGATTTTGGTGTGAATTTTTGTAGATTATCTTTAGTATTCAGAATGAATACGTTACAACCAAAAACCTTGAAGTAGGAAAGTATATGTTTTCTACCATTACATAACTCATAAGGAGTTTTATTAAGAAATGTTCTAATCAAAACTCGATTTATAGTATAAAAAGAATTACTTACAACTTCAGCCCAAAAAATTTTTCCTATAAAATAATAAATCAACATGGTTCTTGTTATTTCTTGAAGAATTCTATTTCTTCTTTCAACAACACCATTTTGTTGAGGTGTTCTGTGTGCTGAGAAGTTATGAGTAATGTCTTTTCAACTAAAAAAAGTTTCAAAATCAGAATTTTGAAATTCTCCACCATGATCACTATGAATAGTATTCTATGGAAGGTTTTTCTAATTTTTAACTTGGGCTCTAAAAATTTTGAAATAAGAAAAAGCTTCAAACTTATTTGCTATAAAATATACCCACATAAATCTAGTGTAATCATCAAGTAAAACAAATATGTAATACTTTCCTCCAATGCTTCCAGTTTGTGTAGGAACAAAGAGATCCATATGCATTAACTGTAATGCATCAGTAGTTGAGACTTCACCGACTGATTTAAAACTTGATTTATGATTCTTGTCATATTGACAAGGGTCACAACCTTTTGAAGAATCAAATCTATGCTCTGGTAGATCCTTAAATAATCTTTTCTTAGAAAGTCTTCATAAGTTATTAAGGTTACAGTGTCCCAACCTTCTATGCCACAACCACGAATGATCTTACATTGCACGAAGGAAAGGTAGATCTTGGATCCTAAGGTCTTCTAAGTTTAGTGTGTAAACATTCTCTTGCCTAAGGTTAGAAAGAATAAACTCTTCCTTCACTATAGGAAAACGTCATATTTGTGACTGGATCGCGTCGCAAAAGGTCTTTTGCGATGGGGTCCCGTCGCAAATCGCCCGTTGCCAAAACGGCGTCGCGAATAGGTGTTTTTGCGGTGGTCCTGCCGCAAAAAAGAGTATTTGCGACGGTATTTTTCCCCTGTCGCAAATGGGGTTTTGTTTATATATAAAAAAGGTATTTGTGATGGGTCGTCACATATATATTAGTTGCGACGGGTTTCTGACCCATCACAAATGAGAAATTTAAAAAATATTTGTGACGAAGGTATTTACGATGGACCGTCGCAGAAATGTTTTTACGTTGGGTATTCTTCCTATCGCAAATGTTAGAGTAAAAAAAAATTTATGACAGGAAATCCCATTTCAAATATTCCCATCGCAAATTCTAAAAAAATAAAAAAAAATAAAAAAATAAATACAAATCATATAATATTATATAAAACTAATAATAATATTAATAATATAAAAATATTCTATTATTATAATATAAATAAAAATATATATAAAATATAATTATGAAATATTAATATAAAATAATAATAATAGGAATATAAATAATATAATATAATAATACTAATATTAATAATATAAAAAATTAATATAATAATATTATTATTAAATTATGTATATAATAATAATAATAATAATAATAATATAAAGAAATTATATTATTATAATATTAATAATAAAAAATATATATAATATAATTATGAAATATTAATATCAAAATAATAATAATAATAAAACTAATATTAATAATATAAAAAATTAATATAATAATAATATTATTAAAATAAACATACATATTTTTGAAATAATAATATTAATATTAATAATATTAATAAAACTATAAAATTATAAACATCTCAATATTAACAATAAATATAAAATATTAAAAGTAATATTACTAAAATAAGGAGACATTAAAAATAATACTAATAAGTAATAAAATATTAAAAAAAACAAATTAAATCATGCAATATTCGTACCAATATGAAAGAGGAATTGTAAATAGTTAATATGACAATAAACTATGAACTCAAAGGTTTATTACATCTAAAAAATCACTGGGGGGTGGATAATCTGGAGGACTTAGAGGAGGTGGTAGAAGAAACTCCATCCCTAAACTATGAGTCAGACGACGCATATACTCCATCTGCTCTTGATGTTGCTCCTCATATAGACGTCTCTCCTCATCCTGCTGCTGACGCATCTGCTCCTGCCATCGACGTGTCTCCTCATCGTGCTGCTGAAGCATATGCTCTTGCCCCGGACGCAAATCCTCTATATGCTGACTATAAGGACGCAGCTGCTCCTGATACTATGAGGCAGAAGATGATGTCTCTCCATGACCTCCTCTCGAGCTGGACGCCGACATCACAGCAGTACCATAATAAGATGTAGGAGTCAAATGAGAGCTGATACCAACTACTCGGCCCTTTTTGAAGCCATACTGGGTCGCCTACATCCATGTAGTCTCATCAAAATGGTGGGCACTAGTCTGATCACCCGTCTCGTCTTGACTCTCAGCCTGTGTCTGAGAGGTCGTGGCCTCATATGACTTCTTAAGTTTCTATTAGAAATTAATATAATGAAAAGATTATATGAATTTAATTTTCAAACTGAAAGGAAAATAATACTGACCAAAATCTGACGCTGGCGGTCACCTCTAATCTCTCCAGTATCCAGATCAGTGTACATCATCTGATAAACACCGTACTTCGTAATACCGGGATGATCGGCTTCCTATATGAATATAAAATAAACTGTTTATATTTAAAGTTGTATAAAATATTGAAAAAAGTACTTACCAGATTCTCTCTATGCACACTGAATATACGACTACCGGCTCGATGCATCACATCTTGTCTCCCCTGATTATGTCGACCCAATGAAGAACTCCTCTGAAACCCACCACCAAACTAGTGCGTATATAATCCATCCCAAATGTGAGATGAAATGTACTCTGGTCGGTGGGCTCTACAGGACTCATCAAATTTTGTCACTCCAGCTTTCCTCACAGCCGTCTTTCTCAAATTATGCAAAAAATGACGGAAACAGTCACGCTTAGACACCAACCATGCCGCGTGGATTATGGCACGCATGCTATTGTCGATGAGATACCATAAACCCTAATATAAAGTTATTAATGAATTAAATTTCAAAATAAATAATATTTAATTACATACCAGCCAATGATCGAACATGGCGGCCTGCACATCAGCAGGAATCTGATCCCATATGAGCAAGTGCTGAGAAAAATAATTATACAAGATAGCACTCCCCTGTCCAATAGATATATGCGCAAAACTATGGAAAAGGAACAAACAATCAAACAATTAGAATATAAATAAATTATAATAAATGATAAATAAAATACACAGGTTACCATACCACCGTGTGTGTGCATCAAATCCAAGAGGTGGACGTTGCCTCGAGATAGAATCTGGAATCATCAGTATGGCAAGACCACGCCCCCTCCGAGTGCTCCCTATAGTGCCAATAGCCTGAGGGTCAGATGACTCAAGAACCTCATCATCCATAGGTAGATCAGCCTCCAACAACTGACAAAACATTTCCGAGTCCATCTGAAACATGAAATGATTGTTATTAGCAAAAAGTCGAAAATAACTATTATGTATAGATATATATTTGTTATGATTCTAACCAGCATTTTACTATGTCAATGTTCAACTTCATCATCATCTTCATAGTTGTCAATGTAAATGTCTTCATCTTCCTCATCAACATCATCAATTTTCATATTATTTTCACTTTAATCATCTCTTTTCATTTAAAATTCAGTTGTAACATCATTGACAACATCGTCACCATCGACCCTTAACTGTGGGGTGTCATCCTCGATATTCATGTCTCTTTGTGAAAAAGATGTGTTTTGAGGAGTGTCCTGAAAAATTTCATTTCCTTGCACTTAAGAGGAACCACATTCAGTTTGAGTAAACTGGTTTTCTCGAGATTTACCTTTAATTATACTCCACCAATCATCCAACTCTTTTGCAGTAGCACAATATTTTGCATAATAAATTTTATGTGCCTGATGAGCCAATAAAAATGGTTCATTTACTACAAGAAGACTTTTATGTTTAATATCAACAATTCCATGAGTCAGATGAATACGCAAGCCTCTCTCAGTATCCATCCATTTGACATTTAAACATGGGTACATAATTCTGTCCCAAATAACATAGTTCAATAATTTCTTCAAGCATGCCGTAAAAGTCAACACCATGACTCCATGTGTACTCCAGCCAGATAACATGGCTATTAAATTAGATAATGGACCATGTGTACTCTAGCTAGATAACATACCATATGCCGGGAAGTCACTAATTGTCCACATCAAAGCAGATTGCATTACAAATTTCTGTTTCACAGCAACATCATATGTACCAACACCATGACTCCATAATAAATTTAACTCATCAATAAATGGTTTCAAATAAACATCAATATTCTTTTTCGAATGTGCTGGGATTAATAATGTCAAAAATATATAAGGCTCTTTCATCAACATCCATGGAAGAAAATTGTACAGAGTAATAAAGACAGACCAACATGAATACTGACTACCAAAAGATCCAAATGGACAAAAACAGTCAGTAGAAATACCCAATCGCACGTTCCGGGATTCTAAAGAAAAATATGGATGCACATGATCAAAATGTTTCCATGAATCAACATCAGATGGATGAACCAATCTTTTACCATTTGAAATATTGGTTTTGTGCCATGACATCATTGTCGTTGTGTTCTAAGACATAAATAAACGCTGAAACCTGGTTGTAAGCAGGAAATATCTCAACTATTTTACAGGAATAAATCCAGACTTCCCTGATTGAGCTTCTTTATACATCGATTTTCCACATGTGAGAAAACTATCCAATGAATCATTTTCACCAGAATATAAGATGAAATGATTTGAACATGCATGGATCTTCTGATAACTAAGTCCCACATTACAAACCAGTCTCTTGATCTCATAATAATTTTCAAGAAGCACATTTCCTTCAGGTAATAGTGCTTTAACCAAAGAAAATATCTGATAAAAACAGTTATTTGACATTCCATTATCTGATATAATAGCCATAAATTTTGCAACTGCTTCTAATTTTCTTATTTTGAAACCAGGATAAAATGCATCGTTAGCACACCTGAAAAACGCAGTAAATTCAGATGGTGCCAACTCGGGAGGTAAATCAACATCATCATCGATTTCAGTTTGTTGAACGGATGACCCTGCAACATCATGTAATAAATTCTAAAACTGTGATGGATCCACAATCAAATTATTAGTTTCTTCTCTGGAACTGCTTTCATCGTGTTGATACCCAAAAATATAATATGATTGAAATCCATAACGTAGGAGATGTTTCCCAACGATGTCAAATGTCTCAAACGTTCTCAGAGCACATTTTTTACAAGGACACTTAATTGTCCCTTCTGAAACAAATTCTGGGTTTTATGACGCAAATGATAAGAAAGCTTCAACACCATCAACATATACAGGATTTAAACTAGAACCATTTGGATTTCTACACTGATTTATCCAGGCACGATCATCTAATAATGATTGATGTTGATTTCCTTGTTCCATATTCATATATATATTTCTACAAAATTTAAAACCATTACTATTGTTAAATAATTTGATATAAGAAAAACAATATCTTAAAAAGAGAAGATACATCATTACTGTTATTTCCTAGTAATTACTAATAATTATAGGTGACATAGTTAGTTTGTAATCATCCCCACTAATTATTATTAATTTAACAATACTTAGCAATACTTGGAAAAATGATATATGCTTGAATAATGAAATAAAAGTTTGTAATCATCGTTGTGGAGATTATATTACTAATTATTCTTATTTGTTTCCAGCAGATTGGCGACAGCTCTTTTGCCTAACGACTCATCTCCTTACAAGGACATGAGTCATCAAGGAAAAGATTATCTTTTGCCGGATGTCTCATCTCTTTTTAACTTTATCCCGACTGCAATTAGTATGAAAAACTTTCTCTGAAATACATTAGAGAACATTTTTCATTCTGATTTCAGTGGGAGAAAGTAGCAAAGATATGAGATGTTGAACAAAAGGTAGCCGCCAATACGCTGGAAATTGTGCCAATTTATAACCATGTACTTGAATTTATTTGATTTTTGATTAATTATTACTAATTATTACTAATTATTACAAATCTCAATATTTCCAACAGATTTTTCTCTATTCTTAACATGTTCAAATCTTAAAGAGTCGTCAATTTTTAGGTCATTCCCAATAAAGAGTTTGTGTCAACCATGTCAAATTTAAACTCTATAATTGTCCTTACATGGTTGATCACCTCGCAAGTAGTGTTACAATAGGACGATACAAGTAATGTCATTCTCATCTTTAAGAATCATTTTACATGACCTTTTATATAGATCATTCTTCCTTGAAAAATTAAGATAAATTCAGTATCTTTCCCTAATTTTTTCATGAAATAATGGTCTTTGTAAAAAGTCATGTGATATGATTCTTATAAATGAGAAAGACAGGACTTGGGTTGTCCTATTGCAACGCTACTTGCGAGGTGATCAACCAAGCAAGAACAATTATAGAGTTTAAATTGGACACGGTTGATACAAACATTTTATTGGGCATGGCCTAAAAATTGGTGACCCTTTAAGATTTGAACATGTTAAGAATAAAGAAAAACTTGTTGAAAATATCGATAATTTTAATATTTTATAATTTTTTTATAACTTTAATAATATTAATATTTTTTATAAATATTAAACATATAATAATAAAATAATTATATTATTAGTATTATTTAATTATTAATATTAGAGTAATATAATATTTTATATTATATTACTATTTATGTTACTAATTATATTACTAATTATGTTACTAATTAGTAACAAATGTGATTGACCGCTCATCTACCTTAATTTTCTTTTCATTTGTGTGTTGAGGTTGACAGGAAACTTCTACCCCCACATGTAGTATTTACTTTTACTGTCAAAATTATAAACCCCCTCTCCTCTATGCTGGCGAGGAGGTTGATAATTTTGATAATAAAAGCAAATATTACATGTGGAGGCAGAAGTTTCCTATCAAGCCTCAACACACAAATGAAAAGAAAATTGAGTTTAATGAGCGGTCAATCACGCTTTCTTATTTTCCTAATTATTTTTAATTGTTTCCTAATTATTTTTATTAGTTTTCTACTTATTTTTATTAGTTTCTTTATTATTTTTATTAGTTTCCTTATTTTTTTAATTATTTCCTAATTATTTTTATTAGTTTCTTAATTATTTTTATTAGTTTCCTAATTATTTTCATTATTTTCCTAATTATTTTTATTAGTTTTCTAATTATTTTTATTAGTTTCCTAAATATTTTTATTAGTTTCCTAAATATTTTTATCAGTTTCCTAATTATTTTTATTAGTTTCCTAATTATTTTTATTAGTTTCCTAATTATTTTTATTAGTTTCCTAATTATTTTTATTTATTTCCTAATTATTTTTATTTTTTTCCTAATTATTTTTATTTGTTTCCAAATTATTTTTTTGTTTCTTAATTATGTTTATTTGATTCCTAATTATTTTTATTTGTTTCCTAATTATTTTATTTGTTTCCTAATTATTTTTATTTGTTTCCTAATTATTTTATTTGTTTCCTAATTATTTTATTTGTTTACTAATTATTTTATTTGTTTCCTAATTATTTTATTTGTTTCCTAATTATTTTATTTGTTTCCTAATTATTTTATTTGTTTTTTAATTATTTTTTCCTAATTAGTTTTTTCTAATTGTTTCTTAATTATTTATAATTATTTCCTAATTATTTCTAATTATTTCCTAATTATTTCTAATTGTTTTCTAATTATTTATAATTGTTTCCTAATTATTTCTAATTATTTCTTAATTATTTCTAATTATTTCCTAATTATTTCTAATTGTTTCCTAATTATTACTAATTGTTTTCTAATTATTTTAACAATTATTTCTTAATTAATTAATAATTATATAATTATTCCTAATTAAATATAACTATTTCTTATTATTTCTAATTAAATATATTTTTTTCTAATTATTATCAAAACATCCTCCGGGAGTGTCGAACCAAGAGTGCAGCAAGGTCTGTTGTCGTGTACCAGGTTACCCCGAGTCAAGCTCGAAACACCTTGTTAGAGTTTTCACTCCTAGGTACATCTGTGCCAGAGCCACCTCTGCTTGTTTGTATCCAGACAAGGACTATTTGGTACAATCAATTAATCTAATTATACTATATAGAAACATAAAAATTCTATTTAAAAAATTAAAATTAACATTTAAAAATAAAATTAATAATTAAAAATAATTTAACAATTAAAAAAACTATAAATACCTTTGATATTTTTGAGCAGTTTTCACCTGCGCCTCCTAACTCCTTCTCTGCTCTTCTCGTAAGAAAAAATTAAAAAAAAATTCTACTTAAAATAGAAATTTAAAGAGAGAAAGGAAAAAAGTGGAAGAGTGATTTGAATGATTTTAAAAAATACAAATGGGGGTAATTATAGGTTAGAATATTTACCACGGTCTTATTTGGGACGGGATACCGTCGCAAATACCTTCACCCGAATTAATTATGGGCAGTGGTTAAAAGGGTTTTTGCCATGGGCCCGTCGCAAATAGATTCCTACCGACATACCATTTGCGAAGGGCGGATATCTCCATCGCAAATTGCTATTTACTGCCGGTGGTATTAGTGATGGGCCTCGTCGCAAATACCTTCACCCGCATTTAATACGGGAGGCGGTTAAAAGGGTTTTTGAGACGGGCCCGTCACAAATACCTGTATGTCGATATACCATTAGCGATGGGTGGATATCCCCATCACAAAAGCCTATTTACCATCACTGGTATTGGCGACGTGACCCGTCACAAATAACACCTGCTGAATAGTGTTTTGCGATGAGTAATTGTCCCGTCGCAAATAGTATTTACAACCTCCGGGTACTTGTGACGGGATGAAGGCCACCGTCGCAAATAGAATTCCCGCGTTTTGGTGCGTATACCGCACCATACCTATTGCGATGGGTCCTATATTGCTGTCGCAAATAACTGACCATTTGCAACGGGCATATATGCCCATCACAAAAACACTTTTCGTTGTATTTATTGTGAAGATATTTATTCCCGTTTCAAATAACCCACCGCAATAATCGATTTTTCCCGTAGTACTTGGAATTGTGTACTAATCACTTTTCATTCCTAAAATTCACAAGGAAATCAACATCACATAATTGGATTATGCTAATGAGGTTGTGTTTATGACCCTAAACAAATAAAAAATTTGAAATCAATGTTTTTCCAAGATGAACAATGTTACCTATACCAATAATTTCTCCCTGAGCATTATCTCTGTAAGTTACTTTTCCTTCTTTCGTCTTGATAATCTTTTCAAAATAGTTTTTGTTACCATTCATATGTCGGGAACATCCACTATCCATATACCATGTATTGCTTTTGGTACCTTCTCTATTTTCTTGAAAATAAGAAAGAGTTAGGTTTTCTAAATCCAAACTTGCTTGGATCCATAAATCTCAGAAAGAAAAATTCTAGGCACCCACATCTTTTTAGAAAAATAGGGTTTATGAAATCCTAAAGACTGAGTTTTTTTTAAGGAATAATTTTTTGCCCAGTGTCCACACTGAAACTTAGTGCATAAATAAGCACTTTGTGGAACAAAATAATTTTTACTAAAAATCAGTTTACAACCAGTATAACCAAAACCAGAACTATTCCATAGATGTCATATTTCAGAATACATTTTATCAACATTTTCCTTACCTAAGGTAACGTTTGAAAAAAACTACCTCAAGGAAAAGATTTCGGATTTCATTTTGATAACCATGTTCTTGTCTTCTAAAACATTTTATTTGGAACTAGAGCTAGGCTTGAAAACATTTTTCTTAGAAATTACGTTTTCTAGATCTTTAGTAAGTTTATTATTCTCAGAATTTACTTCCTCATGATTTTATTAAATACTTTCAAAATCGAAATTTTTCTTATCAAGATATTTAGAAAGATATGATATTTCTTTAGTAATAATCATATTCTTAGATTTTTCCTTATCAAGTTTTATCATGAGTTTTGAATTCTCAATCTCAAGATGTATGGAAAACCTAGAAACTTCTTCATTGTAAGGTAAATATTATCTTCATCAGAAGAAGATTCTTCATCCAAAGAGTTATAATCTTTATCATTACTATAGTTTGCGTTTATAGAAAAATTGGTCATTTATTCAGCATTGTGTACCTTATCCATTATGTAACGATTGTCAATAGGTATTCTGACTATTAGACCTAGATTATTCTATCCAGAAGATTCACAATTTGAAGATTCATATGAAGAGTCACCACCAATGGCACTCTAGGTGTTATTAGATTTCAATAATTTCTTAGCTTTATCCTTGTAATACTTATTTCTGTTTCTCTCTGAAATCTTTTCCTTTATTTCCATTCTTTTGAGCATGGTACAATCAGGTCTTATTTGTCCAGCTCTCTTGCATTAATAACATGTAACTTCTGAATCTTTCTTATATTTTATTTCGTTCTTCTTGTATCTAGATTAAAAGTTCCTCTATCCAGCTATCTTGTTCATCATTTGAGCAAGATTTTCTAATTTATTCTCAGAGGATTCACTTCCACTAGGTTCGGATTGAATAAAAACTTTCTTAGACTTAGATTTGGTAACTCTCTCTAGAGTCTTAGCATTCATATGATTTGAATTAGTAGTAAAATAAAAACATCCATTCCCATTATTCTTCTTAACATTATCAACATCTCTCTTCAATATAGTCTCATGTTGAATAAAATCTCCAAACAGTTCATCTAAGGAAATCTGAGTAACCTTTCTGTTCTCATCTATAGTTTTCCTCCTGGACTCCCACTCATTGGGCATGATGCCTATGATCTTATCAACAAGAGATTCATCATCTAATCCTTTCTCACCCATATATTGTAAACTATTCCCAATATTCATGAATCTTTTTCGCACCTTACATATGGGTTCTCCATAAGGAATGTGGAAACCATGATATTCATCTCTAAGCATGGATCTTCTTGTTTCAATAACTTTGGAAGTTACAAAGTGAGTACCTTCAAGTTTCTTCCCTATACAATTTTTGGCTTCACAAGATGAAATTTGGCTAAATATATTTCTAGTCATGGATCAAAGAAAAGTATTTCAAACCTTATAATTCAGTTGATATTCATTATTTCCTTGATTGGTAAAGGTACTAACTTGTTTTTTCAGGGATTTTTTATCCTGAAGTAAGCATAACAAAATTATCAAAACCAATATTGATAATGAATGTATTCATGTGATCTCTCCAATATTCGTAATCATCTCCATCAAATATAGGTGGTCTATTTGTATTGGTATTATCTATAGATCCAACATTGATTCCTATCATCTTATAAAAAAATCATTCCACAAAAACGTGTAAATAAAAAACGTTCGGATTCAATGAAATATTCCTAAGCAAGGAAAATATAGAACAATGAAAAATTGAGAAAGAAAAACTTATATGTGAGTATATGTATTTCAGAGAGCTCTTATGATACCAATTTTTGAGATGGTATGTCAGTATGATATAATTTATAATACCAAATTTAGGATCCAAATTAAAGAGATACTGAGTAAAGTATCTAACAATGCTCAATATACAAGATGGGGGGGGGGTGAATTGTACACTTTAAAATATTCATTTGGAACTTTTAAAGATGTTTATGTTTAACAAGGTCAAATAAGGTAATTCACAAAACCTCTAGTTCTACCCAATTGCTTGATTTTGGAAATATGATTCCGAGAAAGTGATACCTAAAAAAGATGGTTCTGGAAAATGAAATGAAATGACTGTTCACAATGATGAAGATTCTATCTTAAATTTTATAGAATCTAACTAAATCAGAGTACAAGTATAAGGAAGTATAAGATAGTTATACTTTCCTCAGCAAAAAAAATGAAGATGAAAACTTGTAACAAAACAAGTAACAAGTACTAAATATTTTAACCCAAAGAGAAGGGTATCAAACAACCTTGGATAAAGGTCCCTTGATTTATACTTTCAAGAAAGTCTGTCTTACCCACAACAGGGTAATCCCTCGATATGTAGATTGGAGCCTGTCTTTCTGTCCCTGCAAGCCCTCAACTTCAAGGTAGTCGGCACCTCTGTCTTCCTCAGCAAGGAATCCATCAACTTTGAGGTAGTCATCACCTCAATCTTCTTATCCCCAGAAGCCCTCGATTGTACACATCAATAATCGGAGTCGCACAAAGAAAATCTGAACCAGAATTTCAGTACGCACAAAGCAATGAAAGTCTATCTCTAGAAGTTTCTTCAACAGCATGTAATCTCAGGATTCATAGAACAGTCATCAAAAGTTGTGATCTCTTTCAAATGAGTTTCTATTTATAGGCACGACTTCAACGGCCGACTCCCTCTTCCAATGGTCATATTTTCCCTTGAATTTCAGAGGGACCTATACATATGTCACTAAAACAATGGTTAGTTAGTAACTAAATTCACAACATCCCTTTATACCAAAATAAGATTTAGCAAAAATATGGTTACATAACCAAAAACCAATATTCGGAATGTAAGGAAATATGAAAGTTTGGAGTCTAACCAAAATTGAATTCGTAGTATATAATACAAGGATATTAAGATTCTGTTTTCTAGAAATTTGGAAACTGAACTCTATAGAATTCATGAGTCTGAATTTCAAGGAAATTCGGAATCTGGATTCACAAGAATTTGGAACCAGAACTTACAAAGTTCGGAGTCAAAGTTCATGAGAATTTGGAGTCAGAACTCATAAGAGTTCAGAGTCTTTATTCAGAGAACCTAGAGTCAAAACTCAAAGAAGTTCTTAACTAGAATTAATAATCAGAATTAAGTGTCAGAACTCAGAGAAGTTTGTAGCAAGAATTCATAATCAGAATTTGGATTCAGAACTCAAAAGAATTCATAACAAGAATTCGTAATCAGAATTTGGAGTCAGAACTCTGAGAAGTTCGTATCCAGAATTTTTAATCAGGATTCAGAGTCAGAACTCAGAAGAGTTTGTAACCAGAATTCATATTCAGAATTTGGACTCTGAACTCAGAAGACTTCATATCCATAATTATGAGAATTCGGATCCTGAAACAGATTGCTTCATATCTAGGTATGTATAATATTTCTAGGTTTTAGTTACAAAGCTATTTTTAAACTTAGGAAAATTATGATATGAAAAATTAAAACATGGTAAGGATAAATTTCCTTGGGGGAGAAAATTTTTCCTTATAGAAGTGAAATATAGGGTAAAAGAGAGATTTTACTTGAGATATGGTGTTTGTGGTATTCAAAACAAAAAGGAATTGTAAAGTCATAAGAAAACCTTATTGACTGGACAATCTCCCCTAAGTATGAAGGAATAGAAAAGTCATAAGAAAACCTTACTTATTAAAAACACCACTCTCATAAGATAAAATTAATGAACTATATGTTGAAAATTAGTGAGATAAGCTACAGAAACATCTAATCTTGATGAAATATCCGGGTGGGATTAATGGGTTTTAAGAAATGGAAAATACCTGGAATATGAAATTAAGTGTACACAAGAAAAATCTCTACCCTTTCCCACAATATTTGGTAAATTCCTTAAAAAGGATGAGGCTACCACAATTACTCTCAATCTAGAAGTAGTGACTATTCTGGCACATAGGGAGGTCCTGAACTACCCAACAACTCCTAGGGAATGGTAGTAACAAAAGACTCTCCCCCACCCAAAAGTAAAAATATATTATAGTCTCCCAGGATTTAAGGAATATATGAATAAAGTATACACATTCCAAAATTATAAAGTCCCTTGTTATTTCCATGTATCCATTGAAAATGACTTTCTAAAGATACCACTTCCCAGTGAACCCAATGTGGTTGACCTCACCAATCATCCTGACTATGTCATTTATAAAGATGGTTGGGTCACAACATCCCAGATTTATTTATCTTCACATGATCCCTTTAAAGCATGGTAGATTTTTAATAGTTGGTGTTTGAATACACCAAATAACAGGACACCATAAAATCATTTTCTAGTCAAAATAAGTGGGTGATTGTGAAACGTTTACAGCGAGGCATGGAAAGATGTTCTTCACCTAGATGAATCGAATGATAGTTCACTAATATCATTCCTCTCAATGATATAGACTTATAAAACATGTAACTACCCCATCACCTAGGTATTTAATATTTATAAAAATCCCAGGGGTTGGCACAATCACCATACATAAGAAAGAATATAATAGGAAGTGTCCTACTCATCTCTTATGAATCACATCACATTCTTTGGGAACCCGTGGTTGTTGAAGCTGCTGCCATCCTCGCCGGGATGATGTTTGCTAAAGATCGTGGCTAGGACGCAATCCACCTGGAATCAGACTGTCTCACCATTATCAAGTCTATCAACCTCAATGATGGTGGTTTGCAACCTTTTGGTTCACTCATCAGGAAAATCCTTTCCCTCCATCAGACCTTCACAATTTACACATTCTCGTTTATCAAACAGGAAGGTAACTATGCCACCCATCAGGTGGAAGCCTCTAGCCCAAATGACAATGACCAGCTCTAGCTGGACCACTTTCCTTCATGGTTAAGTGATTGTACTTCGGTGGATCTTCATTTTTAATGATTATGTATTTTGTAAAAAAATGCTATATCTCTTATTAAATTATTAATAGTCTGTCAAATATTATTTCCCCATACCTGGGTGAGGAACTAGAGGTTGCAGGCATAAGCTCCATAGATACAGGGGACAACGTGGGCCTAGTCAGACCTAATATATCATTCACATACCCACCAAGGATATATATGCATCAAAACCCCCAAAAAACGCTGTACAAAATCCAGTAGGGTCATGGATGTTTCATTGCTCCCTCCACTGATGGCTTTAGACTAGCCATCTTATGTGACCTTCAATTTGGAATTCAATTTTCTTATCAGCCCTAACAAAGAAGAAGTTCAGTGAGAGATATTCAGATTGAATTAGAAGCTCTATCAACCTCTAAGTAATGACTATACCCATGATCCTAAAATGTTTCAACTCTTGATCCAAATAATAGGGATATGTCCCACATCACAAAGAACTAATATTTGGCACAAAAATTACAACAATACGAAATTTCTAGAATTTTGTCAATCCAAAGTCTCAATCTAAGAGTCCATCCACCTTTAAAAATAACTTAAAGAGGAAATTATCAAATTACTCTAAAGCACATATGAATTCAAGAAAAAATTATTTATGGTTGAGTTCCATCGATTGGGGATTATGCCATCAGAATTCCATGTTTCTATCTTGTTCACATAGTCTGATCAAGAAGAGTCCATATAGGAACACATCATAAACCTATATGATTGAGGAAAGATAAATTTTTTTGAAATATAATGGTACTTGATTAATATTGGTTATGGGAATAACCTCATAAAAATTCAAACCATTCATGATTTGAGATATTGTAAAATGGATTTATCTTTTACAATGACAACCATTCAAGTGTATGATAGGAGTGATAAAAAGGACACTCATGTTGTTGAAGCTCAATACCCAATTTGGGTATCCCACATCTAATACATAGATTATAGGTAATCACCATGAAACTTCACATAATGTGCTACTCAATATACATTTTATTCACATCTATTTAGTTGTAACTTCATCATTTCATCA
The DNA here is from genome assembly GCA_963277665.1 of Viscum album. NCBI lineage: Eukaryota > Viridiplantae > Streptophyta > Magnoliopsida > Santalales > Viscaceae > Viscum > Viscum album. Next base: position 1,077,883,554 of record OY728135.1, on the reverse strand, counting down.
ATGATTTAAATACCATATCAATGTGAAGTTTAACAAACTATATAGTTAATTATTAACCTTAAAGACTTATAAATCCATATATGTTTTGGTATTTTTATTTAAAATGTAAGGAAATAAACCAATGGTGGATGATAATATAGAAGTTATATTCCCCAATATATTGGGGACCACCCATACAAACCCCTAGAGTATATTCGATGGTGATTTTTTTCTACCCATAGATCTAACTGAGGTAGTTGACTTAATCCTAGATTCCCAACATTCTCATATCCATAGTGACAACATGAAATAAAATCATCTCATGAATCTCTCTAAGATGACACTAGTATTGGCAGATTATAATTTATATTCCTAATTCCTCTCTTAACCCATTATTGAATGTGATTCCCTCACATTATCTAGAATAACTAAAAGCCTCTCCAAACATAGAAGTGGATGAACAAGAGGATGATCTCAGGAACACTACTCCAGCATTCGAGGAAGGCATCATCACCACCATCAATGTGTTTAGGCATGTGAATCTAGGAATTAATGAAGACACATTGAATACAATGATTAGTTCTATTATTCCTCTCAAAGAGAAAGATATGTACATGAAATTAATAAATAAACATTGACATGTGTTTTCATGGAATTATAATGAATTTTTTTGTTTGAACCCTGATATGGACACACACCATCTAAGCTTACCAGATGACCATTGGGGATTTAAGCAGGAATCCAAGAGATTGTACCCCTATCATGGTACTAATGTATAATTTATTGTGGATAAATTGAATAATTCCAACATTTCATAGGAGGTGAAATACCCAATATGCATCTTTAATATATTCCTTTTGAAGAAAAATAAATGGTGGATTTGGGTATGAATCAATATTAGAGATCATAATCAAAATTTCCTCGAGAAATGATTTACCTGTGTCAATATAAAATATTGATTTTTGCAATTTCTTACATACAATCCATTTCATTCATGGATACATATTTAGGTTATAATCAAATAATGATGGTCCTTGATGTTGAGGAAGACATTACCTTCAGAGTTCCTCATGGAATCATTTTCTACCAGGTTATTCCTTTTGGACAAAAGAAAGATTTCATTAATTACCAATACACAATGCATTATATACTTAATCCCTTCATGGGAAGAATAACAGAATGTTATGCTGATGAACTAGTGTTCAAATCCCTATGGAGATGTGATCACCTAAAGGGATTTGAAAAGAGTCATCAAAATGTTACGACAACATAGTCTCAGAATAAATCCACTAAACTATGTCTTTAGAGTAACATCAAGGAAATTATATAGTTTTGTGGTATGCCACCATAGGATCAAGGTCAAACATGGGAAAGAATGTGGAATTATGACAATGTCACTATCTTGGAATTTCAAAAATATGTGGGGGCTCTAAGGGAACCTCATGTACATTCAGTGACTCAGAGCCAATCAAGCTGGATGATCTCCCCCATTCACTAAGAGAATAAAAAAGAGAGTCTCCTATTACTAGGATATGGACAACCAAGAGGCCACTGAGTGTCTCAAGTGGTACATATTAAACCATATTTTGGATGTAAATACACTAACATTATATTTTGAAACCATGAGTTGACAACTTATTACTCTCCTCACATACAAAAATGATGTGAGAAATAAGAAAAGTATCTATTACAATATCCAAACAACATTGAGTACTGAGACCAAATATTCCGATGTTGATTACGACAACCACATAATCATCATTGTGGTGAAAATATTGAGGCACTACTTACAACACCATGAATTACACTTGTTCTATCTTATGGACACACTCATGTATATCGATGGCCATACAATCCTGACTAGGATTTCATCTAGATGGATGGTTATTTGGCAATAATATTACATTCAGTTTGTGTCATAGAAATCATTAAAATTTATGTACTTGGTTGATTTCCTTACAGAACAAGATGATCTAATATTTTTTCCAGTGGACACCAAAGTTCTCTATGAGGGGGTTTTCTATGCCCCTGAAAGTCCCTAGACATGAGAGAAGTAATTTGATGGTTCCTTATAAACACAAATTGGAAAGAAACTGTTAATCCCAATACTCAATAGGGTAGTCTTAGGTATTGTATTTTCATTCCGAGATAATGAAATTATACCATACTCTTTATCATTATCCGAAGGTTGCATAAATTTTGAGGTGGAATAACGATCCCTCATTATTGGATTAGAACTAGCCCTAATGCTATAGATATCCCACCTGAGCATAAATGGGGATTCAAAGATATTAATAAAGAAGTTAATTATTTAATATTCTATAAAAATAAAAAATTTGAACCTATCACTTGATATGTAAGAGGAATGATTCTTTAATTCCCTTTTGAACCCACATTGAATCTTATTACATGATCATAGAATGATCAGGTTGATGCACTAGCCAATGAATCCCTAATTCTGGTCGACCACAATTATAAATAGATAGTCTTCTGCATCACACACTGATGTATGACCTTATTATTCATCATTTTCAACATGGAAGAAACCAATGAGGTCAACAATTCCCCAGAGCATGATGAACTTATATTCACCCCTATATAGATAGATCCCATAATTGGTTATATCCAAAATGTAACTCTCCTGACATAATGATCTAGAAAAGAACATATTCAATGGAAAACAATAAACATTACATATCAAAATTGTCTAAATGAGAAAAAATAACTATACAAATTAAAATCCCAAGGAATCCTCCTCTAATTTAGAGAATAAATCTAGATTCTCACAATAATTGCTGAAGTCCATGAATAATCACACAGTAATAATTAGTATGGGACCATGTTATCCCATAAAATCTAGAGTCTTAGTCAATAATAAAAACGTAAGGTAATTTATAGATTTCACTAAGAAAGGGCATACATGCCAATTCTGCGAAAAATTCATCCACATCCCCATGTAATTTATTCATATAGATAAATATTCATATCAATTTTCTATTTTGGGAACAGATATCAAGGGGACATATACCCCATCCAGAACCAAGATATTTGAGTACATCATTACGACCCCTGACATCTTCAATTAATGGATTGATGAAATACCCCCAATGGAATACATGATGCAGATTATTATTAAATTCATGAAGTCCTACACCATCACCATATTTTGAATCCCCTATAAAATAATGATAGAAAATTAAACCAATTTATTTGAAATATATGTGAATAAATTATACCTGTAGTACAACATCATTTCCAATAATTCCTCCTTCTATCATGAAGAAGCAAATGGGAATATAGAAGAATTCAATAGGGATACATAAAATATACTATCGAAGAAGGAAAATAATGATTGTAACTCCTATCCAGATAATCACATCCATGCCTTATGGGCCTACCATACCACCACACGTACTTCTACACAAGAAACTCCATATTCATTTATGCACGTAACTGAGAAAATATTTCACATATAATCCCATTTTTCATCCTTCAAATATCCATATTTAGGAAAATCATAGATGAAGAGTAGTCTCAAAAGTGGTTGGGTTAATTTTAAAGGCTCGATGGGTATAGTTTGCGTACATTTCACACCCTTGAATTCTAATAGAACCTGATAGCATGGGCCTTGAATAAAAAGTTCTTACTCTACGCATTACTTCCTGGTGAACTGGTATTGGCTATCATAACCCCCATAATACTTGTTTAGAATCCTCCCAAGCTAGAACCTAAATAAGAAGGGACTTATGTCATACATATAGACTATCATTAAAATGATTACTCACTATAAATAAAGTACGATGAATGTGTTACACCCCTATCAATATGATTTTTCTTAAAAAAACATGAATATATCCCGTCATGAATTATCATCATCCTAGCTACATGATGTTAAAATAAAAAAATTATTAATGACCAAATAATGTTAAATTTTATGGAAAACTACCTAGAATTAGGACATTAATGTGTATAATGTCTCATGTACTGACCACATGATGGAAAAATATAATGGAACATGTCCACAACACCTGACATTAAGTTGCATGGGACACATCCTTACCACATTATTATAATCATCATAGGATAATTCCTCACCACCTAAGATTAAAATGTGCTATAAAAATTTTCTTATCAACAATTCGACAAACAGATCTGGATATATGAAAATGAGAAATGAATTGGCCCCATCCCTATATGAGAGTCAGATCAAAATAGGGTATTACCACATTCGAGAATAATGTGTGGATTGATTCCAGTCATAATTGGATACATAGTGATGCCCGAATCTCCATTATTGGGTCTAGAAATGATACTTCTTATCTCACGCTTGGTAATTTTTTTCTTCTTATCACATGATATTAAACTGCATGGTTTATGTTCTTTCCCCATGAAACTAAACAATAATTTTTTTCAATAAATACGTGAGGCTTCATTCCAATCATCAAATGATATGTAGTGACACCCAGATCTCCATTATTGGGTTGATCCATTACATTTATTCACGTTGATTCACCTTCATCATTATCCAATTACATTAAAAAAATTGTTTGATATCCTCTCAACATGATAATAAATTGCATGGTTTTCTATAACAACATATAAATTGTTTAGATTAAAATTGAGTTATGTTGGGACACTAAGTTCCCAAATCCTTGCCTAGCTACTACATGATATAAAGTTCCCTATACTTCCTTTCAATTATCCATGCGTGGTGAAGGAAACTATTTCCATTAATTATTTCTCACACTAAGCATAACATAAAAGTTCATAGAAATTTTGATGAAGAATTCCCATTATGGTCGAGGCATATCATCTCATTATACTTTTTTCATGGTACTAGATGAAATACCATAAAATAGACAACACATTCCACTTATGCATGACAAAAAACTATAGGGTATATGTCCCTCAAAAGGCATGAAACATTTCATTACCATGGAACTCACCTGATAAGACCATCATCCTTGGGGTTGGTCTCACACAACACCTCCATTCAAGAACTACGTATGTCTAGATTACAAAAATTGTTGGATATATTATCAAAACCCGATTCCTAGTATTGGATAAAACTAAAATACTTATGTTTCACATAGGGAACCAACATCATTAATAAAATACATTAAACTACATGGTTTATTATGAACTACATGTGGCCTGATTCTTGTCATCACAGAATACATAATGATTCATAGATCGCTAATCCCTAGTCCATTTGTAACAATAAATATGAAAAATTTCCCCCTCTATGTATGGGTCTGACCATCATATAGTGTTTCCTATTAAATAACAACATGTGTCTTGTTTCATATCATTACATGATATGTTTTGACGCCTGGATCTCTAATCACATGTCAATCTACAACAATAAATGGGTACAATTTCTCCCTCCACATACAGGTGAAGCCTGTATAGAGGGTTTCTCATTTATGAACTATGTGTAGCTTGATTCCATTAATAATTAGATATGTAGTTACACATAGATATCCAGTCATGGGTTGAGCTATAAAAATAAACTGTAACAATAGCCCCTCTAAATTTGGGTTGGAACTGTGTATAAAGTTTTCCATTTAAGAACAATGTTTGGCTTGATTTTTATTAGAGTAGGATTCTTAGTGATGCCTGAATCTCTGATTCTTGGATCCATCAAAATTAAAAAAATATCCATCATCCCTTTATACATTTTTGACTAGTGTAGGTAACCTTTATACAAGAACTAAAAATGACATGATTTCTACCATAATGGAATACATAGTGACACGAAAATATTAAATCATAGGTTCATACACAACAAATAAAATGGTTAAAATTCACTCCTAACTACATCGAGGTTGGAACTATGTAGTAAGATATATGATACCCACTAATGCAAATCATATTGTATTGCTTAGATGCCCCCTATTTTCTACATAGAGCATAGATCATGTGGTCTTAGGGGACTAGGAAAATCACTATAGCTGACACGATTGGGGAATATATTAGATCAGGGACTATGACATAGTATCAATATATTATCTTACATAGAACATTAACATCCTTACCATTTGATTTTAACATGAAAATAATGGAAAACTTCCTTAACACGTGACACTAATCTCTAAGTAAAATTCCATAGTTGCATGAAATTAAATCCACTTGATAAATATGTCCCAACGTGATGATGTTAAATTGTGATTTTCATCAACCATCATCATTGTGTATCAAATTATCAAGAGGCCTTGACATAAGACAACTAGCATATGAGGTGCTATTATAATCTTTTATGTCCTTCAGCCCAAAAATCACACATCATGTCTTCAGAACTTTGTGTTGCAACAAAACATTCATAGAACTTGAAAAGGAAAATATATATCAATTTTGGACCATGATATTTATGCATAAGGGATTATACCTACCAGCTAGAGATATATTGTCCCTATAGGATGGTATTTTTTCTCCAATGTGAGCATATAGCCACCATGGAAGAACTCATTGCCTGAGGGTTTTTTGGCCATCCCTAGTATTATTATACCATATTATTACTCATGACCTGAGAAGATCGAGCCATTATTAAAAAAATTTTCATCTCCCAATCAGTATGATGGTGAATTTCTCAGGAACCCTTGGTGACCAAATTCGGATATTCTTTAAAATTACCCTTAAACTTAGTCCATATGATTGAAAAACATAATCTTCGTAAAAATTTAATAAATCTATATTACATTAAACATTATCCTTCGATGATTCAAATTAAACGAACCAAAAAATTATGAAGTAGACAAAAACATTTCATGTTTAAACCTATAAAAGGAAGCCAAATAAAAATTCATGTTTTCTCTCTCTAAAAACTTCATCTCTTGATATTAGGAAAATGTTAGAGTATAAATAAAATAGGAGCAATTATCATACAGACAAAATTTTGGCACTAGTAAAATCTGGTCCACTCTCACTAGGACCCCTAATCTTGGAAAATGTTAGAGTAGTGATTCAACACAAATCCTAACCAAAATAATACATTCTTTAAGAGGAGATATAGAATTTTGTGTGGTCGAACCCCCATTCGTTGTTATGTTTCTTATACTTGACGCTTTTGGATTTGAGAACCTCATATCTTCATAGAACATCATAACCCTTGGAAGAATATACCTGGCATCAAGAGACCCATTGTTTGATTATGCATTCATGCCTAGGTCTCTTGTATATGTTCCTATGGTCTTATACCAACATTTTAAAATCATTAAATAAATGTTTTTTAACATTATAAGCCTTGACATAAACATTGTGTAATGAAACACTGTATGGTATTTTGGGTCATCCCAAAAATGATTTTCCCAATATCAACCGCACAGACTAAGATCATTTGAATATGATTTACAGTCCCCATGAATGAACTATTCAAGATTATTTGACATCCTTGATGTTACATCACAATGTTTTATACCATTTTTAAATAATTAATTTAACACTATACATCTGTGATTTTTTATGAAAAAGACTATATAATTCAAATTTACATGGTGCAGGATCCATGAATCACCATAAAACCTAAACTACTTTAGTGTGAAAAACTATTCTTGGATATATTTCAATACATATAAAACTTAATTTCTAGGATATTTGAGTCATTCCAAATATCCCATTTCCCTTGTAAATGAGAATGGATTATCATTGATTGACCATGCATGCAATCCCTTTGAGCTCATGTATAATGTCTTTGGCCTACCCACTAATGAAATATTTACATTGAATGGGAGGACTCTAATTATCGTAAACCTCAAAAATTCCATAGTGGAACTCCACCCTGAAGGGTGTTTCAATCCATCCCAAATATATTTTCCCCATTCTATATTCATTGATTCATTCTTTTTAGTTAAGAATGACACAACCCATATTAAAACTATTTGGGTAGACTAATCTTACCTAATATTTTACAGTCCACCAATTCCACCACCATAAATATTTTATAATCCTTTAAAAAGAGTGTGGACACCTCTTTTTGGATATTACATTGAAACATAAGTGATTATACCAACCGACCAGAGGAATCTCCTCCTTAAAATAATAGAACTCTGATCCCTATGAGCCCTTGAAACAACATGCTATAACAAATAACCTCAATGTTTTTTGGGAAACCACTTGTAGGTCTTACCCATTACATATTAGTCAAGAATGTATTGTTATCTAGAACTTAATATCTAAATTATTTAATATCAAGTCAATAAGGCTTTAAACTTATAAATATATTTTATGTCTCTACTGCATAACATTATGCTAAATAGAACATGTACTTATCACATGAAATTGAAACAACACGGTAGATGTACATACCACATGAAATTAATACTACATAGTAGAAGTCCTTACTATATTAAATTAAAATACATGGATAATGGCATTTTTAAAATGAAATATTACCATTAATAGAAGGTTAGACATAAAATATCCAAAACTATAGAGACACAATGTTTGAATTAAGAGACCATAAACTACACAAACAAAAGTACTGAGCTAAAAGACCTTGAACTAAAAAACATTGTCTGAGATAAAAAAACAAAACTAAATAAATAGATTATATGAGTTTGATGATTCTAAAATACAACAAAAATGGTCTAGTTCTCAAGACCTAACAATACACAATTCTCACCCAACTAAAAACTCGATAAGGGAATCTTGGGCAGAAGTTAAATATCTACATGATGGACACAAATATTGCATGATCTAGATAATATATTTTTATTTATAAATAGAAAGGATATAGAAATTGGGGGGTTAAGAAAATGATAAGGGTTTTCTTTAAAAAATCATTTTGCATGCTCACTAAGGAATCCCTTATATGAGGCTAGGGAATAAAATTAAGGAAATATAAATAAAGAGATATAAATCATGTAAGTCTCACTATATGTCTATGGGAAAAAATATATAAGCTTACTAAGTCCATTTAATGTATCCAAATATAGACAATTATCCCTCAAAGAAATATATTAAATTCATATTATCATTTTTTACATCATGTAGCCTCAATAAAACTGGACAACATACATCGATGAAGAGTCTCATGTTGGTGAAAATTCAAGAGAATTTCTCAAGAAAAATATATTTTTAATGAAGAATTCAAATCTAGAAGTTTATATTTACTTGGTTTTATAAAAATGATGTGTATCATTGAAAATCGATGAAATATCAAATCAATGAAATTTCACACACATGAAGAATTAAAGAATAAAGAAAAATAGTTCGTATAGATTGGAACATTCGTTCATTGATTTGGTGAACCAAAAATTGGAGGAATAACCACATTCTAGGGATTCTTTAAAGATTCAATCATAATGTAATTTTTTTGATTAGTCTAGAGTAATATTTTAGTGGTTTAATTTTAAAAATAAGCATGAGACTAATGAGAAGCATTGATTAAGCACCAAATCATCCCCCATCCAGTATTTCTACTTCTAACTAAGGATAGAGAGCCTCCTCATAACCTCATTTTCATAGCACACGTGATACCTAGGGTCAATGTTATGATTACAAGTATTATTCTCCTTCTAGATAGCCTTTTTGGAAGGATTACTATAATTTAGAGAGGACCTAAAATCCATATGAATGAAGGAATAAATAATGCATCAGGAAAGTGATAAATCCAATCAAAATAATTCATGATCCTTGAAGTATCATGTGAAATGCAAGAACCACGAAGGGATTTGTGATTAGATGACATGATATAGGTCTCACAAACTATATAACCCATGGAGACCTCATTAATCACGTAAACCCTGAGGAATATTATGATCATGTAGCTTGATATAAGACTCACGATTATGTCACCCTTATATAGTAATGAAAAGTTTAACATGACTGAGTAGTCATGTGATTGAGCTAGCAGGTCATGAGAAACCTACAAAGAGAACCTTACAGATAAGGATATGTGTCAACGTTCAAGAATTTATATAGGATTGGTTAATTATTATATTGAAAAAATATTGATTCAAAGAAGATATTTTGATTAGATATCACAAAATGGTTCACACAAAATTGACTTGAAAAAATATATTGTGATTTCTTTTTAAGATAAGGTATTATTATGTGATCTTATGTAGGGATCACATGGAAGATGAAATTAAAATATATATGTAAATTATGTGTTTCTTGTCGAATGAGATTCTCATTTTCACCCTATTTATAGGTCACTGTGCAAACTACAAAGAGTCACATGGATGAGCAAACACAATACAAGACACTTATTAAAAACACCCCATACTCTCAGGTGGGAATTTATATTTTTAATAAGTGATTCATTGTATGGATGGAAATATTATCATGGATGGATTTTTTAACTCTCTCCAATTGAGAATCTAAAATCTATTGGGGAATAAATAATAAAATTATGGTTATTATTTTCTCTAAAAAATAGTGTAAGAGAATAAAGCTAACTTTCATGGATCATGTAACATTTAGAGGGAAACATGATCACATGAACCACAAAGATAATGTTAGTAGATCTTGTATAGTTCAATATCCTCTATATATAACATGATTCCCCTTTATCATGTCCCCCTATTACTAAAAAGGCACCCATACAAACACTGATAACCATGCGAAGGTTTCCAAAAACAATTTTTGGGCTTGAAACTTTTGAACCGAAGGATGCTTGAAAATCATCCAAAACCCCTTATAAAAAGAGGGATTAAAATATGAAGAATGTGGATAACATATCTAGTCATTTATTTTCATGTTTAATTGTTACGGGGTTTGAAAAACCCCTCAAAGCCCATAGATATATTTCCATCTTATTATGAATTCTCTTATTGGCGTGTATCCTTCATCATATGATGAATATCTTATCTATCTATTTGATTTTACATTTCTTCTATAGATCCATATAAATGTTGAGGGGTTGTTCATGAAAACGATCACGCATAATCATAAGATCCATTATTTGTCACATGATTCATCACAAGAAGTTATAATGATTTTATTCAACAACACAATCATGGATATGGGAGATTTTTTACCCTTATATAATAATAAAGGGTATAAAAAGTTAAATAATGGAAAATTAATCTAATGAAAGGATATTATGGCCTACATATGGAAGGGTTCATACACCCTAGGGGATTACCATCGATCATGTAAGTAAACCTTACAAACAATCATGGTTTTATTAGGGCCAATAAACATTTAGACTTGATCTCGTAGAGGCTCCCTTGACAATCCATATTAGTCTAAAGAAAGACCCAAGATGAGATTTCATAAGTCACATGAATTCCAATCCCATGGAATCCGATATCACAAAGGCTCCAATAAATAATTACATGGATTTGATAAGTATCTTTAACCAATCAACATGTTTAAGATAAATCTCATTCATCCATCAAATTCCAATAACCAGGGCAATTGCATAATGTTCTCACAGTAACAGAATATCATGAGGTGATATCGATGAACCATGAAAGAGTCATGTAAATTGTGTGATTACAATGTCCTCCCCCAAATATTGTTCATATTTTATAGATATATTCCACAAAGAAATTTTATAAATATGGAGGTGAGGCTTAACCCCCCCCCCCCCACCTCAAAAATAAGAGATCAAATAATACACACAATGGAAATGACAAGATTTCATGAGAAGACTTCTCGAAGTAGAAGATCATGTGATCTCAAGGTGTTCTACTAGGTAAAACCTAGGGAACAACCAAATGGATAATAAATTACAAATATGTGATTTGGATTTTCACATTATGGATCATGTGAAGGACTTCTGGTGTGTTATCCAACTTATGTGAAGTGGTTCCCACATGTCTATTGTGCCACAAGAAACCTAAAAAGACCCATAAATTAAAGAACTATAAGTCATTGTTGTAGTAATTATAGGAAACAGTGGAAGAAATGTGAGAGGCCATATACACTAATCCTTATATGATTCAAAAGACTCAATCAGATTATGTGTCACCTCTCGGGCATGTCGTTGGGTCATGGACCACCCATCGAACGTGTCACTTATATTATATGATGTCCCCCGAACATGTCTTTCATGTATTGAGACATACCTTGGACATGTCATCCAAATAATGTGATAGAACATTGACATGTCACTTGGATCATACAAAAACCTCATGGAAATGTCATCATGTTAATGCGACAACACATATAAATGTCATCCATGTAGTGATATGCCCTCTGGGCAAGTCAACCAGGTCTCACAATGTGCACCAGATATGTCAGCCAAGTCACACAACAACACCAATACATGTCCATGTTGATCATGTGATATCCTAACATCCATGTCATTTATGTCTTTATGATCACTATCACGATGTCCTCAAGTGTTGAGACACTCTCACGACATGTAATACATGATCATGCAATGTATCCTGAACATAGAAACAAGATTATGAACTATCCTTTTAAAAAATAAGTTGGATCAAACAATTGTTTTTTGACATGTCTTTACATATCCATACATTTCAAAAATACAATCAAGACATGTTAAGTTGAAATCCCAAGACATGATAATCTTACTTGAACGGTGTATTTAGGTATACCCCAAGTTGAACCTTGATAACACTAAATCCTTACCTATCTAGGATATGTAATGTACACTCTTAAAGACCCTGATAAAATAGGAATCCATCTTGTTGTAAGAATATCTATGCCAATGATGTTATAACTATCATGAACCAGTCTCTCCCATGGGTTTATCATTATTCCCCATCCACTAGTGGATTAATAAGGAAACTAAACTGTGATAACTCTGATTCCTTCTATATATAGGATACATTGTATTTCATCCTATGGAACAAGACAAAATTGGTTTCCATCCTGATGTAAGCCTCTCTATGTATCTAAAATTCTATCCCTAGGGACCTAATATCCCCCGAGGTATTATAATTTATCCTCATAAACCATAATATTTATAAGAAAACTAAACTAAAAGAGTTGTGATTTCTATCATGGCCAAGATATATAGGATGCCTTCATAAGACCGTAAATCAAATAAGAATCCATCCCACTGTAAGCCTCTCTATGTCTCTACCATTCAAACCATCAGAATCCATTCTATCATTGGAGATTATCATTCTTCCTCATCCACCATCAAATTGTGAGGAAAAATGAATTATGAGAACATTGGTTCCATCTAAAAATATGAAATGTAGGATGAACTTCTAAGGCCTCAGCTCCACATAGAAAATCCAAATGGATAACCCAATGCATAATCCCCATATCTATATGGAGTGAGACTAGTTCATCATTACCACTTTCTTATAACCCTAAGAAAAGTTCATGTGGGATTTGGTATTTTTAATGATCATCTCAATCACATCTTGAATACCCCTCATATAGGGAATCCTCTAAGTGTAATCCACATTTAGATGCATGATATGGTTACACCTAGGAAATGGATTCCACATTAGGGTATGTTTTGGAGGAGTGATTGAACTAAAATTAACCTTATCATTTACATAAAAAAAATATGTAGGACACCATCCAAACACTCGAGATCAACACCTAGTGCTTAAGTTCCCTTGACCATGTTCGTTTTGTATGATTTTAAGATGCTATGGTCCAATCTGATCAATGGATTTGGATTCCTATTATTAAAACAATATGTGGGATACCTCATAAAGGTTCAATACCATCCTCAAAATATTAATTTACTCCTTAGATGGTAGTAAACTCTAGATCTTCTATTCATATAGAGTTGAGATATAATTAACAACCCATTAATTGGAAATGGATGAAGAACCTAAAATATATACATATGGACTAAAAGAATCCCCCTTTAAAAATTAAAGGATTAAACCATTGATCTTTATGTTAGGGTATATAGTTTCATATCAAGATTAGGAAGAGATCAATGAATGAATCTTAAATCTGTAAGAGAGTGCCTAAGTATGAAACAACATCTCCCAAAAGGATACGATGAACTTACACTAGAATCCTCTTGACCAATGTGAGTTCCTAAGTTTCATTGGACATGAAACTCAAATTGGATTATTTACTTTTGAATGATGGTCCATACATAATTAGATGTCTAGAACTCATCTAAGAGGTAAAATTGGAACATCCTTAGAAAATATTTCCCCATATTACACCACCACCATAAGAGACTGATAGAATAAATAAATAACTACTCCATGTGTTTTTCTAGAAAACTGTTTAGTAAATGGATATACAATCCTATGCCTGACCCCATCATGCTCTTCCAAGGTATCATTTTTAGCTACAAATGAAAACCTTGATCTGTCACTATTGAAACATTGCATCCTATTCCTAAAATAGTCAATCTGGGCATGAACTGTGGATCTAATGTACATACCTATGATTTTGTCGTAAGGCCGCATTACTGTAATGAAGAGATCACTTAGTGATTTCATGCCTCGATCCCACTATCATAACAACTGAAAAATATCTAATTCATTGCATGTTAGAGTCTCTAACCGCATGGGTCAAGCCAATGGATCAATCATAATTCATAGGTATCCTATAAGAGAATTTTCAAGGAAGGAATAACTCACACCTCTGTTTATCAATACTAAATCTAATGTATAAAACACACAGATAATAACATGTATCATCCTTGGAGACATGGGTTCATTAGCCTCTATAGAATAATGTGGGCCTCATAACTATCCACCATCTCTGTGAACCTAGTGTGGACCACATGGGGGAGGTGGTGGTAATAGGTCGAAACTCTAACCACATCCTACTATCCTATAGGTCCCTCTTCCATGTCTTTTATACTATAGTCCACCCTGCTATTTCATTTTCCTCTCTATTGATGGTCAATTGACTCTCTAATGATGAGATGTACGATAGGCCAGACAATCTAGGGCCATTTTTTCTTGAATGTCACAAGAAAAACACTACCTCTCTCTATGATGATTCAAGAAATGCTGATATCCATGTACCACTGACCATGTGTCCTATGATTGCCTCCTGGAGACCATGCCGCACTTGGATCAATTTCACTACCATCGAATTCCTACTTCAGAGGTCTCAGCTATTGCGTGCCCACTACTAGCTCCCACAATTGGTTCTTTCTCTCATATAATTCTTTACACCACCATGGATTTCTCAAGGACACCATTATAGGTTGGAATTAAATGGGAAAATTCTACAGACCTGATTTCTCACCTTAATGCTTTCTCAATGGTTTGAGATCTATTGAACAGATCTCACTCCATAACTTATGAGTAACATGAGAGATCATTAAACCCCATGGAGTAATATTCCATGTTCATACCACCCTGATTTAGACTCATAAGTTTCTATATGTACATCAGTCACAACATGGTAGGATAGAACTACTCCCAATAGAAAAGTTCAATCTATAACCATGAGATAACTATGTCATCATGTGACTGTGTCACTAGATCCAACGTTTCTGAGTAGATCCTTGATGAATACTCACCATGAGGACTGACATCTGATCTATAGGTGTTCTAACAAGATTTAAAATATTAGTGAATTCCTCTCACTAGTCCTTTCCAAACTAGTGTTCTGGATCACCATGAGGGTATTACCTCTTAAATTTTTGAAGCACACTCTATTTGTGTGCATCCACATCTGGTAATTGTATCCCTTGTTGCCGCTAAATAGGTATTTGTATATCTAGTAAACCACCCATAGGTGCTATATCTTGTACTTTCCCCTCTACTAATTCCTTTTCACTCAGATAATAATCTCCATGATCATGAAATGGATTCCTATATGGATTTCTACATTGAGACATCCTGAAATAATAGAGGATATACCATAGTCAAAAGTGTATATCATGGGAGATGTGTCAAAAATGACATATAAAAAACCATTTATATATGCTACATGTACCATAAATATTCCCTATAACCAATATTTACATGTATCGAGTCAAAAATCATGGGATCAGAGTCCTGTTTTATGGATACATCAGTCTCCACAATAATACTAGATTTGTAGTCCTAATAGCCAAAAAAACACTAAACATTGATTTTCCAATCCAATATCATTGAAATAAGTACAAAGGAAGAACCAAATCCTCTAATACCACTCTATCATGACCTGACCAACCATGGAATGTGACTACCCCAAGACCTCCTTTTAGAGGATAGGGGATGGATACCAGTTCCTAATAGAAATATTCATCAAATGGGAGGAATTTGACTAAAGTAACTATACTATTTCTCTCTCTCATGGACACATATCTATTCCCACAACACGAAGAAATTTAAAACAACTTAAAAAATTCATGCATACATATAAGATCTGACAATAGTGTACGACATTAATGTAATGAATTGGAAAAATAGGCCAAACAAAATCCTAACCAAAAATTGTAAAGAGTCCAACCGGGTGTAAGGATGAGGAATAAAGTCAAATGTAAGCTCCTAGTAATAATATCAGTCCAAAATCCCCATGATAAGCCCCACCTTCTCCCTTTCATATGAGGACATTTTTAAAAGGTACATCATCTGCATAAGATCCAAAACATGTGGGAAAATATGATGCTGGGGAGAGTGTAAAAATACTAATTACGACATGGAAAAAACAATAAACACAAAGGATAATTTATAGTCATATTAAAAAACGAAATTAAAAGAAATTTATAAGAGAAAAAAATAGATTTACTCAAGAAAAACCCACGACACTAGTTGGTAATAACCAACTACCAACCACCAGATCCTGCTCGATGAAATGCTAATTCCAAGAGAGTCCACTCAATGACCCATGATATCATCAGAGACACTCGACCAAGAGGTACATATCATTATTCCCCACAAAATAAATCTCACTAGTCTAATAATACCATAATACTCAGTGAGGGGGTCCCTTCTAGATTTGTTGGGGCACCACAAACCTAAACTGGATCAATCTACTATGTAGGGGATTATAAGTCAACGATACCAAAAACCCAAATGATATGGACTCAATGAAGGAGGGTCAATTTCCTACTATGAGAGGGAACACCGATTCCACAAACTCCATAATTGAAAAAAGTATGAGAGAAGATCACACTCCAGTCACATAGAGGGACACCATAACCATATCTGAGACTCATCCTCTATAGGGGATCACAATCCTATGATGTGGATGTAATTCCACACTGTACCCTCAACAAAAAGGACCCACGGAACACACTCAACAAATATTGGTCCAAACTATGGAAATATAGATCTCCAAATATTCCTAAAGGGCGTACATTTTGTGTACCATAGGGTACATCACTCATCCAATAATCCCCCTGTCTACCCATGAGGAAGAGAATCACACGACATGTACGTCTCAAGATATACAGAAGATAGAGAAACAAGATCCCTTCCCATTTCACATGTATGTCTCCATGTATTGGTGGTTGTCTCTATGTACAGGCCCAAATACACCTAGTTGTGTCCGCATCTGATGTAATGACCTAATCATTTATGAATAAAATTCACTTTTTTAATGTCTTATGGTTATAGGAAACACATGAACTCTTTTATTATTATTATTGTGTTTATATTACTGTTAAATATCATTACAGTTGATAATATGTCCATTTAATAGTGATCACACAACTAATATAAATATAAGGTTTTAAAAAATCTTTTCGACACACTCAATGAAGATGATTGATCATCCAGTAGACTCGGGTTATACGAAGCTCATTTTTTAGAGCTAAAAAAGAAGGTAACATCACTAGGAATCACTCTTGACCAATCCTAAACATCGCTTCAACATGTTATGCTTGAATGGAAACACTTCCAAGAGATGTTCAAGTTAATAGAGATTCCACCCAAGCGATTTTACCCGAGGCGTCCTAAGAGTCATTCACAATTGCACTCCTCACCCATAGGTCTTATGTAGGTGTTATAAGAAGTTATGTAATAAGGTACCAGTTACTTTTTTAATACCTTTTTATAAATAATATTATTATTCTATTAGTTTTTTATAGGAATTGTCTTATTTAAAAAATTATGAACTTGATAAATAGATTTTTTTCTGGTAAAAATGTTAATATTGAGAAATATATTCATTTTTATACTAAAATATGGTTTTTATTAATAAAATTACAAAATAAATCTTGTAAATGATGATTATATCTATTCTTTATTTGTAAATTGTTATGTAATTAGTCTGGTAAGATTAATATTTTTATACAATGAAATAGAAAGGGCAATTTTAAAGAAGTTAATTTAAGGAATTAATAAAAATTTTAAATAATTAATATTTTAATAAAATATTATTATCAAATTTATTTTATTAATAATAAATGAGTATATAATTTTTATGATGTCATATGAAAATTTTATTAATGTCTAAAAACTATTTTTAACAAAACCCGTTAATTTTCAATAAATGTTGGTTTTCATTTTAAATGTGAAAATTAAAAAATTTAGAAAATTATTTAGATAAAATGATATTATTTTTGGAATCAGGATATCGAAGTTATCCAATGGTTAATGTTTCATAATTTTATGAAACAATCAAATTTTTAGGTGAAAATAAAATAATATATTGTGTAATTTATGATATCATAATGACCTAATAGTGATGTCATAAATACCATAAAATGTATTATAGACCAAATATATGTTTTAACTTTAAAATAATGTTATTTTTGATTTATTATAATTATTTTAAAATTCCTTTGTGAATCTTCCCAAATGTATAATAAATTTTATGATTTAAAATTAATTTCCTCGAGAGTGTGACTCACCTCTACATAGGTAATGGAAAATATTTTAATATCATTGGCCCATGGCCTTATAAAATAATTTTTACACTCCTATTTAGAAATAAATGGAAAAAACCTTGGGAATGTATGGGGTTTATAATGTGTTAGTAAGTAATGTCCAAAACACAAATAATAATGAATTCCCCCTTATTTCCTATATAAACCCACCAAAGAACCCATTACTCTTCACAAAAACTCCTTTAAGATCATACTCACTCTTTTATACAGTACCTATATTCCTCCCAAGGTGCCCCCAATCTCCCAATAAGTTCTCCAAAGCTATTGGGATCACACATCCATGTAAGTGATCTTTCACCCTCCTCCTTTATTAAGCATTATTTTCATGTTATGTATTTTAATTTCATATATTCCTATGTTGGGATATGTTATTAAATATCTTAATTACATAATATTTTATGTATAAATTATGATATATCCTTTAAATCTCATTTATCATTCTTATTAACCCTTATGTACTCCCGTTACAATGCCAAATTTTCATAAGGGATCCTCACTTCCCTTCCTTTCTAATTTTTATCCATGTTTACTTATATTGTTATACCATTTTATTTTTCAATTATAAATAATGGGGTATATTTTTATATCTCATCCATACTGTCCTTATTATGTTTTAATGATCTGAGGTCTCTTTCTCCCTCATTAATCAGTCCCGTGTACACCTGTTACCATGTTGAAATTTCATAAGAGTTATTCTGTTTCTCCTATTTTTTCAAGTTTCGTTATCATGTTACTCCTTCTATTTACAAATTACGTGTTTTGGGATATTTCTTTATATGACCCATTTACTATCAATTTCATGTATATATGATTAGATACCACTTTCTCTCTCATTAACCATTTTTTTGAATTATTATGTCACGCTGTTAGGATGCCGAAATTGCACCGTGATTTTCCATACCAAAACCATCATGTAGTGAATACCATGACCATTTCTCTATCAAGGGTATTCACATTTATAAACATATATTTATTGATTATATAATTTCATGTATGTATTTCACATTACTTTATCGTGTAAAAGTTATGATGTTGAATCAATCCATGTTATACGATCTTTGTAGAAAACATAAGAATGAGATTGAAATGATTATGAAGGATGCACCCTGATAGCATTCCAAGGAATTGGGTAATGTTTATCATCATTATACATCATGTTGGTATAAGGGTTTACTGGATTCTTTTATAGTAATTTTTTCTATTATGTTGGGATAGGGGTTTACCAAATTCTTTTATTTTAATGATGCAGTGTTTTAAGATGTTGCCTCCATTTCCATGTTATTATAATCATGTTGTGTAACACCTTTAAGTTAATGTTTATATTGGGCTCCATTGGTATTAATATTTCTAAAAAGTATTATACTATTCATGTTATGCCTTTTTACCCCCTTAATGGGATTTATATATCTCCTTTTTCTTATGTATGTCCTCAGGTTATCCCATGAAATGCTCTATACGAAGGAATATTGTGGTAATGTATAAGAATTTTTCAATAAGGCTGTTGTATTTATGTCATAAGTTTTCATTTAATATTCCTAATCCCCAAATACACAAGACATCTCAATCTTCTGGTTGTATTACGTGCATGTTTATTTAATAAATCAAGTTTATGTTTTTAGAAAAGTCAACGATTGTTATAGTTTGTATAAAAGGATAGGAATAATTATTTTTTCTATTAGGATTAGAAACCCTTGTGAAAGCCGTAGGGATAAGACTATTCATATGAAAAACATCCCTAATATTTTTTGATCATATAGTAAGTAGTTTATCAAGAAAATAAATCTCTGCCTTGATATGAACAATTATAGGTGGATCATGAATAGATGTATCTAGGGGTAAAACCTAAAATCCTCACTTTAAGTTAGACTTGAATGGGAACTGGTGAATAAAAACAGGCCTTGATTCACTCTTGGTTTCATAATCTTGAGGTATACTCATTAGTAAGTTCAAAAGCGTAGAATGAAACATTATTATGGGATTAATAAAAAAGGCCATAAGAATATAAATTAGGAAATAGATCATGGACAACTTAGATTCAATCCAAGAAATTCATATGTTAAGGAAATAAATGTAATTTATCTGTTATCCCTTTTTTTCATTGGATTCCCTTTATGTGATTAAAATTTTAAAATACATACCCATAATTTTCCATTTATTCTAGAAAATGACCAGTATTTGGAGGACTCATGCTAACAAATGATGCGAAGATCAATGTGATGACTATTCTAATGAGATGCCCAATCCGATGGGAGCATGAATTGAAACCATTATTATGATACTATCTCATTTAAATCATGTTTTGAATAAAAACATTGGTCTATAGGAACATGCACCCCTACAAATAAAGAACAAGTTACAATCGAAAGTGTCATGAGACAACGTCATACTAATTTCAATGGATCATCTGATCCCTCAATCACCAAAAAATGATCAAATCCATTGAGAATATATTGTCTATCTATCAATGTTCCAAATAAGAGAAGGATCTTCTAGCAGATTATCATATAGAGGTTGAAGTTGGACAATGGTGGACATTGATTAAAAATAAGAATCATGATGAAGCGATTGACGTGATTGGATTGAAGTATTTTCAGAAAAAAAAATCGATAAATATTTTCCCTACACCCTCTGTTTTAAGATGGAAATATATTTTTGTGATCTAAAAAAAGGGCGATGAATCTCTTGGGGAGTACGAGGAAAACGTCACCAGACTTGCTTGATAAACCACTATTTTTTTCGTTGCCCCCCAAATTAAAGGTTTACCACCTAGTTGGTGGGATAAAACCAAGCCTACTAAAATAATTAGAAATCCACAACATTTCCATCTATGATGATATTTTTTGATATGCACTCAATGTTGGGATGGATATCAGAGAATCTCAGGGGTATCATGGGGATAATAAGAAGAAAGTGAACTTTCATTTTGGTGGTTCAATGAAAAAATCCAATGGTGATATGAAATTCAAGTATCCCAGTTTCCAAAATATGTGAGAAGAAGAACCCTAGAAATTAATTTAAGGGGAAGATTAAATTCTTTAGGTGTAGGAAGGAAGGGAACCAAGGCAGTGATTTCCAATAAGAAAAACCAGCTATTGCGATAAAGGAACAAAATTCTTTATTTGTCCTCAATGCATTATTAATTTCTACAACTATAAATAACCATGAAATTTTATGAACCAGTTCCCTAGGCCATGGATTTTTTGAGGCAACCAACAACCTCTAAGGTAGGAAGGGTGAGTTTTTTCCATCACTACCAAATAAGTGAATCCAAGAAATAAATTGGTGAAAGGTATGCAAGTTATTCATTAAAAAATAGTGAAAATAATGTTTTTTTCAGGTTCTATGCATTATTTTATACCCCAAATGTTTAGTAGAACAATCCAAACACCACAAAAAAATCATAGAAGTATATATGACTGTGAGAATGGAAAGTAGGGAAATTATTTCAACCTAGGAATATTACTCCTCCCCTATAACAATTTGTGGATTAAAATTCCAAGTTAACCTCATCATACATCCCTTGGTGAAATATTATGAAATTAATGGAATGGATTGACTTTCCCTATATAGATCCAAGATAAGTTTTTGTGAGAGGGAAATCACTCTCCATATGGTGAATCGACCCCCCTATTCTATACAAGTCCAAGGTGGATGATGAATCTTATTTAGGGAAATCATATATAACATGGATATTACTTCCCTATGATCATGTATATCATTATTATATGATTAAGTCAGAGGAAGGATCCATTCTCAGATACATTACTATTGTAAATGAATTCGCTGTTGTGTTTCCTAAGGAATTGCCTAGTCTTCCTCCTAGAAGAGATGTTGATTTCCCAATTGATCATCTACATGGGGTGTTTCAAATATCTATGAATCCATATTGAATGGATATTTTTGAGCTTTAGGAGGTAAAGAAACAACTATAGGTGAATCTAGATAAAGGGTTTATACGCCCAAGTGCTTTACCATGGGGTGCACCAGCCCTCTTCTCCAAGAAGAAGGATTGGTCAATGCACCTTTTCATTGATTATCATGAGTTCACCAAAATAAAGATAAAAAGCAAGTATCCTTTGACACTAATTGATGGATTTTTTGATTAGCTATGTTAGAAAAAATACTTCTCCATGGTGGATCTCTGGTAAGGATGTTACCATATAAGAGTAAAGAAGGAGGATATTCCTACAACTTCTTTTCATACAAGGTACGAACACTATGAATTCACAGTAATGACTTTATGAATCACTATTGATTAAAAAAACATCATGTAATTGATGAATAGATCCTTTAGAGATTACCTTGACAAATTTCTGGTTGTATTTATAGATGATATTCTAATGTTCATCAAACCCAAATAGGATCATGAGGATCATCTAAGCATTGTACTAGCGATCTTGCGAAAGGATAAGCTCTATGAATAATATATAATGTGTGAGTTAGGGATAAATGATGTCTCATTATTTGGGAATATCATCCTACGAAATGGAATTTATATGGATCCTTCCAAAATAATAGCAATTGTGGGATAAACAAGGCTGGAATCTGTGATAGATATCTATAGCTTCCTCGGGTTAATTGAATATTCTCATTGATTTTTTATGAATTTTTCATGATTGTCAAACCCTCTTACCAAGATAAATCATAAGAGAGTCATGTTTTCTTGGAATGATTAGTGTGAAGAAAGATTCATGGAGTTAAAGATGAGGATTTTCACTAACCCTATACTCACACTACCCACATGTGGGGATCTTTTCGTAATCTTCAGTGATTTGTTGATGAAGTTCTTGGGAAGTGTGTTAATTTAGAATGAAAACATCATTTATTATGCCTAAAGGAATTTGAATATTCATGAGAAAAAATATCTGACAAATGATTTGGAGTTGGAAGTTGTGATCTTTGCATTGAATATATTGAAGTATTGTATCTTTGGGGAAAAGTGTGGAATATATATAGATCAAAAAAGTCTGAAATGTAAATTCACATAGAAATAGATGAACATGAGCCAATAAGTATGGTAATATCTCATCAAGGATTAACACTGCTCAATCAATTACCACCATGGGAAAGCGAACATGGTGGAATATGCACTAAGTAGAAAGACCATAGTGATTATATTATTGATGAGAATTGAAAAGGATACAATCATCTTAGATTTATTGAAGATATACATGGGAATCATAAATAATGTAACATCATCAATCCTTTCACAAAATGTTTCTCAACCATCTCTTTTGGAAAGGTTAAAGTATTCTAAAAAAGATGATGTGGGAATTCAGAAGAAAGTGGAAACTATCAAAAAAGGGAAATCCATAGAGTTCAATGATAATAAGAAGGAATTGTGAGATTTGGATATAGAATATGTGTTCCATTAAATATAAAGTTAATTAAATAACTTTAATATGATGCACATAGTTCGAATTTCTCTATTCACCTAAGAAACACAAAGATGTATCAGGATCTCCAAGGGCATTATTGGTGGGACAACCTGAAGAAAGAGATTGCTGAGTATTTATCAAAGTGTGTGGTATGTCAGTAAGTGAAGGTTGTGATACATAAGTATAATGGGATGATGAAAATATTACTAATACCAATAATTAAATATGAAAACATCACCATGGACTTTGTCAACAGACTTGCATAGACATCCAAAGGAAATAATGCAATCTGGGTTGTTGTGGATTGTCTTAAAAATTTATAACAATTCATTGTGATTTGAGAGGATTTATCATTAGATTAAATAGCATGGATATACATTAGATAAATGATAAGGCTATATGGTGTTCCACTATTGTTTTTATTCAATTTAGATTCAAGATTCACCTATATGTTTTGGAAGAGTATTCAACCTACTCTGAATACTGAGCTAAACATCATTGCGAATTATCATCCTCAAACTAATTTCCAATATTATTAGACTATACAAACACTTTAGAACATGTTGAGAGCATTATCAATGGACTTAAATTCATTTATAGGAATAGTGTTTGTTGTGAAAAAATCCCTCAAGGTATCACTAATGCATTTTTGAGGTGATTGTGTTTGTTGACAAAGTGGATAACTGTGCGGTGATTGTTGACAAGGCAAACCATGAAATAATTTTTTTTTGACAAAGGGGATTTCATGGTGGCATGCCGAGTTCAAGAGTTATGATTAATGATTAATGTTTTATTGAAGAACTTCGACAAAGGAATAGATGATCTGGAGGCAGTATAGAAAGAATAGATACAAGGTGGTGCCATTTTCCAGTGTTTGCCAAATGTTTGGGCCTGAAAATTGACAAATGAAGAAAAGTGGTTTTTGGAAAAAGGACTTGCACACCGTGTACTTTATGGATTGAAAACATTCACGCCATATGTTTTTCAAGATCAGATCATAAAAATATGGCAAAGGGATAAGGGTCATGCAAGTATTGAGTTGGTCACATAGGTGACTTGCGCGCCAAGAGAAAGGACTTGTGCGCTTGTGCCTAAGAGGATTGGAAACATGAGCACCTACTATTTTTCAAGATCAAAACTTGAAAATATAGCAATGTAAAAAGGTTCGTGCAAGTTTGGAAGTAAGTCATGCAAGTGACTGGCAAGGGAAGAGACCTGTTCACCGAGAATTTCACACCGAGGGTTGACTTGTGCGCCGTCGCGCAGGGTGGTCAAATTTCCTATAAATACTGGACCACCCCTCCAAATTTATCAATGGAGTTCAACACTTTTATGAATCAGAGATCCCATGGAGCAGGTGTGGAAGTCGCGCAAGTGGTGGTGTGTCGCACAAGTGGGACTTGCACACCAGATTTTAAGAAGGGCGATTGTTGTTAGTTTCACGCCAATATTGGTTTGGGCATAAAGGGAAGTGAGTCACTCAAGTTTGGAGTTGCAGAAGCTTGTGTCGCGCAAGTGTCTAAGGTAGACCTGAACACCAGTTGTGACTTGTGCGCCGTATTAGACTTGTGTGCCAATTAAGGTTGTTTTTCCAGCAGTGTTTTCAGGCTACGTGGATGCTGGAAGTTTGCTTGATACCTTTGGTGCAAAGAGAGTTTCATCTACAGGTGAAAGTTGGACTTCAACAGAGAATCTATATACAGAAGAATATTCATTCCTTCATTCAAATGAAGAGACCTATAGCTCTATAAAATGTGAGTGGATTCCTTCCAGATGAGTGAGCAAAGTAAGAGAAAGAAGGTGATCCTATCCACTGGCAGTGAGCCAAAGAGAGAGAAACAGGGAGGGACCTTTTGGAAAGCAGTGAGCTGACCCTAAACATTGTAAAGGCAGTACGCTTGTGCATAGAAGTGATCTAGCTGGAACCTTGTAATCCACAGCTAGTGAATTATAGTGGAATTTGGTACGACCGACAACCTGTCGGCGTATGCTCCTTTGACGTAGCCCTTAGCAGTGAACCAAGTAAAATTAGTGTGTCCTATGCTTGCTTTAATTTCTGTTTATATTGTGCAACAGGAAAGATAGAGAAGATTGTTTTTCTTAGCAGTGAAACAAGATCAGAACGATCTTTAATTTTAAATTAGTCATACCCTGATTCACCCCCCTCTCAGGGTATCAAGCCTTGTGGACCTAGCAATTGGTATCAGAGGGAAAGGTTGATATTAGTTCTTCTTTCAATGGAGGTCACTAATCATAAAGGGATTCCGATCTTCGACGGATGTAATTTTTAGATATGGAAGAATCGAATGCAACAATATTTCTAATATTTGGGAGTGGATGTGTTTTCAGTAGCTACGCATGGTATCACAGTTGATATTACTAGTGGTCCATTATCAGAAGCTGAGCATAGAGAGTTGGATGCTCATGCCAAAGCAATCAATTCCTTAGGGGGAGCCTTTTGCAATCACATCTATATAAATGTGATGTCATGAAAAATGTCACATGCCATGTGGGAAAAGCTTTTGAATATTTATGAAGGGGATACAAAGGTCAGAGAGGCAAAGCGGCAAGTGTTGTGGAACAAGTATGAAGATCTGAGAATGAACCCGAATGAGTCTATTGATGCATTCTTTGATAGGGTAAATGCTCTGGTAGAAGACATGAGAGGTCTTAGTGAGATTATCGAAGACATTAAAATTGTAAAGCTCATCTTGAGAAAACTTCCACCTCGGTTCAATTCTAAAGTTTCTGTTTTCGAAGATAAAGACCCGAAAGAGTTGACATTGGATAACCTGCACATCACTCTTGTTTCATATGAAATGTGAAATGATGATAACGACGCTATGGAAAAGTGGAAATCCAAAGAGGTGGAATTTAAGGCCATGAATAAGCTCACTATTGAAGATTCTCAGGAGGAAGAAGAGACATATGTGGTGATGTCATTACTTTCTTCAAATCTGTAAAGAGGAAAAGGAATGTTTAAAGGAAAACTTCCACTATCATGATTTCGATGTGGAAAGGTTGGTTATATTGTGTCAAGGTGCCCCAAAAAGTTTCAAGATATTGATAATGATGATGATGAAGTCGAAATTCCCAAGAAGAAGTCTTCAACATTTGTGAAAGGGAAGAAACAATTCAATAGAAATTAATTCAAGAAGAAGAATATTATTTTTCAAGAATTTGAGAGTTCAGATGAGTTTGAAGATGAAGAGGATAAAGAGTTTGAAAACTGAAAAGATCATGGGGAAAATGACATGGTAGTAGTCGTCGGTTGTTCTCAGGTAAAAGAAGAAACTGGCATTGGAGAAGAAGAGGAAGATGTTGAAGGAAGAGTTGATTTGGAAGCTAAATTTGAAGCAGCTCTTGAGGAGATAGAAGTTTGGAGAGCCAAAACGAAGAAATCCAATAAAGTGGTTGGTGATGCCAAACTCTATATGAAACAAAAGGATGAAGAAATGTCTGAGCTGTTAGAAGAAATTGAGAAACTCAAGTTATCAACACCAGATAACTCAGGATCAGTTAGTGAGTATATGCTCAAGATTGAAGAACAAAAAAGGGAGATCGATGGTATGAACAGAAAAGTGAAAGATCACGTCAAGTGTATCGAAGATCTTGAAAAATAAGTTCTCGGTCTACGGAGAAAAGTTAAAGACCAAGAAAAAACCATGATTCCCAATACATTATTGGGAAAGTAGGTCATTCCAAAGATATAAAAGATGAAATAAGAGCCTAGTAGTTCAGTAAGAAATAAGCAGCAATTGAGCTCAAATGTTAAGGCTGATTTAGGGCATGATCAGAAGTAAAAATCTATGGAAATTGAAGTGAGACCGCAAGCACTCGTCCGAAGATTGAAGGTTGATTTGGGCACAATGAAGAATCAAATTATTCAGAGATCAAAAGGGGAAACTCGTAGTGCTGAAGTACCACAAAGTAATGCACCATATATCAGGTGTTATTATTGTGGGAAGATGAGACATTCACAGTATGTATGTTCCATAGCCAAGAGATATCAAAGGGAACAAGAACGAATGTGGCAGTCAAATAGAGAATGGTTCTCCAGAACATATTTAGAAGGACAATGTTTTTGGTGTGCAGGATTTGGGCACATGGCCAGGTACTAGACATGAACCATACAAAGGAATGTGCCAAACACAAATCAAAATGTTCGCAAGCAGCAGATCAATAAACCAACATGTGAGTTAAAAGTGAAAAATATATTTGTAGTGTTGCAAGATGAAGCTGGTCCATCACACTCTCGGGAAGATAAAGTTTTCCAAACCACAACGAGTGTGAAGTCAAAGATATGGATCAAAAAGAAAAAGTAAGAAAAGACAGTAGTTGGGGAAATTTCCCTTAAAGCTTTATATCATTCAGGAATATGGATTCTTGATAGTGATTTCACATCTTACATGATAGGTAATAAGGAACTTATTACAAGTATAAAATATGAAAAAGAAGGAGTTTTCAAATTTGGAAATGATGAAGACATGAATATTGTTGGATCAGGAAAAGCCATGTTTGGGGGAAAAGAAATGTGGCGTTCTGATGTCTTGGTTGTAGAGGGTCCTAGTCATAACTTACTCAGTGTTAGTCAGCTATGTGACTCTAGGAACTCTATTCGATATACCAAGAATATGTGAGTTGTGAAAGGAAAAGATAGATCAGTTATTCTACAGGGAAAAAGTACAAAGGGAAATCTTTACCTTGTAGGTGGGGAAGAAGATAGGTGTCTTTTATCTAGAGTAGAAGAAAACCAGTTGTGGAATAAGCGACTTGATCTTCTATGACAACCATCCAGGGATGATCTGGAAAAGTGTGATGTTGCAAGAGACCTTCCCAAACTATCACGTGATTACACTCATACATGTGATGCTTGCCAACAAGGGAAGATCATCAGAAAGACATACAAGCCAAAGGAACATAAATCAACTAGAGTACTCGAATTGGTGTATGTTGATGTATGTGGACCTATCTCACCACGATCTATAAATGGGAAAAGGTACTATGTTCTTTTCATTGATGATTATAGCATAATGGACTGGATATTTGTCATTACCCATAAGACAGAGGTGTTCAGTTGTATAAAGCAGTATAGGAGGGAATTAGAAAGGATGCTTGGGCAGAAAATTCTAATGTTTGGTACTGATAATGGTATATAATTCACAAACAGTCAAGTCAAAAACTATCTCGAGAAACACGAGACAAGGCATCAAGTATCATCAGTGAGAACTCCCCAATAGAATGAAGTGGTTGAGAGGAGAAATCGGATAATCAACAACATGTCCAGATCGATGATTATTGAAAAGGACCTACCAGAGAAATTTTGGAAGGAAGTAGTTTTGACATCGGTCTATATTTTGAATAGGTGTCTGTTGTGTCCGAAGGAAGGGGAGACTCCATATGAAATGTGGTACGGAAAGAAGCCAATGCTGAAATACTTTTGAATCTTTGGGAGTGAGTGCTTCATTATCAACCAAGAAAATCACAAGAAGATTGAGTCACCAGAAGATGAGTGGACATTCCTTGGCTACTCAGGGAAAAGAAAAGAATATAAATGTTTCAACAAGAGGCTGGAAAAAATTGTTGAGAGCAATGATGTCACTATAGTGGAAAATGAACAGCATACTCAACGACCCAGTGAACAGTTTTTAGATGAAAGTGATGATGAGGTAAGCAATGCAGGGGGAGCATAAATGGAAGAGGTTGACTTAGAAGAAGATACTGATGATGAACAAGAAAGTGTCATGTCTATGTCCACAAGGAAGCCAAAGATTCAAGCTGAAATTGATAGGCAGAATATCATTGGTGATCAGATAGCACCAGTTTAGAATCGAAGAATGAAATCAAGACAACAAACATCATTTTTATCTTAGGTGGAGCCAAAATTCTTCTCCGATGCAGCTATAGATGAAAAATGGGTTCAGGCTATGAATGAAGAGCCTGATAAGATTGAGAAGAACCAGACATATGAGATTGTTTCGAGGCCAGTAGACAAGAATGTCATCAAAACTAAATGGGTCCATCACAACAAGATGAATGAAGATGGCATAGTGATTCAAAACAAAGAACTACTAGTGTGAAAGGGATACTCCCAGATAGAGTGAATTGATGTTGATAAGACATTTGAACCGGTTTCAAGGCCGGATGCAATCAGATTATTTTTGGCCAGATTAGTGCAAAGAAAGTTCAAAGTGTTCCAGATGGATGTAAAATCTGAATTCATGAATGGTGTTCTGGAAGAAGAGGTTTATATTGAGCAACCATATGGTTTTCTCATTCATGAGGATGAGAACAAAGTTTTCAGGCTGAAGAAGGCATTGTAAGGGATGAAATAAGAACTAAGAGCATGGTACTCAAGGCTTGATCAGTACACGAAGAAGCTCAGTTTCCAGTGTTGGGGAGTTGATTACAATCTCTGTTTCAGCAATGATAGTAATAAAAGAATGATGGTGTTTGTGTTTGTCGATAACATAATATTTGGTGAATCAGATGAATCTTAGTGCAGATAGTTTTCTGTATTCATGAAAAATGAGTTTGAAATGTCAACGATTGGAGAGCTATCATTTTCCTTGGTCTACAGGTGACACAAGGAAGGAATGGAACATTCATTTCTCAATCCAAATATGCCAAGGAGGTTTTAAGAAGGTTTAAAATGGAGAATTCCACAGAGATGAAAACTCTTATTGCTACCCGGATTAAATTATCAAAAGATGAGGATGACAAGACAGTTAATATCACCGAATATAAGAAAATTATTGGAATTTTGTTGTACTTGACCGTGACAAGGCTTGATATTGTTTTCACCACTTGACATGAAGCGCAATATCAGAGCAATCGCAAGGAAATCCACATGATTGCAGTGAAAAGAATACTTCGGTATATCCAAGGAACAATGGATTTCTGCTTGACATATACTGACAAATCTCAAACAGAGTTATTGGGATACACTGATCCAGATTGAGCCAGATCAGCATATGATAGAAAATCAACGTCAGGAGGTGCATTATATCTTGGTGGATTGTATATTTCGTGGCTAAGCAAGAAGCAAGATTGAATTTCATTGAGAACTGTAGAAGTTGAGTATTTTGCGGCCACTCAAGCTTGTACAAAATTATTATGGATGAAGTAGTATCTTGAAGATATGGGAGTTGAAGTGAAGTATCTGATCAGAATCTAGTGTGATAACTCAAGTGCTATAAATCTCAAAACAAATCTTGTCCATCACTCAAGGACAAAGCACTTTGAGATAAGGTATCATTTTATCAAGGAGAAGGTTGAGCAAGGAATTGTGAAGTCGAAGTATGTTCCTACAGAACTACAGGTTGTAGACATTCTAACAAAGGCCTTACCCAAGGAAGCTTTTGAAATGTATCGACAGGCTCTAGGAGTTCAGTCGACTCCCCACATTTAAAAGCGTGTGGATGTGGAACCACCCCCTCTCCCTGAGGTATGATGTGTTTTTACCTAATGTGATGATATTCATTCTCTACTCTATTATAGACTACAAAGGAATGATCTTTGGGTTCATTGAGAAAGGGGAAAAATAGTGATTGTTCAAGGGGGAGAAAATGTGGCTATTTGATAAAACATGAATGATATGGGGAGAAGATGACAGGTGGAGTAGCTAGATAGGGGAAGATGAAGCTCGATGAATGTGCTTAGCCAGTGCTTAGCTTGGATAACATAGGAAATAGGGATAAAGAGGTTTTGAAGCTGATAGGAGTTGAGGATGTGAGTAGAAAGGGGGAGAGTATTAAATCTGACGGTGCAAGAAGTGATAGATCAAAGAACAGATAGCACGACAGATGAGGATCGTGATAAATGTAAAAGAGTAGGGTTAGAGAGTGGTAAGAATATTTCCAAAAAATGGTATCAGTTTGGTAACAATTGGTATCAGTTTGATGTCAACAATGGGTGTCAGAGATGAAGTGATTCATTTATGATCTTTTCATTTACTCTTGTTTCTCACACCGAGCACTACTCATGTGGGCTTAGAGTATGTATTGAGTAAATCCTTGATCGCTATCAGAATCACAAAAGGAGAATGGTGGATAAAGAATTAATGATGTATCTTTTTATGGAAGAGTTGTCAACAAACCCAAAGGGGGAGATTGTTGGGAAAAAATACCTCAACGTATCATTGAATCATTTTTGAGGTGATTGTGTTCATTGACAAAGTGGAAAAATGTGCTGTGATTTTTGACAAGACAAACCA
The DNA here is from genome assembly GCA_963277665.1 of Viscum album. Classification (NCBI taxonomy): domain Eukaryota; kingdom Viridiplantae; phylum Streptophyta; class Magnoliopsida; order Santalales; family Viscaceae; genus Viscum; species Viscum album. The sequence continues at coordinate 1,077,851,300 of OY728135.1, read as the reverse complement.
TGACATACAAATTTATTGATGAATGGGATTTCATGATGGCATTCCGAGTTCAAGAGATGTGGTTAACAATAAATGTTTGATTCAAGAACATAGAAAATGGAATGGATGATCTGGAGGTGGTACAAAAATAACAGATACAAGGTGGAACCATTTTCTAGTGTTTGCCAAATTTTTGGGCCTGAAAATAGACAAATGAAGAAAAGTGGTTTTTGGAAAAAGGACTTGCGCTTCGTGTATTTGATGGCTTGAAAACTTGGTACCATATGTTTTTCAAGATCATATCATCAAAATATGGAAAAGGGATAAGGGTCGCACAAGTATTGAGTTGGTCGCACATGTGACTTACGCGCCAAGAGAAAGGAATTGCACGCCGATGCCTAGGAGGATTGGAAACTTGCGCGCCTGTTGTTTTTGAAGATCATAACATGAAAATATGTCAAATTAAAGAGGTTCGCACAAGTTTTGATGTGGGTCCTGCATGTGACTAGCAGGGGAAGAGACCTGCGCGACGAGAATTGCGCGCCGAGGGTTATCTTGTGCGCCGTCACGCAGGGTGGTCAAATTGCCTATAAATACAGAACCACCCCTCATCATTTATCAACGAAGTTCAACACTTTGAAGAATCAGAGCTCCTATAATGAAGGTGTGGAAGTCTCACAAGTGGTGGTGTGTCTCGTAAGTGGGACTTGGCACCAGATTTGAAGAAGGGTGGTTGTTGTTAGTTGCGTGCCAATATTGGTTTGGGTGTAAAGGGAAGTGAGTCGCGCAAGTTTGGAGTTGCAGAAGCTTGTGTCGCGAAAGTGTCTAAGATAGACCTGAGCGCCAGTTGTGACTTGCATGCCAATACTTGTGTGCTGGATTAGACTTGTTCTCCAAGTAGGTTGTTTTTTAAGCAGTGTTTTTGGGCTGCATGGAAGACGGAAGTTTTCTCGATACCTTTGGTGCAAAGAGATATTCATCTACGGGTGAAAGTTGGAATTCAACAGAGCATATAAATATAGAAGAATATGCATTCCTTCATGAAAATAAAGAGACCTACAGGTCTATAAACTATGAGTGGATTCCTTTCAGAGCAGTGAGCAAAGGAAGAGAAAGAAGGTGATCCTCTCCACCGACAGTGATCTAGAGAGAGAGAGAGAAACAAGGAGTGACCCTTGGGAAAGCAGTGAGATGACCCTATACATTATAAAGGCAGTGATCCTAGGCATAGAAGTGATCTAGCCCGAACCTTGTAATCCACATATAGTGATGTTTAATGGAATTTGGTATGACCGACAACATGTTAGTGTATACTCCTTGGACGTAGCCTTTAGCGGTGAACCGAGTAAAATTACTGTGTCATGTGCTTGCTTTACTTTCTGTTTATATTGTGCAACAAGAAAGAGAGAGAAGAGTGTTTTTCTTAATAGTAATGCAATATCAGAACGAGCTTTAATTTTAAATTAGTCACACCCTGATTCACCCCCCTCTAAGGGCATTCACCCTTGTGGACCTAACAGTGTTTCATAAAAAAATAATGAATTTGATAAATAGATTTTTAGGTAACAATGGTACTTTATAAAAATATATAAATTATTATATTAAATTATGGTTTTTATTAATAATTTTATAAAACCAATTCCTATGAATGATGATTATATTAGTTCCTTATCTATAAATGATTAAGAAATCGGTTTGATAAGAGTTATATTTTTATACAATAAAATGAAAAACTTAATTTTAAAGAATTTACTTTAAAGAATTAATGAATTTTTGATGTAAATAATATTTTAATAAAATACTATTATAAAATTACTTTTATTAATAATAAATTATAATATAATTTTTAGGAATTAGAATCTAATTTTTAGGAATTAGAATCTAATTTTTATTATGGTTTAAAACATCTTTTGTCAAAACCCATTAATCTTCAATAATTATCGGATCTCGTTTTAAAAGTGAAAATTCATATATTTATAAAATTATATAGATAAAATGAATATTTATTTTTTAATCAGGATGTTGAAATTTTCCAATGTTAATTTTTTTATAATATTTGGAGACTGTTTAATTTTTAAGTAAAAATTAAATAATATTTAATAATATTGTGTGTTTTAAGACATCATAATGACTCAATAGTGATATAATAATTACCATAAAGGGTTATTTGACCAACTATATTTTTTTAATTAAAAGTAATGTGATTTTTTATTTATTTTACTTATTATATAATGACTTAGTGAATCCTCCCAAATGTATAATATATTTTTGTATATTAAATTCATTTTCTTAACAGTGTGACTCACATCCATATAGGCCTGGGAAATATTTTAATATCTTCAACCCATTTCCTTATAATATAATATTTTCCACTACTCCTAGGAAAAATCCAAATGCAAAAACCATGGGAAGGTTTGTGGTTTTGAATATTTTATTTTTTAGTGTCCAAAACCTAAATAATAAAGAATCCCCCCTCCTTTCCTATATAAATTCCCCATAGCACCCATTCCCCATCACTAAAACTCCTTCAACCACACCCTAACTCTTATCTCTTCTCCCTAGAGTCATACCAAGCCACCCCAAGCTCCAAATAAGCCTCTCCCATGCCTTTGGGATCAGAAATCCAAGTAAATGATCTTCCACCCTCCACTTTTATCAAGAAAATTTTCAATGTTAGGCATTTTAATTTATTATATTACTATGTTGGGATATGTTATTAAATATCCTCCTTCACATTTGATGTATAAATTTTGAGATCCCCTTTAACTGTAATTTATCCCTCTTATTAACCCTTATATACTCCCGTTACTATACCAAATTTTCGTAAGTGATCCTCACTTCCATTTGTTTTCTCATTTTTGGTCCATGTTTCCTTATGTTGTTATACCCATTTATTTTTTAATAAAAAATGATGGGGTATGTTTTCTCACACCCCCCAATACTACCGATATTATGTGTTAATGATGAGATACCTATTGATGTCTCATTAATATCTCTTATGCACACCCATTACCATGCAGAAATTTTATAAGAGTTATTCCATTTCTCATCTTTCTTCAAGATTCTTTATTAAGTTACACCTTCTATTTCCACATTCACTTTGTTTAAAAATGTATTTATATGACCCCCAGACTTTCCATTTCATGTATATATTATTAGAGTCCCATTTCTATTTTATCAACCATTTTTATGAATTTTTTTGTCACGTTGTTAGGCAGTTGAAATTACACCGCGATTTTCCATGCCAAAATCATCATGTAGTGAATACCATGCCCATTTCTCTATCAAGGGTATTCACCATTATTCACATATACATATTGCTTATAGGCTTTCTTGTATTTATTCCATATTCCTTTATCATAGAATAAATTATTATGTTGAATGAATCCATGTTATATAATATATATGTGGAACACATAAGAAAGAGATTCAAATGATTATGAACGGTGAAACCTAATAGAACTTCAATGCATTGAGTAATTTTTAGTATCATGAAACTTCTTCTTGGGATATGGGTTTAAATGATTCCTTTATTGGACTTTTTCCCTTCATATTGGGATAGCAGTTTTCTTAGTTCTTTTATGTTATTGATTCAATGTTTTATGATGTTTCCACATTTCCATGTTATGATAATCATGCCATATCATGCCTTTATGTTCATGTTTTTCTTGTGCTATATTCATATATATATTTCCTAACATGTATGGTAATCTTTATGTTATACCTTTTTTACCCCCTTAATGGGATTTATATATCACCCTTTCCATATGTATGTCTTTAGGTTATCCCATGAAATGATAAGTATAAAGGAATGTTGTGGTCATGTAAAATAAATTTTCAATAATAATTTTGTATTTTATGTCTTATTTTTTTCATGTGATGTTCTTAATTCATAAATACACTAGGAATATAGATCTTCTGGGTTGTATAAATTTCAAGTTTATGTAATAAATCATTTTTAAGTGTATAATAATGTCCGGGTTTATTATATCCAAATACATGATGTGCTACTGGCCATATAGTTCGTCCCGTGCATGAGTACTTCTTAAAGTACACACGAAGTGAACTGAGGAGGTTCAAATGGCATGTTACCATGTCACGAGATGTGGGATACTTAACTCCTTCCAAAACCCTAGTGTCACAGCTAGGGGACCCATACGACATGTAACACTAGATAACACACCATGTATCTTGTGAATTTCCCGATCTATTGGATCTTATTATGCCCTTTCTACTATTCCTCCAGAGTCTCAAATCTCGGAATAACATGTAGATACATAGTTAGATAATTATTTTTAGTAATTTCTAGATTGTATTTGTGTTCTCAATCTACTAATAAAACTATCCATCGAGTCGTTCATCTTCGTAAATCGAATCTAGGAAGAACCGTACCCACAAAACAGATCTGATCTACCTATGATCATTTTCCACTGTTGTTGCACCTCAATATCTCCATCAATCAAGAAAAAAATGACAATATTAATCCATTTAAATTAATAGTGGTTGTGAAATGATCAAATATTGTGTATTAGTATAACTATATGCAAATAAGTAATTCCTGTGTTGAATCGTATGAAGAACAAGGGGAATAAATAAAAAGGAAAAAATTGAGGAAGAAAAACTGAAAGTTATTATTTTGTCCTTTATCTTTTGTCATATAATGATATTAATGAAGAGGGATAAATCAAAATGAAAAAACAAATAATTACATGATATTAATTATACCACCAATACATGTATCAATTCTATTTATTGAATTAAACCATTTTTTCCTAGATTATGACATAGGATGGAAGTAACAAAAAAAAAACATCCTGCATGAATAATGGATTTATTTTTAATGATGATCATTTGTGTTTCTATCATTAACGAGATCCATGAACTCTGTTGGTGCAATGATCCATGATCTAATCTCAATATATCACCGTTCACTGAGGAATATATCTAAAAGTTGTCCGAATCTTGAGGGTTTTCACATCCCATCTTAATGAAATATTATAACCATATATTTAAATAGAAAGTAAGTTACTATATCATAAAAATAACATAAATTTTTTAATTTATTTATTTTGTTAATTTTTTTCCTGTTAAAATTTTTTCCCAAACAGCATGCATAGATAAATATTATATCACGCATAGGGTAAAACCTACAGTTTGAACACAACTGTACCCTGATATTTCAGATCCAACAATCATTCATGTGTTATTATACTTTTTCCATAAATAAATTATGTTTGTTTTGTTTAATATATTTAATATATATGAAGAGTTTATTTCAGGATCCTTGGGCCTCCGAATCCAATATCATCTTAACACCTGATCTCAAAAATAATCCATTCAATATGAAAACAATACATAGAAAATTTGATTCATTAAAGGGAATATGATTCTGTGTTACCAAATTTATAATAATTTCCGGTTACAACCAAATCATTTATTGGGGTAGTTTCATATTATTATTCCAATAGAAAAATATCATTATCTATCTCTTAAGAAACTAATAAATTTAATTCCCCTATGGTTATTCATGATATTTTCATATAATTAAACTATTTTACACACTTTAGAATATATGATAATGAATGAAATGTTTTGATGAAAATCTGCCTATTCTTCTCTCTTCGGTTGGAAATATTTTTTCATCCAAAAATATGATTTATAATTTTTCTTCCAAAAATGTTTTTAAATTATCTTTTTAGGAAATTTTCAAGGATATTTATTTTGAAAATGTATTAATATTTCGAATGAGTTTTAAATTATATTAAAATATTCCTTTATAAGTTATCAAGTTTGTATTCCAATAAAAAGGTTTTGAAAATGATTTATATTAAAGAAAATTAAAAAATGAAAAACATATTCTTTAAAAGAAATGTTTTAAATGATTAATCAAAATATGGATACAAATAATATGATTCCTATTTATGTTACTTATTTCATACTAGGGATGAGATCCAAGTATATCATTATTTCTCTTTCTTTGAATGGTTTGTTTTAATGATGATTTTATTTATGAAACCGACTTCTATTCCATGGGTTATACCATGGTAAAATGATAAGAAAACCAACTTATTTTCAAGGGTTATACTATGATTAAATGACTAAAAATCCTATATCTTTTATATAGGATATGATATGATGAAATGATTATGAAACTAATTTCTGTACCTAGGTTATGAAATTTTCAATTTTTCATTATTCTTTTGTACACATAAATATGAATTTTCATTTTGATATGGTTGGGTCCTATATGTCTTTCCAATGGATTGGGTAAAGATAAATTATTTACAAGATTATAGGGTACATTATTGGTCATCCCAAACCAAAAATTAAGGGTACATGGTTTTCCAGACCGAGTCCAAAATTATGGTACATAGGTTGTTATCCCAATCCTGAAATTGGTACACATGTGATTAGCCCAATCCAAACATGTTATGAATGTCTTGTTGGGTAGGCTTCACATAATATTTTATTTTCATATGTGTATGCCACAAATCAATGTCTTATTCCAATGTTATGAAACCATGGATATTGTTGATTTATTTTCTTATGATTATTGTCTTTTGAGTATCCATTATTTATTCCCTAACTCAAGATTATGTTCTTTAATGTGATGGGTAGGGTTTTAAAATGTTCTTCTCATGTTATCGAACCCTTTTGTTCATGTTATGCTTACTTGTCTCCCATATTTACACTTATTAATCATCCAAGAACACATTTTCTAATCATTACATACCTAAGTAATAAAAAATGGTTTATGTAGGTTATTTCTATGAAGATTACTAAATGGGAAGATATTTTGGGGAATCATTAATGATCATTCAATAGATTAGAATATTGTGTTCCATGTTTTCAAGATCACTAAACAATAATTTCACTCAGTCATTTTTGTGTGTAATGAAATGAATATTAATTAAAAAATATATCAAATCCCTATATGATAATATAGGGTTGTTATATGAAACATATTAATCAAAAACAAGTCAAAGACTTAATATTATTCATAGATCCATCAAAAAACCAGAAATTCAGGGATTGTGATAATCAATCCTGAAAGAGTAATTAATATTTTCTAAATATAACTTCAAAACCAATGGTTTCTGGATTGAACATACTTAAATGTCACACCTTATTTGGGTTTGATTTATTTTATCTCCTTGATTAGGAGTTTTCAGTCTCTATCTCTCGAGGTTTTTATTTATAATATTTGGCACCTCATTCGTGGAATGATCACATTTATTCCTCCAAGAACATATGTTTCAGTTTATCATTAATTTTCATCCATTATATTTGTGTCACTATCTTTGATAAACAATTATCATGGCCTCAATTACTCTTTGTTTGGGATTCATCTTGAAATCAGTCTTCCAGATATCCCCCTTAATTAGTCAATCTATTTAATGCACAACCAAGATCAAGAACTCTCTCCAATTTGATTCAATATAATCCTTCATTTTTAATACATAAAACACTTGTTACATATTTCAACAATTAATATCTTATGAGATCTTTTATGTTTTATTTTCCAAAACATTATAAATATAAAACCCGAATAAAACAAAAATTATTCTAATAAAATCAAAATGATTCTTCATATGTCCATCTAATATTAATTTTATTTTATCTCATATCCTAGGGACAAAAAAAGAATGGGGTGAGACTAAAGGCCTATAACGGAGTATTAAAATGATATATTTATCATGTGTCCCCCAAGTAATAAAATTGGTATTGATCATAATAACATGTGGAATATCATATTATAAAGATTCTGAATCATAAATTGGAAATGTTTCTATAATATAAAAATGAGAAATTCATAATCATACCTCCATGGTTTATCACCAAGGTATCATAATTAATTATTAATATAGTTATTTACCTAGGTATCATAAAACATATCATCTTTTGTGATTAATTATTTACACAATGAATTGGAGCACTATCATGGAACACAAATCATGTCTCTTAATTCTTGTGAGAGAAAATTAATATACTCAATTATTTCATCAACAACCCATGGAGAAGAAATAATGTGTTCTATATAATATCATTTCATACATCATTTATTAATGTCTTGAACATTAAATAATTTTTTGTAGTTTCTAGTCAAATTTAAGTGGTACATATCATTGAGTTACAATTAAAAACCTATCGTTTTATAATAATTATAAGATCTAATGGATATGGGGTGGTTTGTGAGAGTTTGGGGACCATTTTATTCCTAAAGTGCTAGATTATTAGATTATAGGCTAAGTTGCATGGTCATTACATGGTTAGTGATAACCGTGAGTGTAAATCATGTAGGCTACCAAGTGCACAGGTTGAGCCTCAATGTTTGTCAGAAAATGTGCAAGGAGGGACACATGACCATGTGAAATTCTAACTACCTCTTAATAGTTTTTTTCATGGCTTGTGAAATGTTACCTGAACATTGCACATAGCCCCAAGGAGGACCCCATTAATTAGTGTGGGGCATATTGTTGGAACACTGTTTAGATAATCGTGTGGCTAAACCATGAAACCAAGTAAATAATGAAGAGGTTACCCTTATTCACCTGGAATTGTTTTACAACAAATGATTCTAGCTCTATTTTTTCTAGTAGACCACATGTCCAAGATCCCACCTCCTCGTCTCCTTATTGATTTTTATTTTTCTTTAGTCTGTTTTCTGATTCTTCTACTATTGAGTGGATTTTAAATCATGGGATAAGATTATTAATCAACTTCTTTATTAATCTTGTTCATGTTTCTCATCTCCTATGTTGCTCCAATTTTGCGTGACTTCATTTTACATATTTTCAAAGAACAGGATTATTTATCTAAAATTTTAAATTCAAGATACATTTAATGGCCCGCAATGGATGAGTGCTATTATACGAACCTATAGTAGGTGTTCAAGATTATATCCCAAATTTTAATCAATTTTTCAATTTTTTAATTGTTATTCTACATGTTATATTTTTCTAGTGATGTATCCAAACAAATTAATTAGTCAACCTAAATGTTTGCATAGGTTATATATGGTACAAAATAGAAGATAATCAATCATATGTGATGATACACTTGATAGGATCCTCCACATGGGTGTGTCCTTCTTTAAAAACCCAATTTCCCTTTCCCAGTGAACCATTCAACCAAGCTTGTGGTGTTTATTTTCCATGGAAATAAATAAATTAATAAAATGTATTGAATTAAAATGAATGGTGTGGGATGAGTATTATTTAATGATTTTTTATTCTTGATTTATTCCTTATTCTATACTCTTTGTGCTTTATGCTGCATGATTATTCCATGTTTTTTATGCATATTCTTTTTTCTTAATGCCTAGTGTCAATGTTGAATTTTATGGATTAATTTTTTTGGCCAACCTCATTAGGATGTTACAAATGTAATTCCTTATTATAAAAGGATGTGATATTTATTGTTAATCCTTACCCAACTTTGATGAGAGAGTGAACATGGGTTAAAATTTAAGGACCCCATGGATGGGCTCATCAAGATTTGTATTTGGAACTATTAGACACACAAATATTGAAACTTGGATTGATATAGATGGGCTATCTGGGTGGATTATTTGTTTTCAGGAGTTAAACCATTTCCCTAAGAGAGAAATCATGGTAGGGATCATTTTAGAGATGGGTATATCATTCCTCGTGTGAAATTAGGTTCACTATGTGAAATAATAGGGATTGAATCAAAGGTATTATGCTTACATCATGACAATAGTGATATAAGGTATGTTGTTTATGGGTTATCATAGACATGCTCTATTGTATTGGGTATGTTTAGAACTCTAGTAGTGGCACATGGTATTCCATTATGGATCTCCCTATATGGGCTTAGTATTCCACACTTGATTTGATGATTTCTTATTTTGGATTGCTTGTGATTCCTCACTATGAAATTATGATATTTTTTAACTATTTTTAAGGACACATCATCTAATCCCAATCACAAGCATGTGGTCGATCTAAAATTAGTAATTTATTTATGATGCCGCATGTATACACCTTATAATTATTTTACAGGTTCCCTTTGTTCTATTATCTAGCTTATGAAAAAGTAGGTAGTGGTGGTCAAGTATTCATGTGGAACTAGGACTGTCATGTTTTATTTATTTATTACAATGAATTTAATATTATTGGAATAATGATCATTTTAATTTCATTAACTAGACTGATAAATACATCATTGGTGGGGCCTACTGAGATTATCTCACACCCTGCATGGGATGAGTTTGATACCAATACAAATCTCATATTTTCTTGTACAGATAAAATTTATTGGTCAAAATTTGTTGCTTGATTTTGTATTCTAGGATGGAGTATAGGATCAAGGGACTGAGACTGTGCTCTTTATTCTAGTAGTTACTACTTTTTAAATTTTGTATTTTTTAATAGAAAGAGGTATACATTGATCTCCCTTGTATACCATGTACCTTATTTTGTTACTAATACATGAAATTACCATCATCAACTTTTTTTGTCTATTAGTTACTTTTTATCTTCCACCTATCATTTTAATTGCAAGGCTTATTATTTTCATCATTATTTATACTATTTATTTTTAATAATTTGTCATCCTGATCTGTTATATCCTATAAGGGAATAGTATCCCCATGAACACATTCTAGGACCTCACTGATAGTCTAAAGACTTTGGAGTATGGGGTGGTGTGCTTGAGGTGATGTGGTCACGACCTCAGGGTACCATTCTGTTTCTCCTGGAGAGGGACACTAAAAATTGTTATCATAGTGATTTTTACTTTTTTATTACATTTTAGGATAAGAATTGGGATTAGTTACAAATGGAATTTTGTAAAGAGCATATGCATGGGTGTAGCTAACCCACATATAGAGGAAACCCAAATTACATGGGATAGGGTAATTCTATAATTGATTGTACTTCTTACAGTTGTATAGATTTCACCATTTAGTGAAGGACTTGTTTTGTGTTATTATTGTTTTTTATATTATTATAATGGGTTATTTTACCTTGTTTTGATTATAATAGGGAATATCAAATACATAAATCCTTCTTGGAACCGTAAGACTTAAATTCCATGAATTATTCAATTCTAAATATATTATTCTGTATGGATCAACTATATTTCATGTTCGTTTTATGGTTCCTTATTTGTTATGTGTTTTAGTGTGGTAGTGTTATTGTATGGATGAAATAATTAGCCTAATTAATGTGCCAACATATACATAAATGGTGTTTTTTCACATAGATTGATGATACTACCATTATTGATCAATTATTCCATGATCAATCCATGAGACATTGGTTCTATAGGATGAGATATTATATGATTTAATTTAATAATGATAATGGAAATTTAATAGTGAAGTACTTTTATAAATTGAAATTTGTTGTTCAGTGAATAAAATCACTATTGATGAAATGTTACATCCTGATACTAAATGTAACGGTCGAATAAAATTATCTTGTTATGTTAATTTCAATTTAAAATGATTGTGGGCCTTCATAAATATTAGATTGGTTACGAAACTAACTGGATTGAGATAATAATATTTATATAATTAAGATTAAATTTCAATAAATTAATGTCATAAAAAAATTGATTACCGCTAGATGGGGATTCCAAATGAAAATTAAAGGATCTATTTCTCTCTACCTTACAGTTCAAACTCCATATAATGGAACCTATGATTTGTGTATGTGACCATGACCCTTATATTACCTGATTAGTGGGAAGACGGTTATGTCTAATATGAATCTTTTGTGATTTTTTCTTATCACATGGACTTGAATATAGGATTATAATTCTAGGATTGACTCACTAATGGGATGTTCATGTATATTTCCCTTAATATTATCAATTTTACAATATATTATAACTTTAATTAGAGGTGTGAACTTTGAAATTATAGAGTTATGCTACCAAAATGTACTTTTTTCATATTTTAAGAGAGTGGCGAAGAATATTATCCAGAGGTGGTGGTCCCAGGTCCGCATGTAGAATCTCTTATAGTGCCTTATCAAGAAAAACCCAATTGATCTTACCTTGTTCACTGATTTTCTTATCTAAGATATCTCATTCTTCTTTATGTATTTAGTATAGGGTGTTCCTCAACTTTCCCCAACCATGGAAAAACAGACCTAAGAGTTCCAGCATCAACATCCTCCCACACACTTGGGGGATGGAATAACTTAGTCCTTTGACTTATGTCTAGAGGCCAGGGTATTGATCCTTGACCATCTTGAGTACCCTCTTGAGTGGTGGATCAATCTAGCTCCCCACATGTTACATTAATCCCCAAATTATTGGTGTGATTTCATTTATCTGGATGATCATCATTGGGGTATGGTCTATGAAATCATTTTGATAGTGACCTATGACCACTTACTTCCTCAAACGATGAGTGTTGACCATGCCATAGAGGTTATGAATGTTTATTGGGGTTTGATTTGTACATTAGATATTATTCATGGTTAATTGAGCTACATTATTTTTCATATACTATGATTAATTATGATTTGATGATTGTGATATGATTTGAGGATGAACTTCTATACACCATACTATATCAAGTCACTGGCTTTGATATGACTACCATTTTTGAGATATCTAACCATGAAGTTATTAATGAATATACTCTATGTGAAGGTAGCAATATGATCTAAGGAGGTTCTGTCCAGAGGTTGGGAGATGGATCATCTAGTAGTAGAAAAATCATTTTGAGGGTGAAAACGAGGGATTTACCATCCTAGTAGAATACACCAAAATTTATTTGGTGTGTCAATAATGTGGTATGAAAGTGAATAAAAATACCAATTTCTTGAGGAACCTAATCTAGTGATATTATTGTGTAATTATTGGTCTCCATTACCATTTCATGTTATCTTTTCCACTAGTGACATGTGAACATGATTTTTATTTATACCTATTTCAAGTACAGGATCATCAAGTCCATGAAAGGATATGAGTTGGTCTTATACTAGACGTTAGGATAAGGGGTTGGCACTGGTCGAGGTAGTCATGATTTAGAGGTTTAATATCATTAGATTGGACCTTCCTAGGACAATCAGGTTACACCTCCAGGCCACGGTTTAGGCCTTGCCTATGTAGTGAAGCATACCCCTAAGGAGTAGAGTCCATGGTCTTCTAATGTAGGAGATACTATTTTTGTATCATGTATTTCAGTTTCATCCATTTTGATATAGGTTCATCCCAAACTTTTATATTTTCTGAAACTATAGAATTTATGGGCCTAGAAATAGAGTACACTAGTGGACTGATGATTCTTCATGCATATGTATGGGTCAGATTATATAATATATTCCTATGAAATGAGTTACCCATTGAGTTATGTGGTTATCACTTCTTGCTTCATTTCTTCATCCTTGAGATTACCGTCATCTAAATAATTCTCGTTGTGGAATTTCTATTTCCTTATCATTCACAGGTGTATTAATGTAGCTGGAGATTTTATTTTACATCACTAATGGTTAGAAAGTATATTCATAAGGAAAAATGAGATATGATGTATAATTGAGATGGAGCTAATAGGCAGGGGCTAGGAAGAGCGACAACCTAGACGATGAGTCTCTTTATGAGTGATCAGGGAATATACCTTCTGGAATTCCCTTCCAATTGTGGGTTATTTTTAGGATATCTTCCCTGAATATATCTTTTGATTATATCCTAAGAGAGAGTTGTAGTTATCTATTGAGTTAGTTCTAGGTGTGAGACCAGTGTCAGTTCCTCCCTATAGGATGGAGCCTACCAAGCTCCATAAACATAATATGTAGTTGGTAGATCTAGAGGGAAATTGTTTTATGCAATCCAACTCCCCGCCTTCAGGTTCACACATCCTTTTCACCAAGAAGGTATAAAGAACACTTATAGAATGCATGGTATAATGAATATTGAACAAAATTAGGGTGAAGAACCAGTATCCATTGCCTTGTATAGAGGAAATCATTTACCATATTTAAAGAGTGTAAATTCTCTCCATGATCTATTTATGTTTAGGCTACCGTCTGATAGATGTGAGGATAACAGACATCCCAAATAAATAATTCTATAGTTGGTATGGATTTTATGAGTATTTATTTATTCCTTTTAGAATTCTTAATGTTCCATTAGTCTGTATTTCCATAGTAAATGTGGAATATCACACACAACTGGATTAATTTTTAATGGTCTTCATAGATGATATATTGGTGTATTATCGTACAAGACATGACCATGCCAACCATCTTGAGAAGGTGATGAATGCAAGGAGAGAAAACCAAATATACGTTAATATCAAAAAAATAAAACTTTTTTGATCAGTATGGTTCACTTCATAAGTAATAACATTTCAGAGGATGACTTGTTTATTAACCTAGAGAAGGTGTGTTTCGTGGTTTCCTGGGAGTGGCCCATGATTGTGTATGATATAATATGTTTCCTCATTATAGATGACTGTGATAATAGATTTATTTACGATTAATCATGCATAATAGAACCTCTTACAGCCCTAACTATGATGGTTGTGAAATTGATTTGATATGAATAATTTGAGATATCTATTATGGAGTTTAAAGGGAGACTGATGTCGGTATCAATCCTAAATCTACTAGAGATGGAAAATAAATATAAGGTTTAATATGATGCTTCAAGAATTAAGTTGGGATTAGTTATGATGCAGGAATATTGAGTTGTAGCGTATGGGTCCTGCTTATTGAAACATCATTAGTGTAATTTCCCTACGCACGAAATCAATCTAGAAGATGTGTTTCATCATCTATGTGATTTGAGTAATTATCTGTTAGGAGGGTGTTTCATTATTAATATGTATTAAAAAAATCCTCAAATAAATCTATATATAGTGAGACATGATTGTAAGGTAGTGTAACACCCCGAGATTTTATAAGAAATATTCTTTTTAATTTTATTGATGTCTTGTGTTATACGCTACCCCAGAAGGAGCTTTCACTACACACATCCCTTACTTGGCTTGCATTACACGCAATCGCTACCTTCCACGATAGCGTGTGTTGTACGCAATACCACGTTTCACAAAACGAGATATTATTATAATATTATTATGAACTAGCCATTATGAATATTAATACCCACTTTTTAAAATTTTATCTTTCAAAATGGACTTTATTTTTGGATTTGGAATATTGAAATTAGATTAGGGTGAAATTTTGGTATTTTTATGAAAACTTTCAATTTTTGATTTATAGTGAAAACACCGGGTTACTATTTAAAAATTGACTTTTTATTTAGACAATTATTTTTTATTTAACTTTATTTTATGTAAAAATTGATACATAATACCAATATAAGTTCAATGTAATTCATTGGAGTCATTTTATAATAAATTTAGATATATAAAAATTTTATTGAACTTTTCACCGTCTTTTACCCACCTCCTAGGAGAATTTGCAAATTTACATAAAACATAATTTTACCACTTCTGTGAATAGAATCTCAAAAATCTGAGAGACACAGTTGATTTTAGTAAGTAAAATGTCATTCAATGAGATAAAAATAATATTTTGTGAATAGTAACTTTTTAATTTTTTTTAACCACAGTTAAAAGTAAATAGGGTAATTAAGGGTAAAAATTATATTATTATTACCCTAACACATGTACTAATTATATTGGATAAGTTTAATTCGACCAAAAAAACCTTAGGAATAAAATATGACCATTTAGGCCCACTTGGATTAGATTAGGACATTCATTATTAATTTATTTAGATAAGGGTTAAAATAGTTTAAATCAAAGATTAAAAATTATATCATTTTTAATATAGGGTTATACATAAGATAAATTCAATTATAAATATTAATTAGAAAGATAAAAATATTTCCTACATAATGGTGTTTTATTTATAATTTTTAGACATTAAATGATTTAATTTATTAATGACCCAGTGATGATGTAGAAATTATCTTATTAATGAAATATTGACATAATTGATGTTATAAATACCCAAATAAATGTAATTTGAGACTTTTTATGCATTACAAAAATTTTATAGCTTAATATGACATTTTATTATTCATATAGTTAACTTTGTTTGAACTAATCATTCTGTTAGAATTTTCACAAAAATCAATTACCAAATAGTGTCAAAATTTACATAAAATAGTTTGTAAAACAAATATTATATTATTAATTGTTATTTTATTCCTAAAAATATAAGGTGCGTCAAAATGACTTATATAAGGTTATATATATTAATAATAAACATCTTGGGGTTCGTTTGGCTTGTTATAAGTTTATTAACCTTATAGTGTAAGAAAACAAGAAGACACGGTAAAAGAAAAATTATTTAACTTAAAGCTAAATCTAAATGATAAGGTTAAAATAGTAACCTAAAATTGTCCTAATTATATTGGATGAGATTATTTAGACCCATCCCCACCTTATCTTATAAATAAATCAGTTTTGAGCTATTAAAAACCGAATATTACTTTATAATAAAATAATATTTCGAGTTTTTCCAAAGGTGCCCCTCTCATTCCTTATAAAAGGACACATCCTCCCTCTCTTCCTCACACCACATTGAGCCTTAAATCACGTACAAACCATACAAAATTATCTTATCCACTTCGCTATAAACATCCTAGAGGTCCTGGTCTTCTTCAAAGACCAATTTTAGTTCCTTAAGAGGAGGACTCAAAGAGGTTTTTCAAAGAAGAGGTAATGTCCGTTACCAATTCTTTCAACTTTATTTCTTCTTCCACTTCTTCTTCTTTAGATGTTTCATTATGAAGTAATAACATAAGTATCAATAAAATACTTATATTTTATTATAAGTATGAAAAAACCCTATTTCACCATATATCCATGCTACGGAAAATGAAATCACCGCGCGTGCGTACGTACGGAATACCGTCTCCACGACGCGATGAGAATCATTCTCAATGATTAACCATTCATGAATGATTATAAAGTATATATAATAAGTAATAATGAAATATATTACATAATAATGATACTATATATATATATATATTTATGTCATCTATTTAGTTTCATTCAATTCAATAGGGAAACAAAAACAACGTTCATGCGTACGTACGACCTACTATCTCCCTGAACGGTGTATTTAATTCCTTTTATCGATCTATAATATATATGTATATAATGAATATATATTATATATAAATAATTTTTTACATTCTGGAATTATATAAATCATGATATAAGTAATAATATCAAGAACGACAAGTCGAAACACATATGATAAATGAAATGATTTTACCCAAAACACTGCTTTAGCATGGAATTTATAGAAGAACGAGTAATATAAAGTTATAAGTGAAACATATATGATATCATAACAATGAATATGATCATGTAATAAGTCAATGAAATTATTTAAATCATTATATAGGAGGTCTGGATCCATATGAAGCATATCGGACCTATGGTAAGGGATAATTATTTCAATCTCATTCTTATATGAGATTGTTTATTCGTAAGTATTTACTGGGGGTTATGTTTATTATCCATGTCTATATGTTCCCAAATGTTTTAATAAAATGTTTACTTTCCTTCCATGTATGTTTAAATAAAATTTTCACCTTTTCTTACTTTTACCACATTGTATGGAAAAAAGCTTTCTTTTGTTTACCATACGAGGTACTTTTTTACTTTTTCGACAAAAGTACGAGGATAATGTTTTTTTAACTTATACTACATGAATGGATTCTTACGGTTTCATAATTACTTTTTTTCTATTAAGATTACTTTACAAGATTTACTGATTATTTTCAACATAATCTTTTTCTTTTCAAATTTAATGGCATTTTTTGAAAATAAAATGATTTAGAAGAAGAAAGGATATTTTCCTCAAGAATTCATTTCAAGAGTTTTGTCAAAACTATTTTCCATCTAAGATGACATTATTTAATATGTGTATGTCTCAAGTATAATGTCTCTATGATTTACATGGTTTCAATTTTCTTATTATGAAATGATATCCATTTCTTTTATATGGATTATGTGATGATGGGATGATGTTTATGAAACCCATTTTATTCGTTGGGTTATTATGAATGATGTATGTTTATTTTCTGGCACAAGTAAGAATGATTTCATTATGAGATGGGTGGGACCTATATCTCCCTCCAATTAATTGGGTAATGATTTATATATCCTGATATAGACATGGCTGTAATGGTAAGTTAATTCGGTTCAGTGTTACAGGACTGAAACGAGGAGTGAACTCAATTTAGAAAGGGACTTTGTCCAATAAGATGGTCTTGGAAGCAATGCCTTGGATACTATGGGAATCATGACATGTGCTGAATGATTGACACAATTACATGTTTATTCCCATTATATTTTATCATGGTTGATGTTCCATTATGATATATGCCTTACGTACTTCCACGATTTACGTATTCGCTCAATATTTTGATGTTTCAATTTCATGTTCAAGTTTTTTCTTTCAAATGTTTATGGATTGTTTTATGTTCTCTATGTTTTCCATTACTGAGAATTTGAGCTCACCCTTTATATGTTTTCTCTTCCCTAGGATTTAAAGAAATCTTTTAGGTAAGGAAAAAAATGGGTAGATCATTATGGGAGTTGTTGAAGATCTTTCACCACGATTAGAAGATAATATTCCGAGTTTCCAAAGGCACTAAACTATTATGGTCCTTGTGTGTCTGTTTTTGTTATGTATTAAGTATTCTGCAAAAGTAATGTAATTTCCATGTATGTCAAGCTTTGGGTCTCTACAGTTGGTATCAGAGGAAAGGTTTAGTCAAACATTGGAAACTAAGATGCGAAAACGTTAGTGAGATCCCTAGAGATATTTATAAGGTATTTCTAGGGATGTCCCTAAGGATAAGTATACATATAGGATATAGTCCTAGAACTATGGTAATGATATTAGAATTTAACCTAAGATGTTAGATATTGAGGGTACTCCCCCTTTACTATGTTGTGTTCCCTAGCATGATTTTTTCCTCTCACACAATTATTTTTCTGTTTTAGAAAATGGCTGGAAACATGAAGATTCACGATAATGGCTGATATAATGGACAATGGAATGATATAATTCATCTGAAACCAAATGAAATGGGATTTGGAAGTACAAACATAGTTATTATGCATAATCAGAAATCTCATAACATGATCAATAATCTCAACATTGGTATGTTTCCTGACACATATAATAAGAGTAAGATGGAGTATCATGATGATCATAGTGGAAATAAAGTTCAATTTCCCTCATGTAAATCATGTGGGAAGAGGCATTGGGGAGATTGTTTAAAAGGAACTAGAAGATGCTTTGGGTGTGTAAAAGAAGGACACAATTCCAGTAAGTGAAAAGGAAAATGTTCAGTTAACACCATGGACAAGGAAAATGGTATTTCTACGACATCAACAATGATTAGATGATTTAAATTTGGAATATATGTGCATTATGCAAACCAATGCCCTAAGGGAAAATCTCATGAAGAGAATCAGCATAGTCATATGAGTAGTGTTTATGTGGATGATGATGAAGAGACTAAAAATGAAATATGAGATGAAAGAAATGATGAATCTTAGTTAGTGGTTTAAGAAGTTAGTGGAATGATTGTATGTTTATAAAGAATAATGTATGGTACTATGGAATAAAGAATCATCTAAGGATTGTTACACTATTGTTTTTCCTAAAGTATTTGAAAGTATATATTGAATGGTACCAATAACTATGAAAGGTTATTCAGATATTTTTGGAGAGTAGATGATATGCACATAATGAAGGGATAAGAAGATAATGAGATGTTTGATTGTATTAATGAGCTCATGACTGATATAAGGACTAAGTGATATTATGGTTTGATTATACAGATTTTTTGGGATTTTGGTATGTGGAAAGAGTTAACTTTTGACAGCATTCATGTTTTCACTAAGGTTAAATGGGTATTCATTTTTCAAGAGAATACATGATTAAGGTATTCACATGATTGGAATGTGATCAATAAGATATATCGGGGATAAATGATGGTATTCACATGCTCGGTAGATGACATTTCTAGTAATTGTTTTCATTATACTATAAGCTTGTACAGAAGTATTTTGGATAAGCCTAAAGATATGAAATGGATTATGTTGAACATAAGTTAGTTTAAGGCTAAAACTGTTTTTGATATTATCGATGGAATGTCATAATGATGTAATTTTAGAAAAAGGACAACCTGTAGGATGGGCGACAACCCGTCGCGTCGGACAAGGCTGTGGGAATCGAACCCACAACCGAAGTGCGACTGGCCTTTATCGCATACCACTAGCCTACAAGAAGTCCATGTTTATTAGAAACTAGTTTTATTTTATTAAGCGGTATGATAGATGAAGTATAAGTCCATGTTTGGAATCATATCTGATTAACCTCACCATATATGGACTTATGTATATTTGATAACTTTTGCTAACCTTTTGTTTGAGACATATGGAATGATCCATCATTCTATCACATGATCTATTAACAGTTCACAAATAACAAATTCAACTTCATTTCTTTATGATATGAAGTCGAAATTGTTCAATTTACGAACAACAATGAGATTGTACCAAAATCATGTAAGTATTTCTTTTAATTCATCAACTTTAGGGAAATGATCTTGAAAACAAAAAATGTTGTCCAAGTGACCTTATATTCAATGAATCAGATGGTACCTTAGATCATCACAAATATATGGCTTTGTGATTGTTGGATTTTTCATAGCCATGTTCTCTATCACTCTCCATCAGAACTTGATTGTTAGATTTTTCTTCCATATCCATATTTTCAACTATGTTATCCTATGTGGAAACCGAGTGATTAGTTAATTTGGGTAACCATTTAATTTCATACTTTAGTTTTTAAAGTCAAGTTTTGGTATTCCTTTTTAAGATATGGGTTTCTATTAAAGAAACTTTCAAGTAGTAAACCATTTATAACCCCGATGAATTTCGAGGGAAAAATTCATTTTAAGGGGGGTAGAATGTAACAACCTAAGATTTTATGAAAAATATTCGTTTTAATTTTATTGATGTCTTGTGTTGTACGCTACACCAAATGGAGATTTCACTACACACATACCTGACTTGGCTTGCATTACACACAATAGTGACCTTCCACGATAGCGTGTGTTGTACGCAATACCAAGTTTCACTAAACGAGATATAATTATAATATTATTATGAACTAGCAGTTATGAATAGTAATACCCAATTTTTGAAATTTTATCTTTCAAAATTGACTTCATTTTTGTATTCAGAATATCAAAATTATCTTAGGGTGAAATTTTGGTATTTTTCTGAAAACTTTCAATTTTTGATGAATAGTGAAAACACTGGGTTACTATTTAAAAACCAACTTTTTATTTAAATAATTATTTATTTTACTTAACTTTATTTTAGATAAAAATTGATACATAATACCAATATAAGTTCAATGTAATTCATTAGAGTCATTTTATAATAATTTTAGATATATACAAATTTTATTGAACTTTTTACCGTCTTTTACCTACCTCCTAGGAGAATTTGCAAATTTACATAAAACGCAATTTTACCACTTCTGTGAATGGAATTTCAAAACTCAGAGAGACATGGATTATGTTAGTATGTAAAATGTGGTTCAATGAGATAGAAATATTTTTTGGTGAATAGTAGCTTTTTACTTTTTTTTATCACGGTTAAAAGTAAATAGGGTAATTAAGGGTTAAAATGATATTATTATTACCCTAACACATGTACTAATTCTATTGGATAAGTTTAATTCGACCGAAAACAACCTTAGGAATAAAATATGACCATTTAGGCACACTTGGATTAGATTAGGACATTTATTATTAATTTATTTATAGAAGGGTTAAAATAGTTAAAATCAATGTTTAATAACTAAATAATTTTTAATATAGGTTTATACATAAGATAAATTCTACTATAAATATTAATTATAAAGATAAAAGGATTTACTAGATAATGGTGTTTTATTTATAATTTTTATACATTAGATAATTTAAATTATTTATGATACAATGATGATGCAGTAATTATCTTATTAATGAAATATTGACATAATTGATGTTATAAATACCCAAATAAATGTAATTTGAAACTTTTATGAATTACACTAATTTTCTAGGTTTATATGACATGTTATTATTAAATTAGGTAACTTTGTTTGAACTAATCATTCTGTTAGGATTTTCACAAAAATCAATTACCAAATACTGTCAATATTGACATTAAATAGTTTCTAAAACACATATTACATTATTAATTGTTATTTTATTCCTAAAAATATATGGTTAAGCCAAATAACATAGATAAAGTTATACATATTAATAATAAAGAACTTGGGGTTCGTTTGTCTTGTTATAGTAAGTTTATTAACCTTATAGTGTAAGAAAACAAGAAGACACGGTAAAAGAGAAATTATTTAACTTAATGTTAAATCTAAATGATAAGGATAAAATAGTAACCTAAACTTGTCAAAATTATATTGGATGAGAGGGTTTCGACCCATCCCTACCTTATATTTTAAATAAATCAATTTGGAGTTATTTAAAACTGAATATGACTTTATAATAAAATAATATTTTGAGTTTTTCCAAGGGTGCTCCTCTCCTCCCTTATAAAAGGAAACCTACTCCCTCTCTTCCTCACACCACTTTGAGACTTAAAGCTCAGATAAACCCTGCAGAATTATCTTCTACAATTCCCTAGAAACATCCTTGAGGTCCTGGTATTATTTAAAGACCAATTTTAGTGCCCTAAGAGGATGACTCCAAGAGGCGCTTCAAAGAAGAGGTAATGTCTGTTACTGATTCTTTCAACTTTATTTCTTCTTCCACTTATTCTTCTTTAGTTTCTTCATTATGTAGTAATAACATCAGTATCACTAATATACTGATATGTTATTATAAGTATGAAACAACCCTATTTCACCATCTATCCATCCTACGGAAAATGAAATCACCGCGCGTGCGTACGTACGGAATACCGTCTCCACGATGCGATTAGAATCATTCTCAATGATTAACCATTCATGAATGATTATAGAGAATATATAATAAGTAGTAATGAAATATATTACATAATAATGATACTGAATTTATGTGTATATATATATTTACGTCATCTGTTTAGTTTCATTCAATTCAATAAGGAAACGAAAATAGCGTTCATGCCTACGTATGGCCTACCGTCTCCATGAACGATGTATTTCATTCCTTTTATTGATCTATAATATATATGTATATGATGAATATATAATATATATAAATCATGTTTTACATTCTGGAATTATGTAAATCCGGATATAAGTAATAATATCAAGAATGACAAGTCGAAACACATATGACAAATGAAATGCTTTTACCCAAAACGCAACTTTAACATGGAATTTACCAAAGAACAAGTAATATAAAGTCATATGTGAAACATATATGATATCATAATAATGAATATGATTATGTAATAAGTCAGTGACATTATTTAAATCATTATACAGGAGGTTCGGATCCATACGAATCATATCGGACCTAAGGTAATGGATAATTATTCCAATCTCATTCTTATCCTAGAGTTTTTATTCGTAAGTATTTACTGGGGGTTATGTTTATTATCCATGTCCATATGTTCTCAAAATGTTTTCATAAAAAGTTTACTTTCATTCCATGTATGTTTAAAGACATTTTTACAATTTTCATACGTTTACCACATCGTATGGAAGGAATCATTCATTTTTTTACCATACGAGGTACTTTTTGACTTTTTTGACAAAAGTACGAGGAGAATGTTTTTTTAACTTATACAGCAAGAATGGATTATTATGGTTTAATAATGCCTTATTTATATGAATATTCCTATACATGATTTCATGATTATTTTCAACATAATCCTTTTCTTTTAAAATTGAATGGCATTTTGTGAAAAGAAAATGATTTAGAAAAAGAAAGGATACATTCCTCAAGAATTCATTTCAAAAGTTTTGTCAAAACTATTTTCCCTCTAAGATGAAATTATTTAATATGTGTATGTTTGAAGTATAATGTCTCTATGATTTACATGGTTTCACTTTTCTTATTATGAAATGATATCCATTTCTTTTATATGGATTATGTGATGATGGGATGATGTTTATGAAACCCATTTTATTTGTTGGGTTATTATGAATGATGTATGTTTCTTTTGTGGAAAAAGTAATAATTATTTCATTATGAGATGGGTGGGACCTATATCTACCTTCAATGCATTGAGTAAAGATTTATATCTCATGAGATAGACATGGCTAGAATGGTAAGTTAATCCTTTTCAGTGTTACAGGACTGAAACGAGGAGTCAACTCGATTCAGAAAGGGACTTTGTCCACTAAGATGGTCTTGGCAGCAATGCCTTGGCTACTATGGAAATCATGACATGAGCATAATGGTTTCCACAATTACATGTTTTATTCCGATTATATTGTTTCATGGATGATGTTCCATTATGATATGTGCCTTATGTACTTCCACGGTTTATGTATTTGCCCAAGATTTTGAAGTTTAAATTTCATGTTCAAGTTTTTTCTTTCATATGTTTATGGATTGTTTTATGTTCTCTATGTTTTCCCTTATTGAGCATTTGCGCTCAACCTTTATATGTTTTCTCTTCCCTAGGATTTAAAGAAAGGTTTTAGGTAAGGAAACAAAAAGGGAAAGATCGTTATGGGAGTTGTTGAAGATATTTCACCACAATTAGAAGATAATATTCCGAGTTTCCAAAGACACTAAACTATTACGGTCCTTGTGTGTCTGCTTTTGTTATGTATTAAGTATTCTTCAAAAGTAATGTAATTTCCATTTACATCAAGATTTGGGTCTCTATAGGTAGGAATTGTTTTCTTAATATATATATTCGTTCACCATTGAAATTTCTTATACACAAGGGAAGGGTAATGTTATGGATAATTCCCTAATCAAGAAGACTCATTAACAATACATACATTAGGCTAATAATGACTAAAAGTTGATGGATTTATTTATTGAGATACACTAGAAGGTTCAAAAATATCATGGGAATACTATTATAGAATAATTGGTAGTTACAACCTCTCTACTAAAGTGGGTGTGGATGAGAAAAAAAGATCTTAAAGTCCTCATATTGATAGAGATAATATTTGGGGAGAACCCACCTCATTGATAGGGTTTTACGTGGATGAATTCTTACACATCCATGGGTATGTTTGGGTGAATTATTATAAATATAAATAGTTAATTTGAGAATATCAATCAAATGTTTGGTATATTCACCCTTGGATTACCAAACTGCCCCATGATAGGTGTCATGAGTACATGTGACCAGGTATGAAGTATAATATTGAAGGTTTTATCACTCATTACTCTTACAGTTAGGAGGTGAAGGATGAACACTAGAAACCATCTAGATTTCTAAAATATCTATCCAACCCTTAAATAATATTTAATATACTCTCCATATATTTCCTAAAGTGATTACTGAGATACCCTCGAGGCTGAATGTATTATGAGTGACCATCGACCGGTTTCCTATAGTTGGACAATGGCTACTAATCCTATAGACCTTCTCAATTTACTATCTAGGTAAGATTTATATCCAAAAGATATTATGGCTTATTGGTGTTCTATGTTTTATTTTATTGGGAGGAGACACTTAGTTTACATTGTAATTATGGAAGGTGTTGCATAAGGCACTGGGTTCACATGTTCTCTTGAGTATAACTTATCCCCCATAGACTGATGAGCTGCATGAGCTAACGATATAAGAGTTATAGGACATTCTATAACAATGTATCCTTGATTTTGTAGGTTCATTGAGGAAACACAAACCTCATATTGATTTCGACTATAATAAAATAATTCATGAAATCTGTCAGATGGATCTGTATGAGAATCTTTGTTGTAGTTCATTTTTTCAACTCTATGATAGTTAGAGTCACATTATTTATCACTAATAGGTGATCATCATGTTCTTGAGACATCATACCAAGTAAAAAAAATTTATAAGAGTGTGCATGCATCTCAGTCCAAGAATAAGTTTTGTATTGTTCGTCATCGTCGAGCTATAGATTTTAAGGTGAGATATCAGTTCATTCTATTTATGTCACCAAGATTGAAACATATAAGAATATGTTGATAGGTAAATCTATCACTACATTATGTCATGCCTTTAGATATATTGGAAATATTCAGTCCTATAGCCTATCAATTATAGTTAACATAGTGAAACATTTTCATGCACGATTTCTTCTAGGAATCATATATTTGCTAGAACCATGTTGACCCATCTCATTCATTGGACCCTAAAGACATAGAGTTGGAGGAAAATATTTTTTTTGTTGATAATCTGATATGTATCATTGATTGGGGTATGAAAACTCTCTATGAAGGGTTAGTTCCACTAGTCTAAGAGCTATGCATTCAAGACCATGTATGAGATGAGACCTGGGTGTGAGAAGCCAATTTATATGCACTGTGCCAGATCATTTTAGTGATGTTACCTTATGACCCTCAGAAGGGGAAATCAAGGATGAGTTTTATTAAGGATTGAAGTTTGACATGTACCAGTTTTTTAGATAGGTATTGATAATTTTTATACTATTTGAAAACTATGACTTCATTCTAAATATGGTTTCTAATGGGAAAGGGGGGGTTTGGGACAGTATTGGAGTCATTCAGAACCTAGGGTACTGGAAAATGGAAAGACATACCAAACCTAGTGGTTAAATCATAGTTAGTACTAACTGTATGAATCAATAGTAAGGGATATCTAGTTCATAGGGAGATCCATATAGTTTGTATGAAACCATGAAATGAGGGATTCATGCATGCTAAAAAATGAAGTTCCCTATTGATTTTGGGTTTCACTTGGCCATTGTATAAATACCCAAACTATGTTCCTTACTTCTACATGGTTCCCCCATAAGTAATGTGGTTGCACGGTTAGAACACAATTTTTACAACCATGTGGGGAAACCGTACGTCTTAGTAAATGAATAATAAAAGACCCTTTTTACTTGGATTTTTTTACCCCAAATGATTTCCGCCATCATTTATTCTAGGAGACTACTCACCATTTATCCTTATTCTTATCCTACAAAGGTATTTTGATATCTCCCTCATCATCCATCCAATTAATTAAATATCAAGAATATTGAAAATCATTAGGTAAAAATTAAATCCTCATCTTTATAATTCAAGTTTCTATTCTCATCTTTTGACCCATTTTGGTACATCCTCATTTTCCCAATTTTATGGGAATTTGGTGATTTCTATGATATCTATCATTATAAATCAATTCAAATTATAATTCTAGATGATTGGTATTCTACGTACCTATTGTAGGTGGGATTGTTTTATTCCCTATGTATTATTTCTTTATATATTGGGATAAATAGTTCTGCGTGCTAATTTTCCAGGCGACACCTCAAAACTTGTGAGTTATTCAACCTAAATGATTTCCTAAGATCATTATATTACTAAAATATGGATAAAAACTTTTTTATGATAACCTAGAATGGAGAGACCCCATGTATGTGTCCATCTTTAATAGCATAATATCCCTTTCTTGTTTAACTATTTAAATACCCTTGAAGTGCATAGTTTCCATGGTAATAAATACCTTAAGATTCTTAATTTAATTAAGATGATGGGTAGTACATGAGAAGGTTTTAATGATTTATTATATTTCACTTATTCTATATTATTTATAATCTATTATTAATAACTATTCAATGTTATATATGATTATCCTTTATGCTTACATCCTTGTTCCATAGTTGAATTACTTGGATTAAATGATTTTTCTAACCTATTAAACATGTTACAAACATAATTAATTATTGTAAAAGGATTTTATCTTGATTGATAATCCATACATGGTTGTGGTTTAGGAGATAAAATTGGTCCATACATAAGTAAATTCTGTTTGGACTCTATGTACTTTTGATTTAGAATTGTTGGATGCACCATGAGCGACACTTGGATTTCCTTAGATGGTCTCTCTAGGATGAATATTTATAATCATGAGTGATAACAACTCCCTAGGTGAGAATCCCAGGATGATATAGTTTGTGAGATGGTTATACAATTCCTTGTGTGACACTCGATCCCCTAGGTGAAAATATAATAACCCAGGGTTTTCTGAAATTTATATTACATCTTCATAAATAAATATTCATTACATTACAAAAACACATGCTTGAGAAATGTAATAGTTTAGTACATTTGGAAATTTGGAAAAAATTCTTGTAATTTAGTGATAGAAATTTAATTTTCTCCTATAATGATATTCCCTTTTAGTACTCCTATATAAAACTTATCATTATAACCTAAGGAACATAAAAATAAGAATGGATGAGATCATTTTCTCAGTAAGGATAATCATGGATGATATATAAGAATAACATGAGAATAAGGATATGAAAAAATAGGAAATTGTTTTTAATATAATAACCTATATATCATTGAAATCATACATGAGTCATGAAATAATGCTGGGAATATCATATGAAATGAATCAGAAGATAATAAATTCCCATGATCCATGAGGGTATAAAATTGGCATAAGAAATGAAAATTATAGAATACACATATGATTTTAATCTCTTATGTAAATGATTAAAATGAATAAATTCATAGCATGTTAGGCCTTGGTTAATCAAGCATGTACCTAATTTCTTTTTGGGATGGCCTCCCATGGAACATCT
This sequence comes from Viscum album, assembly GCA_963277665.1. Classification (NCBI taxonomy): domain Eukaryota; kingdom Viridiplantae; phylum Streptophyta; class Magnoliopsida; order Santalales; family Viscaceae; genus Viscum; species Viscum album. The sequence goes on along the minus strand of OY728135.1, from coordinate 1,077,822,630 downwards.
AGTTTTGGTCTTATGATGACCTCTATTACTCCCTCTTGTTCCATGATTAGGATGAAATCCGATGCACCCACTTGTTATATGATTATAATGACCTCCCTTTTACCATTTTATATCAATGAAAATTTATATTTACCCCATTAATTGTAGGGATATATTGATTCAACCCATAATATGATGAAAACTATAAATATGTATGCCACGTGACCATAAATCATTCATCCCAATAAAACCCATGTAATGAAATTAGTTTCATAAATAGTGTATCATAACATAGCTCATGTAAAAGAAATTTGTGTCATAATTATCATTCCATCATAAAATTAAAACATTAATTGAAAGAAAAATAATTATATCATTATATAAAATACCCATTAAATCATATGTAACATCAAATAATGTAATATTAGATGGAAAATGTTCTCTAAAAGGTTAAATAAAAAATTTACTTAGTGAAATAACATTTCCTTTTGGAAATAATTTTTCTAAAGAGATGAATTATTTTAAGGGAAAATGTTCACTTTTAAAAAAAATTATAATTGTGTAGGATAAGATTATATGAATTAATTCATCAGGTTATTGGAGAAATATGTTTAAACATTATCAGCTAAAAAACTCCTTTATTACTTTTTTTCTAGAAATTTCACTAAGTAATTCATTTGGGATTCAACAATAAATATAACACTCAATCGATTTAGTAAAACTAAAACACGGGTAAAAATAATACTAACCATTATTATTATAATTGAAAAAACCTTTTTGAAAACGTTTTTAGAAAATATTGATATAGAAAATAAGTATTCACCAACTAAGGTTTAAAATAAAATAATCAAAAATGTTGATGATATTGTGAAAAAATCACTTATCACTCTATAATTGGTATAATAATATGAACCATGAATCAAAGAAAATTATATAGACATGAAAAGAAAAAAATATTTAGAATAATACACATAATATAATTTCATTGTAATTATATACACCGCACAAATGAAATAATTAGTGTGTACGACACGTGTCCAATTGAAAGAAAAGTGAGATAGAGATCCCTTACCTTAAGTATTGAATTCCATTGTATATATTCAAACCTCATGTATAATAAATATATTTTTAAAATAATATACCAAAAAAATAATATTTATATATATAATACCATATGTGATTTACTTATAACATTATATTACTCACTTATTAACTATTCCATGTTAATTTTATGTTTTATGTAACAACCTCTTAATTTTTCACTCATGTTTTGACTTGTTATCCCTGGTAATCACACATAGATCATGATTTAAAAATACCCAACGTTATGAAAATAATATATATATCATATATATATATATTCCTTAAATATTTCTATTCATGTTTATTCATAAAATTTAGAGATATAAATTAAAATACATCGTTCATCGAGATGGTAGGCTATATATAAGTATGAACATTGTTTTGTGTTTATTGTCATATTGAAAGAAACAAAATTGGATGATATATTATAATTAAGAAATATTTTTATTTTATATATATTATATATATTAATAATATTCATCCTTATTACCACCCAAGTGAAATATATATGATAAAAGAATCACATCGTATTGTGGAAATGTAAAGTCGAATGTACGCGTGAGGGATGTGATCATCTCCCAAAAGATTAGGTGATAAAAAGGTAGATATGATATTATAATTTGAGAAATATTTTTTTTTCATAAATATAATATATAAACATTGAATTCATCAAATATAAAACACACAAAACATGGTGATGGAAAATGAATTGTATCACTACATGGAGATGGTAAGTTGTACGTATGCATGAGAAATACTTTAACTTCTTGTTCGATGGGAAAGAGGATTTCTATTGGTGTGTTCATAATCATATTAAAATTTAAGAGTAATTATTATGATTAAGTTATTATTTTTTTTGGTATATATCTAATATTTAGAGGAGGTATAGAAGAGTAGAAAAAAATAATTATCATTTAGAGTGATTACCTATTATTCAAAAAGACTCCTTTATATCTCCTCTAAAGGACTCTAGATTGGTCTTTTGGGAAGAAAGAATCAACTATAATTTCCATAGGTAATTTTATAATAAAAATTGGTAGTGTTTGGTCGAGCTAGAAGTCTCAATGTGGTTAAATGAGATGATGGAGGAGGTGTCTATTTATATTCAAGGTGATGGAACTTCAGGAATTTCAAAAAATATTAAATTATAATAAACTAAATATCAATTCAGATACCATAAAATGGGAATGAATTTTGATATAATTTGGGATAGTGTGTAATACCATCAAAAAAATTGATTTTATAAATGTTTTGTTTTAATTTTAAAACTTATCTTTTTTATTAACCATTTGTTATCCAATTTCAATTGTAATTGCGACAACAATGTTTTAAATATTAAAATACTGTTATTTTTACATATAAGGTTTAAATTAAACCATAATTGGTCAATTTATGATATTTCATACCACATTTTATCCTCTTTTACTTATTTTTAGAATTTTATTATTTTTAAATAATTAAAAAAAATATTATTCTAAACAAACATCATTACTTTCAATTTAGACACTATTAATTACATTGACTTCAAAATAATCAATCCAGCAATATAAATTTAAAATAATTAATTTAATGTTCCCCTGGTATGTCATATTTTCCTATAAAATTAATGGAGAACCTAAATTAAATACATTATGGTTATTTTAATATTTTTAATACATACTAATTGGGAATTTTAATAATTAAACAATTACTAAATCACCATTGTGTAATTATTTATGACAATTATTTATTAAATAAAATTTGAAAATAAAACTGAATTATGTAGATAAATTTTATATATTTAATAATAATATATATAGTAAATAATATCATCTATTTGATCCCATATTTAAAATATTATACTTATTAAAATTAAGAGTTTGACATTTTGTCACTCTCCAAGATTTTAATAATATTCTAGTATTTTTCCTAGAAAAGTGTATATTAAATTATTAAATTTTGATTATAATATTTTAAGGGTGTAATTAAAGTCATTAAAAATTATTTGGTAATGCGTTTGGGTAGTTTTAAAATATTTAAAATATTTTTTACCTTCAATTACCTGATATACCCTTAACCATTGTAATAAAAACTACTAAAGATATTATTTATACTTTCCAAAAAAATAAAATTGTCCTCAATTTCAAATTTTAAACATTTTATTCCAAATACGGAATCCATTTTTACAAATTCAATTAATTTAATTTTTAGATATTAGTTAAAAATTAATATTGTAAACGAGGTGAAATAATTAGTTTTTAATGTGAACAAGTTCAACAGTTTGAAATGAATTTATATCGAAATTCAATGTAAATTTTTTTCCAATGACTTAAATTTGATTAAATTAAAACACTTGGATCTAATAATACATTAAATAGAATTAAAAATATAATTTAACACTATCAATTAGATATATTAATATTCAGTTTTCAATTAAAATTCAATAATTTTTTAACTATTCATTAAAACATGAAACGTAACATATGAAAACCTAAAATTCAACCGAAGTAAATTTTAATATCCTGATTAAAAAAAAGAAGTTTATTTTTTCAAAAATAATATATTATAGATTGAAAAACTATATTTAAAATATATCCACAACCAATAAGTTGTAAAATTTCATTTTATTAAAATATATTTTTTATGTGTAAAATTTGATTTATTCAAATATAATGTATAGAAAAAAAAGGATTCATGTTATAAATTATATATATAATTATATACATTTATTTTTTTATAATATAATCCAATTTGATTTATTACCTTACATATTGGTATAAAACTGACATGTGTGCATTTAAATTGTTTTTTTCAAAAAATAGTTCCATTTATTTTAAAAATGGGTTTCCATTCATATATAATTAATCAGTACAATAATAATGTATTCATGTGTAAACCATAATTTAACAATTCAGTTAATTTTATTCATACCCACTATTTTAATGGAGAAGTTATAATTTCATTTCTAAATTATTAAAATAGTCAAATGATGTTTCGTATAATCTTAGTTTTTATTGTAACAGAATATAAAATGATGTTGTGTGTATTTGAAGACATCAAGGAAATAAAATTATTTAAAATATATATCTCTCATAAAAATATTGGGGTGTTATATTGTACCCCAATTAAAATGGGTTTCTCCCTCTAAATTCATCTAGGTTATCATAGGTTGAATACTTGAATTTTTCTAATATAAACCCACATCATAAAAATGAATGCAAAAATTTGTTTTCAAAATGAAAAGTTTGAAACCTATTGGTTAGCCAAAGTAACTCATTAATAGGTTTCCACAGAGTACAAAATAGTGGGAAAGTAAAAAACATGTACATTGAAGAAAAATCTAACTATAATCTTCTGATGGAGAGTGATAGATACCATGGTTTGGACAAAGATAACATTCCCAAGGCTATAAATCTATGATGATCTAATAGACCATAAGATTCATTGGAAAAAAAGGTACTATGATAAATTTTTTGTTTTTAAGTTTATTTCCCTATAGTTGAATAATTTTCATGATAATAAATGCATACATAATTTCATTAAATTTCATAACAATATCTCATCTGTTCATTATTCCTCAATCAATTTCAACTTCATCTATTATTCCAAAATATTAAGGTGAATTTTACATTCCTGAATAATTAGAAAATTATGAGACACATTATATGATAATTGATTCCATCTATCATAAAATTGAAACCAAAAAATGTTTAAAATAGGATATCTGATATGAATAATTCCTTATTTATAGATACAATAATTTAACCTCTATAACATCATCTGATGTATTACATAAACTATTATATAAATTGACTACCTTAAAACCCTTAAGAATGTTTAATGTCCTAAACATTATAAATAAGGTGAATAAATTTCTAAAAATATCTTATCAACTATACCATATAAATCACAATGTAGCTATTTTTTGTCAGATGCGAGACAATTAAATAACTTCATTGTGTATTCTTGTAAAACCATATTCAATATAGTCATATTTTTTCATTAATTATCTAATAACATTTCATAATAAAACATTTTCATGGGAATATTGGTTCCATACTTGTACCAATAAAATATGTGATTTTATTATTCAAAAAATACATGTAGATAATCACCTGAAATTAAATTAATGGAACTAACATAATATTTTCAAACGATTTATTCATAAAAATAAAACATGAAATTCCAAAATAATGAGAGAATGCTATGTATTCCCTAATTACCATGGTTAACTTCATCCATTGTGATAACATAAACTTTTACATTTTCATTTTTTATAGGTTTTATTAGACTATCATCCTAAATAGTACTTTTATTGGGGAACTTGTTATCATAATTCCCAAACACCATGTAATTGAAACCTTGAATTATTGGAGCGGTATTTTGTGGAACTTTATCCTTATTCAAATCATTATCTACCTTATTACCATTACTTCATCTTTCATCCACTTGATTACCATCCTTTACAAACTTGTAACACCCTAGTGTACCCTTTAGGCTTTCACCTGATTGCTTCTTCCCATGTTTTTGGCATAACGATACATAATATTTCATTCCCACATATATGATTTCATAAGAAATTAGCTTATATTTCTATCAAAACTAAAAAAATTAAGGGGATATTAAAATTTATATTTCTACCTTCATTTAGCATAAAATTAATTCTTAATTGCTACTATGGTCAATTATATCTAGTTCTGTTAGGGGACTTGGTTTTAGGCCACCAAATAATTGATTGTTTTTTATTTTAGGGTTGATGATTAACTAAGAATTTTACCTTGCACTCCTTTTAAAATTGGACTCATAAGTACATATTGGTTCATAAATGTTTTTCTTAAGATTTAGAATCTCATTATACATCATTGTTTTGTATAATATGAGGGTAGTACATACTGAGAAATCCCCTGAGACTTTTCAAATCCCATAGATAAAATTTATTCTTCTTCCATCATGTTCTTAATAAGATTCAAAAACTAACTAGATTCTCCATCAAATTGATAAATATAAAAAAATTATTTTTTCAAGTTCTAATAATAGGAGTATGGAAGATATATTTTCAATGTTATTGATCTATTGCTCAGCAAAAATTGGATCAGAAGACTCAATAAAAGAAGGTGGGTGTTGACTCATGAAGGACTCAATAGTAAGTTGTTCATTACTTTTTTCTTATGAAATCCCAACATAATTCATAGCTTGTGTGTGTATAATGATATGATTTTTCATTCCAGATATCATAATATTTTATTGATGATGAGTAAAATCATAACATTCCCCATTACATTCATCATTCATGCGGTTTCTTCAGATTCCAGGCATTGAAAAAAACCAAAAAAAATAATTGTGTGAGATATACTAATATTACTGGAAAAAAATAATTATCAAGGTGAATTATTTTAAATCTATAAAATATTAGTTTTAATACTAGTCTATTCCCAGTAATTATGATAACATATTGATTGTAACCTATAATTGGACATATACTTAGAGCTAACACATTGGTTTTCTCTTCCTCATTTTAAATGGTTGAGTAAACCTCTTCTCGGATATCAACTATAATGACCCAATAAATTTTAAGATGAATATTAAATCTTTTTAGATGAATATTCATTACATTATAAAAACATATTCTTGGAGACCATGATATATTAGTTTCTATAAAAACATTCATCATGTTCTTCTAGTTTAGTGAAATATTGTCAATATATCCCATAATTAGTTTACCCTTTAGTAATCATACATAAAACCTTTCTTTATAACTTGGGGAAAGGAAACCTAGGAAAGGGTGATATCCGATGCTCTACAAAAGTGATCATATAAGATCTGTAAGAAAAACATTATCATAAGGTTATGAAGACATCATCATAACATTTAAATATCATAACCGAAATATCCAAGATCATATACATGAATCATGTCATAATTATAAGTATATCATATGGAATTAATCATAATAAATTCAAATAACATGTTCTGTGAGAGTATAACAGTGGTATAATACTTGAAAATTATGTCATACATGTCGGTGTTGAATCCCACATGATTCAAAAAATGGTCTTATTTGGGAAAAACAAAAGAAACCCTTTCACTCATAATGAAGTTTTAATTAGGTCGAGGAAGTGGTGAAAAAGATCCATGGTTTGCATACAAGATTATAAAATCCACACAAAACCCATATGCACTAAATGTAAAATCAAATGAATAATTACTTTATAACCACCAAAAAATAGATATAAAATATTTGTGAAAGTGTAGAGGTAGTGCATAGAGAAGACAAAACACACATAAGCATCTATTGTGACCAATGCGACATGAAATTCCCACTTCCATGCCACCGCCATTGATTTTTGCCTATAAATAAAAGGGAAACTACTTTCCTCAGGGTAATGATCTTGAAGTCAAACCATTGGGCTCGCACACCCAAGACAACATCTTCTATGATAGTGTGCATGCTAAAGATCACTAAAGGTACTAGATATTGCACGATAGGTCCCCTATGGGATCCCCTTCGAGTGGCCTACAAGGTCTTGACCCTCTCCTATCTCATTTTTCTTAAGTAATGTGTGTGGAAAAGACTCTTCTTGCTTGCGAGATGTTCCCATCCACATTACCTATTGAGATCAACCCCTTTCTATTTGTGTGCACACCTCTAATATTGTGCACACCCATTCTCTAAGGATCCATGGATTTTATTTAACTAAAAGAACCATGTATGAGCCCCTCCTGCACCCAACTCCCACCTCTTGTACACACCTATTTTGTTAAGTGATCTAGGCTTTCACGTAGTGATTTACAGGTCCCTTATGTGGTATCCCATTTTGTATCTCCCAACCTAGTGATTCTTTTACATAGGTTTTATAATGGAATTTTTTTAACATATCTACACTAACATGTTCTCCATTCTCAACCACTCCTACTTCTTTCTTCTATCAGGAATTACAGGTGACTTCCCTTCCTTAAGTGTGGGAGGGTACTAGTTTTGTATGTCCAAGGGGTGAGGAGTGATCCCTACTCGTTCGTGCTATATGATGTTAAACTGTCAAACACCAAGATCCTTAGCACATGATGTTAAACTATATACTAACTCAATTCCATGCACATGGGGTGACCCACCTCGGGCATTCTCCATGCCCACTCATCTCAGTATGAGTGAGATCTTCCTCGCAAGGAATGAGATCCTCCTTGCATGGAATTATATATATCAATGATGAATAGAATCCATCCTAGTGTTATCCCCTAGACTTTGTTTTAGGATGTTTCACCTTTCTCTTCCATGCCTCCAACATATGAAAATATAAGAGAGAGGATGGTCATCAGGGACTCTCATTACCCCATCCCTTTTCCTTACATATTTTTCACAGTTGGATGCTCTTATGCATAATCCACACACCAAACATCTCTGATGCATCTTTCGTAACACGATCGTCTGACCTTCTTCTTCCTCTTGTCTATCACACCAAGAATAAATGACGTGAGAGTATAGGTTTGTAGTTACTGTTACACAATTCATCTAGGAATCCCTCATGATGTAATCCCCTACTTCCACCCTTCACAGGCCGCTAGCCATGTGTAAGCCCTGAACCAATTAACTACATCTGTTTTGATCCCTATCTTCCAAACACTATACCTTGGAAGCCTCCACGAGGTTAAATTATGACCATTGGTAATCCATGGTTCCCTCCTTTTGGGGGGTAAACCTCATGGATCTCAGCATCCACCATAATTAATTTCCATAATGGTATTTCCCACAAGACACTATATATCATAAGGATCATGCCCCGCACAGAAGTCACATCTCTTTTAGTTTCACCTAAGAAGCTTAATTTTGTAGGCCCCACACCACATGCTTGGGCCTCCTCTCCAGGTGTAACCCCCAATGACCCCACATAAGTAGATGTAATTTGATTCCTAACCAAATTTGATATGTACGAATTCTCCAAATGAATCAAGCATGACACTATTATATTTACATTGGTTCCCTCTCATCCTTACTATATGATGTTAAACTGCATGGGATACCATAACTATGTAAAATTTGATCCCTATATTATAAATAGGGTATGTAGAAATCCACCTTGAGGTTCAATCCTAGCATCCCAAATAATCCATCCATTCCATCAATTTCTCTAACTTCATTCACATCCATCAAGATTCTCATTATTTCCACCACATCCCAATGGAACCATTATATCCATCTGGGTTGTCTCAGTGTGTAAGTAACATCCACATCATTTCTTCTCCTTAAAGAACCTGAGATGTCTTAGTTCCTAAGACCCACAATATCCATATTCATCCAATCAATATAAATCCTCTTGTGATGACCAGTCTTAGTGTTTATTACCCATATCATCTCTCTAAAGCTACATGGGTTTTGATCCATATAATCCGAATAGGGTATGTAGAAATCCTCCTTGTGGATTATTCCTAGACAATAGTAAACCTCGGTATCCCCCTCATTAGGGTCTATATCCCATGAACCACCCTATGTGATGTTCATATCAACCTTCATAGTGTGAAACCTTCCCTTTATGGGACACACCACATTCAGGTCCATCTTCATAGAGCATTTTGATCCATCAATCTGGAAACTTTTCTAGGAGCTCCCTCCTAGGGATGTACCTATCTAATCCAAATTCACAAGTGGTTTGATCAGTCCATTATTTCTTCGTGATATGTTAACTCATGAACATATACCTCTTATAGATGTTAACATCATGTCCTACACAATGCTAAACACGAGACTCCTATGGTAAACCTTAAATGAAATGCCACCAAAATAAGATGCCCTGAGATTGATGTGGGATTCCTAAGGATTCCAGGACCTTGAGAAGCCCTCATATGAGGAAGAATACCTTCATTCTAATGTTTCATTATCCAGAAAATACAGTATTTTCCAACATGAATATTTATTTGACTAAAGGTTTCTATCCTGACTAGAAACCTTGGGATATCATGAAAAAAGAGGCATAATTAACCATCACACATAAAGAAATGGAACTAGGAATGAGTTTCACGAGGAAATTCATAATCTATGATCGAGACCCAGAATTCGAAATGAATTATGTGGAGGAATCCATGATATGACTGAATAACATCCAATCTTCCAGTTTCTATAATGTAGTAGAAATCCTCGAAGAAGAGATTAAATATTCCAACCTTTGCAATGTGGGAATGTGGGTTATAACGCACCATCTGTGAATCCGAACACGCGAAGATGGGAACACCCTAGAAAAAATCTTATGAAACCGAAATGGTGAAACCTAATTGAACTCTTGTACATAATGTAGGATTATTAACACTTGATTCATCTGTAGAAAATAATTTCAATGGATCTAGCTATCCGGTTTTAGGTCCCTCTAAGAAAATAGTGGTCCTGGCATGAAACTAACAAAAAAGGGTATTTAATCATTGGGAGTTTTGGTCAATGGAATTATCAGAGTAGATATCTCTATATCTAAACATGGATGACTAAACAACATTGGGGCCTTGGTAATTTCATGCCTATTATCTATTCTAATGAATGAATATTCATGCTATGAAAGACCCAAGAAACAGGGAACCAATGAAACCCTTCCCAAAGATGTAGGGGTGGGAGGAAAAATAATGTGGTGATCCTTCATGATTCCATATTTACTGAAGAACTATCCATGACAATGAATACTAGGAACCTGGGCCCCATCTAACCCTTAAAAACTATGTAATGAAGGGTGATCGACTCTATCGTACGGTGGTGTGAGCAGGAAGGTGTCATTACCATGAGGTATATGACCTGGTAAGACTTGGAGGATTTTGTGCCTTGCTATCACTACGACCCCCAAAGTACCATAAAGGGAGACACTTATCCCCACAACTACTTTCAGTCGATTCGGGATCCTCTCTAATGAATATTCCAATGACTCAATCCCTTAAACTGATGAGGTAAGGAATATTTGAGTCTTCTTGGCAATGAATAACACCTAGTAAAAGACAAGGAGGGCTCCCACAAGAAAATGTAAACTCCACCAACTACTAGTAACTCATGCCAAAAATAGGCAGTCTACACCCGCAATCCACCGACCCTAGTCCAGATAACCTGACACAAATGTCGGTTGCATGATCTAAAATATTCCCCTCAAGAGGAATCATCTGCTACAACATCAGTGGTCCAGGCCACCCTTGACGTATACTACAACATCCCTGCAACTATATATTAGGGATCCACCTATGCCCAATCAGAATCCACACCTCATCCACCTCAATGGAAGGATGGGTTTACTATTTCAGTCACAAGTAGGATCTGGAGTTGGCACATGCTAACCTGTGATGATGAGATCAAGTATAGAGGTCCTCCCCATACCATCGCCATCTAAAGTTTAGTTCCACCTTACTCTTTCACTGACCATAGAGGTCCTCCCCATGTCACCCACATTAGGAAAATCAAAGGTCCTCCCCATCTTGATGACTTCTAGTACGAGGTCCTCCTTAGGCCTACGATTCTATATATGGAGGACCTCCATGTGTCTCAGATCATCAATATAGAGTTCCTCCTCATACCATTTCATCTCAAGATTATTTCATTTCCATGGCACCATCGACTAGACTGAAGGTACTCCTTTCTCCACCACCAGATAAAATAGAGGTCCTCCCCATGTTCTCATCACCTCCAAAGGAGGTCCTCCCCACATCATTGATGATCAACATGGTGCTCCTCCCAGTGTGTACATAATTCAGTATGAAGACCCTCCTTGTGAAAAAACTACCAACTAGCATAGAGGTCCTCCCAATTCCATAGGTAGTCAACATGGAGGTCCTTCCCATGTTCAAACTAGCAAGTGGATCCCTTTTACTATAATAAGCCTAATTGCGACAGTCCTCCCCAAATGTGTGAAAAAAAGTAAAAAAAATTTCTCTGTATTCATGATCCAAAACATAGAATTCCTCCCTATGTTCTGTTTGACATATGTCCAGTTACTCCTCATACCTTAGTTCACCAAATTAGAGGTTCACCACTTTGATGAAAATCGATAAAAAATACCTCCTCATGTCACAACCAGCCCAAGGAGATGCCCTCCCTACTTTTGTACCAACTTGTATGAAGGTCCTACCTATGCGAAAGATCTTCCTTCCCCTAAATTTACATCTTGGGGAAAAAGTAAAAGTTGTCACCACTAAAGGAAGAATTCAAATATGTGAAACATTGTTCTTAATCCAGTCCATTTATTAGATTCTAATGTGTACTCTTACTCAATAATGGATCTTCCACCATAATTCTCTATATAATAGTCTATGGATATAACCCTAATATTGAGTTTCATTATCCTAGAAGATGAGATGCATCGAATTTATGAGTCCCTCCATAGGTACATGAATGTGGAAGAAGAATTGGCTCCTTTCTAGAGTCTCTCCATGAAAAAACTTCTATCATCTCTAGTTTCATTCTCAACCTTGATACAATATTTGAAAGGGCTATTTTGGAGAATGTTAGATGTCAATAACCCACTTGAATCACTACTGACATCCACATACTTCATCCATGTAGAAGTGTTAAATAACCAGTCCTATAGGGATGTGGTGATGTATTTATAATCACATTTAAGAGGAGTCATAGTGAGTGGTTTTTAATTATTTCTTGTATAATTTTCTTTTTCAGATAGTCCATAACCACAATGTTCTACCTTAGTGATGATTCTAGTTCCTCAATTGACCCCAATTAAAGAGTGGGGAAACACAGATACAAATCCTACTTTTGAGAAAAGAATCCTATGGGACATTCTCACTACAGATCAGTTATATAATATTTTCTATAATATTTATACTGTAGACATTAATAATCTGGAGTCCATCACATAGGATGAAGTCATGTGATTCCGCTGGACCATTTGGGTGACACATTTCTCTCACTGTAACCATTTGTTTCCATATCCAAAGAGGTAGGAGAATTATGAAGACATCAGCCTGCAGTGTCAAATGGTTTAGCTGGCAGTGCTTCCCATGGATCATCACCCCAGACCTCTGGTATATCAGCAGGACCTTCAATAATAATTCATTTATAGATTTACTATGATCTTTAGAATTATTGAAGAGGTGACAAAACACATCTATATATGTGTATGGGGATGTATTCTTATCTCTATTTCAGTCTCATCCAACAGTAGTCAGACATACCCAATTATCTTCAGGATATTCCTATGGAAACCGTCCCGATAAACATGGGTTTCTCTTAGATACACCTGAAGGGGGAATGATGGTGTTGGGTCCAAAGAATATAACCCACCTTTGGGGTAGGAAAACATCTGTGACAACCCATAGCTGTCAAAAAATTGTCAGAAACGGAAGTTACGTGGCCTTGGAAGCCCCTGTCTATCATTTCCCATTGGTTATAACACAAAAAAGGGTAAATGCCATATGAGTATATCCAATCCATTTGACCAATCTGATGTAGTGAAATAGATACAAATTTATCTTTCCATAGCTTCCTTGATATAAAATATCATGGATTAAAGGAGCTTAATTAATTAGATTCACACTAAGAACCATTCAGAGGGACATCCAAACTATGGTGATCAACAATAAAATATCTCCCCTCCTCGATAGGGGCTATAGGGTTAGCCAAAAATCATTCTGGGTGAATTTCCTCTTATTGAACTTAATAATCCCTCACAACCCTAATGAGTAGAGGAAGGAGGATATGTAAAATGACCATTATATGCATCGCCAAATCCACCCAAGTTACATGAGAACCTTCCTTGAGACCCGAATTAGGTTTTTCCTCCAGCAGCTCCATAAGTCATTCCACCACCCGCCCAGATGATGTGATAGTATCTATCACTACTCATTTTAAGACCCTTGATATGGGGAAGGTGTCAATCCTACTTGATTTAAATCCATATCTATAACTGACGGACAACCAGAAAGCACAATCATATTTTTGGAATCATACCTTCTCCACTTTTAATGGGATGGGATACATGTTATATCATATGTCCCATATAATCTCAAGATGTTCACCAACATTAGGAACTCCAACAAAACAAAAGGCCAAAAATCTCAATTAATTCGTAAGTACACTGGATGGGCTTGTGTTCATCTTGTATAGTCAGTTACCCATTGGGTACATTGTTGGTTGGGAAGATCATCATAGATAGTTTTATTAGTAGTTCCTCTCCACCACACACAAGAAAAGTATTACTTACCACTTCAAGTGAAAAAATTGCCTGATAAGCAAGCAATAGAATTTTTATCTAGGTGGAAGGTCCTCATGTATTCACTCAACATGCCACTAATCCAATAACAAATAGTGATGATATTCATGAGGAATATAAAGATTTAATTGGTTTCTTCCCTCATCACTAATAACTTCCCAGGTGGATTTCCGGATTTTTTTGACATGGATCGGTTCAAAGTAGAAGTTGTGATGTCATCCAAGAAAAAATAACCATTTCCTCCTCCGTCTCTTGAAATAAGATCTTCCAAGATAGTGAATACTGATATTTTAGAGGTATAGGCCCCCAGGTAGCTACAATTGTGACCAGTAGAGGCCCATACATAGAATCGATAAGGGAAAAATCCTCAGGACCAACCTCAAGCTCAGAATCAACTTCCACAAACTCAGAAGGTACCAACCCATCAAGAACAACAACTTAAGAAGTAAAATTAGGCTCTAGCCACTAGCCATGATCCATCACCTCGTTATATCTAGGCTCACAGAGTTTCTTTCCTAGAGAGGAGAAACCAGACCTACTCCTTCAATGAATCTCGAGTTCCCAGTTAGTTTTAAAGTTCCCTTGATTAAGGGATTTTGATATTTTCAGAATGTAGGAAACGACAGGAGGCTAATCTCATAGATCACCCATACCACTATCTCTATCATATAATTATTTGACATACCAAAAAGTGATTCTATGTGGTCAAGGATTTTCTATTGGACTAGGTTGAAAAATATATAGTTAAATTGGGACCTACATTGGCATAGGTGGAATTTATATCTATAGAGCTTCAGAGTGATAGAGACGGTGAATAGTAGTAGGTGTCTAGCCATGGGTCCTAGAAGTATGATTATGGTCTATCCAATAGAGTAGTCTCTCACACTGATGGTATGATTTGTACCCATTTGAATAAATTTTAGACTCATAAAGCTATCACACCTCATCAAAATTACATTTCCACTTATGAATCCAAGCATTAAACTTCTTAGAAGAGGATGATCCGATGGCATATGGGATAGTGGGGTCCCCCATTAGTGCTGAAACAATCTCTCACTCTTACCGATTTCATATCTATAGATATTAGAATCACCCCAAGAATTTTACTAATTTTGGAGGACTCCTAATATAATGAATGATACTATGACATAGTTAATACTATTGAGCGTGTGAACCTTTATATGGTTCATGATAAAGAGGTGTTTCAGACAGGTAATCTAAATGTTCCTAGTCAGCATGATCACTGACATGGCCATGGATATGTGAATCTTTAGAATGCTCATGCCAGCACAACCAGCCAAGATGTGCACACTATCGAGACTAGATTGCATGTTCAGTTCAGTGCTCCACATGAATGTTATTCTAAACATATCCCATCAGATTCACATCCACCACTATTTTCTTACTCGACCTGGTAGAGCCGCCATGACTATGTTAGGATTAGAATTATATAGATATGGATAGACCTCAGTCATAAGATATTCATTTGATAACAATTTTTCATGGATCATCTAGCGATCAATAGGGTAACCCTTTTAGTAGACAGAATCTTCATATTCTATCAAGAAGACCCGTCATACCTCCTTCCGGAAAAAATATGTGCCTATCACAAAAGTATGATGTGATCAAGAATCTTTCAATCATTCCCACAAAGCGATCGATTTTAAAATTTCTTCAGCTTTTAGAAGACATGTGTGAAGCCCTCACAGAGGCCCCAAAAGACTGACTCTTGTTTGAAACATATGTAGAAGACACAAATAATTTCCATGCAAATGAAGTTGAGAAACAAAATTCCAAGACATCATCTCGTTCCATGATGAAGATGATGGATCCCATATATAGAGACATATCTACCACTCTATATCACTGACAACCTTAATGGTGTGGAGGTCCATCATTATATTATCGACACATGTTCTAGGATAAATCTCATCCGGACCCAGATGCTCCACAAACTAGTCATTACTGAAAAAGAAATGATTCAATCCGACCTAATGATTCAGGGTTATGATTGGACTGAGCAGAGGCCATGTGTAAAAACCATCATAATTACCCAGTTTGGTGGCCTAATTGCATGAACTGAATTTGTGGTTGTCTCTTAGGATACTGCCTATAATGCAATGATGGGTAGTCCCTAGCTTCATATACAAGCAACAGTTCACACCTCATATTAGCAATGTCTCAATTAATCCCTCAATAGTTGAGTTAGCATGCTCCATGGTGGAGAATATCCTTTTTCTTCTTGTCAAACCATCTTTTTGGATGCCAAATATTTCAAGAGAATGGAAAAAGAGGTTCAGACCAATGAGGTTGAGTAAAATTCTGTAGTGTTTGAACCCTAGATAGTTCTAGACAATGCATTTATCCTCCCAATTCAGTGGATGGAGACTACAATGATAGAAATGGTACACTACATTAATTATTAAATGATGAGGTGTAGACATGTTCATTGGTATATGTAAGGTTATAAAATTACCTCATACACCTGCACAGGTCAGGATTGGGGGATACTAGAACCCCCTACCACTGTTAGGTATTGAGACATTCACCTTGTGGCTGCAGTAGTATGCCAGACATTCCTTTTCCACAAAACCAGGTTGAATAGACATAAGCCCAACTATCACCACTGCAATGAATCATCCAGCATTGACCCCTCAGTCGAAGGCCTGAAGGAATCAGGTCTATAACAATTTTATCCATTTTTCAGTAGTGCAAGAATCTCCTTGTGAAGGCTCCTGTAAAGACCTAGATTTTTCCATGTAATTTTTTTAATTATATGGAATTATTACAAGTCTGTGAAAATTGACGATGCATGGTTCTGAGGCCCGATGTGATCGGAATGAATTTATGAACTTTTATAAGGTAAGTTCAGAAAACGTGTGAGTGGCGTTTTCTATCTTTGGACCGGTGCTCAAATTAAAAATCCGAGGGTAGCATTGAATCCTCAGCACTAGGGTTTTCTTAAGGGATACTTTACCTTGACAGCAGTGGGTCTGGAAAAAAGTTAATTTTCATGACTTTTAAAAGAAATATAATAAAATAATTTCATTTTATTATTTTCTTTCTTTCTTCTCCACCAATAGACAATCTGTGTGTGGGAACCAGGATGTGTCAAGCCAATAAATGGCTTTACCTATCAATCATAAGTAAAAACATCATTGGAAATTAGGAAGGTTCCTAATTAATGGTCCCCCATTAATTTCCCACGTTGTTACTTACCCTACCCCACTCCTATTAATGTAGAGGTTGAGAAAGGGTATCGACATAGCTTCGCCAAGAAAAGAAGTGTTGAAGGAGTACTGAGATGCCAAAACCTAGGAGGACGGAGCTGGTTCCGGCGAGTGGGGACGAGTGACACCAAACCCCGAACTGAATGACGATGTGCAAGCGGCATCGTTGGAAGCCTGTGGAAGGAACGAAGATCACCAACCCCCTTCCACAAGCACAGAGGCTCTCAAACAACCATAGGTTGGGGTTTTTATTCTATTTTATTTCAAATGACTTTATTGAACCCTTTATCCTCCCTCAAATTATGAGCTAACGCGGAGGGTGCGGGCCTAATGAACCCATCCCAGATGCTCGTTACTTTGCTATAACCTCGCGTTCTTCATGGAATACCAGAAAAGTGGTGACACCAAATGACTAAGATGAAGGTGTGTGCCGATGCACACCACAGGAGAAGGTTGCGGCGCACTGCCACAACAGTCATCGGAACGACCGACACTAGCTGACCGTAGTGGAGGTGCAACACACCATCACGGGCCATTGGTGAGCAAGGGGTTACATCTCATCAGCAGCAGCGATTGAAGGAGGTGGCCAACACTACAACCGACCACATAATGGGAGGCGATACAACTAGTGTGCCACTGGCAAGCAAAAGTTGCAACTGAAGCCATGGTAGAGGTGGAACCTACCGTAAAGGTTCTACGACGACCGAGTGGCACCCACATGGCGCCGCCATTTCACTAAACCGAATGGCCTCTAGGCCATTCGATATACCGGGTGAACGTTTTCCCCCTCACTAGCTTGGGCAGACAATGTTTGAGTTTCCCCTTGCGGGCCGCTCGCTATGCGGTCGGGCCGCCCCTTGCGGTCTGCGCCCTCCGTGGCTGGGCCACCCCTTGTGGGCCGCCCATTTGCGGGCTGCCCTATTCGGGCCGAGCGTCCCCCTTGCAGCCTACCCCCTTTCAAGACAGGCCTCCCCCCTTGCAGGCCTTGCCAGACCTCAGCCCAGTGGCCCGAGACCACCGTGGCCCATCCAAAACTGGGTCAGAGCAGACCTAGGCCCAACTTGGACCAAAAACACATAAGGGGCCATATTGTGGGAAAAAAACATCCGTTTGATGAACAGTCTATGACGTTGGGATACACGGATCGATATGAACCTTTTGGTATAATCCTCTTGACTTTTGGTTATATTTAGAGTTTGACCGGGTTGGATCTAACACGAATCCAACCAGGCCCCCGTAACTAAAATCCTTATAAATCATAGATCGGGAGTCCGATTGACAAACCGTCTGTCGTGTTGGAACCCTTATGACATGGCAGTCCTTTGGGTTACTTCTCTGAGGATCTTAGAGGTAGTCAAGGTATAACCGATATCTCGAGGGGCAGATACTATAGAAAATGATTGCACCTGGTTCGGAGAATCCATTGGTTGGAAGTGAGGTAGAGGATGGAGACAGATCATACAGAGGTTAGTACCGAGAGATCTGTGTGGTGCTACACTGATCTTGTGTGAGTCAGATCTTCTGTGGGTCAGTGCTTAGTGATCTTGTGTGGGTCAGCGCATATCGATCCTATGTGGGTCAGATCCTATGTGGGTCAGCGCACAACGATCCTCTATGGGTTAGCACATATTGATCCTATGTGGAATAGGTCCTATGTGGATCAGATACTATGTGGGACGTTGTGGGGGTTAGTTACCTATCGATCCTTTGTGGGTCATTGCAGGGTTTAGTTACCTATTGATCTGGTGTGGGTCAGATCCTGTGTGGGTCGTTGTGGGTGTTAGTTACCTATAGATCATGTGTGTGTAAAAATTCGTAGGGTCAGTAGCAGTTCTTCTTGAAAGAATAAGATGGTATTTTTTCATGAGAGATCATATGTACTTCAATACTTCACTGAAAAACTGGTTTGAGCTGAGACTCTTTTTAAGCTGTGTCTTTTTCTTTGTTCTTTGTGATTGATATCATGCTTTTCGGTTTTACTTTCTGGAATTTTGAGAGACCTTCGGGGGTCTCGGGGTCCCTACTGTGCATTATTATAGTCACCCCTACACAGGCTTCGCCCACACCTTGTTGGGTATTGTGCAGATGATGAGTAGTTTGGCTGAGGTTTGAGGTATCGAGGACTAGACGGTACGTGGAGGAGACAGATATACATGGAGTATTGAGGAGGTGATCAGTACCAACCTTTTAGGTAGTATCCCTAGAGGATGACCTAGGAGTTGGTTCTCTTTTCTTGTTGTATTTTACTTTTCAGTTGTACTTGTATTTTTACTGTTGGGCTTTTATTCTGACCCCTATACTTTCTGAACCCTTTTTACTACAGTAGTTACATAGTGGTTTCTTTTTGTCGGGTTCATGGACTATTTTTCTATATAGGATTAAAGGAAATGCCTTCCCATTTTAGGGACACACCATTCCGGTGTTAGGCACCAGCCCCTGGCCTATGGAAGGTGGGCTTGGGGTAGTCACGGCACGGGCCCTGGGGGACGGGTCGAGACAAAGTGTAATCAGAAGATTCAGTTCTACTTGAGAATAAGGTCTCTGATTTTTTCAATGTAGAAATAGTGTTAACTGTTATGATAGTGATTTTCAGTTTGGGGAGTCTAGTGTTGGTTTGGCAGCCGACGTATCCATACACCAGGACCCTGAATTCTAATTTCTGACTCAGTTCACAGAAGCACTGATAAAGTGTATTTTTAAGTGCTTTTTGTGTGATTTCTTTGAGTCATCTAATCATGTATAACTTATTGACCATGGAACACCTGTTCTTTTTTAGGATTTCTCCACATAGATAGCTAGACAGGATTCCTGAGAGAGTATGCAATGAAAGCCCACTGAGCAATGAGTCCTCGGTGCAGGGCCCTCTTTTGGTGTTAGCACCTTCGGGTGGCGTACCAGCAGCACCAATACAAGATTGGAAGTAGTTTCCACCAGCCCCACCAATGGATGATGCATGTCGATTGAGCATGTTGTATGAGTTTTAGTGGCAAAGGCCTCCAAGGTCCCAAGGAAAGACGGTCCCGCAGGCGGCTGAGGAATGGTTGGATGTTGTTGTCAGAGTTTTCCGCTTGGTTGGGACTCCAACAGAACTTATAGTGATCCTAGTAGCTATTATCTTCTAGGCGGAAGTAGGGAGATGGTGGAGATTGTTTCTCCAAATACACGACGTGTTGACCCTAGTCTGGGCAGACTTTGATATCCTTTTCATGGAAAATTTCATCCTAGTGACCTTAATCTATGTGCGTATACATGAGATGTTGCACTTACAACAGAGCAACATGACTGTGGCCCAGTACTTGGTGAGGTTAAGTAATCTCTCCCACTACTCCACCGACATAGTACGAAACCCTTTCTACAAGGCCCAAACATTTGAGAAGGGTCTCCGATGGGATATCAGTGCATCGACGATATCACCCAGCATTCTGACGTAGGGTGGGGTGTTAGAGAGAGCACTTTTTGTGGAGAGCTTCCTAGCTGACCAGGAACCGACAACGAGACCCACCACTAGGTGACACGTAGTAGAGTCATCTGTTACTGGTAGTAGGTAGATGGCACATAAGTACAAGCAGACCAGTCCTTCTGGTTGATTGCCCCGGGACGCAGGGTCTTATGTGTAGAGATCGCGAGGCAGAGGAGGTCAGATGAAGGACAAGGAGTGATACACGTGTGAGAGGAAAGGTCACATAGCTCACAACTGTACAAACCGCCATAAATACGACCATTATATGGTCAAGGGACCTCCGAGGCAGAGGAAAATATTCGATCAATTAGGTCTGCTGGTGGAAGGAGGATGTGGAAGAGGAGCTGACCGTGCAGCAGGTGGTGGGCGGCGATATGATATTCTACCACCGCCATAACAAGGTGGTCCACCCCAACCATAGGAAGTAGGTGGACAGGGACGAGCTCAGCTCCTGGCCGGTGAGGTTTACAACCACGTCACTCCGTAGATTATTATATGTATGATATCTGTCTACTCCACCTTATTTTTAGTACTTATAGACATAGGTTTTAGTCACTCTTTTATTTCCACGACCCTCGTTTGGAGCTCGAAGATTCCAGTGGAGTCGTTGGCTCGATCCTTACTTTTACAGACTCTTACGGGAAAGGATTCAATGATTAAACACATGTTTCGGTACTGTGAACCTACCCTAAGAGGCGAGAGCTTCGGCTGGAATCTCTTAGTAGCAGCGTCGAGGCCTTACGACTTCATCTTGGGTATGGAGTAGTTATCCATAGTCCATGCACTTATTGACATTACTAGGAGCAATGTGTGGTGTGTCCATGCTGATTGGACTAGATTTTCCTTCACCAGAAAGAAGGGATCCCTTGCGGAACATGATGGAATTTCCCCGAGGAGGGTGCATCCTATTACACATCAGCTGGCTAGCCTTACTCTCAGAGTAGTAAATGTTGAGAGTCCGAACTACCATGTAGTGGTGGACTGGTATGCCAATGTCCTTCCTGATGATGTTCCAAGACTACCTACATGCACGAAGGTAGAATTATATATTTAATTGTACCATAAGATGGAACTAATATCTACACCAGCATATCGGATGGCTCTCGTCGAGTTTCGTGGGTTACAAGTACAGTGGAAGGCTTTTTAAGGAAAGGGGTTCATAAGGCCCAGTGTTTCTCCATGGGTAGTCCTGATTTTGTTTTCTAAGAAGGCAGTGGGAATTTTAGGACTCTGTGTGGACTATTGGAACCTGAACAAGGTGACCGTTATGAGCAAGTATCCACTTTCATGGATAGATGATCTTTTTGATCAGCTGAAGGGATCTCGTTGGTTTTTGAAGATAGACCTAAGATTAGGCTATCATCAGCTCTGGGTGCAAGATGAGGATGTGCATAAGACAACCTTTAGATGTCGACATGGCCACTATGAGTTCTTGGATATGCTTTTAGGCATGACCAATGCCCCAACAGTGTTCAAGGGACTCATGGAGATTATCTTTCATCCATACCTAGATCTATTTGTGGTAGTTTTCATCGATGACATCTTAATATACTCAACAACAGAGGAGGAGAATGCCTATCATCTGTATATAGTTCTGGATACACTACGGGAGTACCATATTTATGGTAAGCTCTCAAAGATCTAGTTTTGGATATGAGAGGTCCACTTTCTGGGAAACTTTATCTTAGAGGCTAGAGGTGTAGTGGATCCAGCAAAAATAGAGGTTTTACTTCTTTGGGATCCACCTAGAAGTGTGACTGTGGTACGATGTTTTCTTGGGTTTGGCTAGATACAATTGGAGATTCGTGCCCTACTTTTCCAAAGTTGTGGCACCCTTTTCCGCATTGATGAAGAAGGTATAACCCTTCGTATGAAAAAATAGATGCCAATGATGTTTCCAGGAGTTGAGGAAAAGACTGATGAGCACCCCCATCTTGAGGCTACCAGAAGAGGTTGTTGGGTATGTAGTCTACTGCGATGCGTCAAGGACCAGACATGGGTGTGTCCTGATGCAGGAGTGATCAGGGATCATATACGACTCACAATAGTTGAGGAAATATGAGTAGAACTACACTGCCCATGACCAAGAGTTTGCAACAATGGTCTTTTCCTTGAAGATGTGGAGAAATTACTTGATGGGAGAATGTTTTACAATATACTTTGATAAAAAGAGTATCAGGTATATCTTATCTTAGAGGGACATGAGCCCGAGACAATAAAGATGGATAGAGTTCTTCCAAGACTATGGATTTGATATATTCTATACTACTGGGAAGGGGAATACGGTAGCATATTCACTAATCAGGAGGTCTGGTTTGCAGATACTGAGTGAGGCGACATAGAAGCTAGCCATGATGTAGATATCCTTCACGGATAGAGATGGAGCTGCTTACCTCTAGTCTATGACAATAACTCCCCCACACCTTCAGCAAGTCAGGGAGGCATTTCTTAGAGACATTGACTGCGAGGCTAGACATGCTCAGATATCCTCAGGACATACACCTGATAGATTTTATAAAGCTGGGGAGCACGTCATCCTCTTCAAAGGACATACCATGGTATAGGTGGTACTACAAGAGGAGGCGTTGATGGAGTTACATATGTCCCCTCTGGAGGTATATCTAGGTGCAACGAATATGTACCAGTACCTATGGAATTAGCACTAATGGATAGGGATGAAGAAGGTTGTAGCAGAGTTTGTTTCCTGATGCCTCACATGTCAGAAAGTGATGGTCGCGAATCAGGTTCCAGCAGGCTTAACATAGCCACTAGAGGTGCAGATGAGGAAGTGATATGGGATCTCTATGGACTTTGTGATAGGGATTCCACATAAGTACATGGGACATGATTCCATCTGGGTGATCGTTGACTGAATCACCAAGTTGGCCTACTTTCTACCCATCCAATAGCATGGATCAGTAGTGGGATTGGGATGCCTCTACATACAAGAGATTTTATGACTTTATGGGGTACCATTGACCATCGTCTCTGACTGTGACACTTGTTTTATATCTCGATTGTGGAAGGGATTATAGGAGGCGTTCGGGAATCAACTACATTTGAGAAACGCATTTCATCCTAAGATGGATGGTTTGACGGAGCAGACCATTCAAATACTGTAGGCCATGCTTCGTGCATGCGTCCTAGATTTTGGCCGTAATTTGGAGGATCACATTCCCTTGGTGGAGTTCGCATACAACTATAATTATCACTCCACCATCAGTATGGCACCATTTGAGGCCCTTTACGGTTGACCTTGGAGATCACTTATATGCTGTATACACCCAGGAGAGTCAGCACTGATGGGTCTAGAGTTGGTACAGGCTACCACTGAGAAGGTGCAGATCATTCAGGAGCTTATAAAGGCAGAAAAGAGCTGACTGATGTACTATGATGACTGGAGATAGGGACTATTGGAGTTCCAATAGGGGGACCATGTTTTCTTTCGAGTCTCTCCTCGATAGGGACTACAGATATTTGGATGAGGTGGTATGTTATCATCGAGGTTTATCAGACCATTTCTAATACTTTAGAGGATAGGCGAGGTTGTGCACTGCTTGGAACTTCCCCCGCAGTTGGAGAGGGTGCACAACATCTTCCACATATCCCAGCTAAGGAGATATATGCATGAACCATATCACATCATCAAGCATGAAGAACTGGATTTTTATGATGGGGCAAAACTTGTAGATGTTCTAGTAGATATTGAGGATCGACAGGAGTGAGTCCTCTGTGGGTGATCGATACCTTTGGTGCAAGTTCTCTGGCAGAACGGGAACCTCGAAGAGACCATGTGGGATTGGTAGGCTCAGATTCATTCTCAGTACCTCCATTTGTTTCATTATTCTATGTTGTGTCTTTTGGGGATGAAAGGCCCTATGGTGGGGAGAATGTGAAGAATCCGATTTTACAAGTAATTTTTTTAATTATATGAAATTATTACGAGTTTGCACAAATTTACGTCGTGTGGTTCTGAGGCCCAGTGTGCCCAGAATTAATTTCTAAACATTTTTTAAGATACATTTATTAAACACGTGAGAGGAGTTTTCTACCTTTTGAACCGGTTATTGGATTAAAAATCTGAGGGAATCATTGAATCTGCAACACCAGGATTCTCTTATGGGATACTTTACTTTGGGTGCAGTATGTGTGGAGAAAATGTTATGTTTTGTGTATTTTAAAAGAAATAGAATAAATTAATTACATTATTTTATTTTTTTCTTCCTTCTCCACCAATGAATAGGTGTAGTGTGGGACCCGCGATTTGTCAATCCAATAAATGGATTAACCTATCAATATTATGTAACAACATCATTGGGGAATTGGGAAGGTTCATAATAAATGAGCTCTCATTAATTCCCCACATCGTTACTTACCCCCCATACCCTATATATATGGATCTTTGGGAAGGGTATCGACATAGATTGTCCAAGAAACGAAGTGCTGAAGGAGTACCGAGACTTCAATCCCTTAGAGGACAAAGTCGGTTCTGACGAGTGGTGACGAGTGACACCAAAACCCAAACTAAAAGATGATATGCATGTGGTATTGTTGGAAGCATGTGGAATAAATAAAGATCACCAACCCCCTTCCAAAATCATGGAGGCTCTCGAACAACCTCAAGTATGGGTTTTGATTCACATTTATTCCAAATGAATTTATTAGGCCCTTTATCCTCCCACATGTTAGAAGCTAACAAGGAGGGCACAAGCCTAATGAACCCAGCCTAGACCCTCCGATACTTTTCTACACACTTGATTTCTCCATGGAATACAACAAACATGTCGACACCGACTGACTACGAAGAAGGCCTGTGCCGACGCACACCGCAATAGGAGGTTGTGGCCCAAAGCCATGATGGTCATTGGAACGGTCGACACCAACCATATGTGGTGGAGGTTTAGTATTCCATTGTGTGCCTATAGTGAGAAATGGGTCGTGGCTTGTTAGCAATGATGATCATAGGAGGTGGCCAGTAATTCGGTCAGTCGCAGAATGGGAGGCGGTGTGACCAGCACGCCTCTGGCGAGGGGGAGAGATGGCCCGACCAGCATGCTATCGGCGAGAAGAAGCCACGACAGAGGAGGAACCCGCTATGTAGGTTCCGAAGTGACAAGGAGGTTCCAAAATGGCACCACCATTTCACAAAACCAAATGGACTCTGGTCCATTCAGGTTACTGGGGGGAATGTTTCCCTTCTTGCCTGCTCGGGCAGACAACTGTCAGGCCGCCCCTTGCGGGTCACGCCCTACGTGGCCAAGTCACCCCTTGCAGGTCGTGCCCTCCACGACATGGCCTCCCCTTCTGGACTGCACCCTCTATGGTTGGGCCACCCCTTTCGGGACACCCCTTTGTCGGCTGCCCTTTGCAGGCCACCCTATTCAGGCCAGGCCGCCCCTTGCTAGCCGCCCTTTGCAGGACGCCCCCTTTCGGACTGAGTCACCCCATCGGGGGCTGAAATTTTCAGGCCACCCGACATGCGTGTCGAGAAGGGCCACAACCCCGTGGGCCGAGACCATAGTGTCCCATCCCAGACCGGGTCAGGTCGGGTCGGTCCGGCCGGGTCGGACCCAGCCCAGAAACAGTTAAGGGCCATATCTTGAGAACTGGATGTCTGTTTGACAAATCTTCTGCGACGTTGGGATCGTTTGATCAAGATGGACCTATTGTTATACTCCACCTGAGTTTTGGAAATAGTTGGAGTATGACTGGGTTGGATCGATCCCGAATCCAACCAGGCCCCCGGAATTAAAACATTTATAACTCACAGACCAGGCGCCTGATTGACGCACCGTCTTTCGCATTAGAACTCTTCTGACATGGAGGTACTTGAGGTTACTACGTTGGGGAGATTATTTGTGGTAGAGGTATGACCTATATCTCAGGGTGAAGATACTACAAAACTCGAGCGCACCTAATTTGAGGAATCCAATGGCTGGGAGTGAGGTGGAGGTTTGAGAAAGATCATACGGAGGTTCGTACCGAACGATCCTATGAGGGTTAGCACTGATTCTATGTGGTTCAGATATTGTGTGGGTTAGCACTCAGTGATCCATTGTGGGTCAGTTCATACTTATCTTTTGGGGTTCAGATCCTATGTGGGTTAACACTAAATGATCTTGTGTGGGTCAGCGCATATCGATCCTCTGTGGGTCCGATCCTGTGTGACTCATTGCGGGGGTTAGTTACCATTCGTTATTGTTTGGGTAATATCCTTTGTGGTTCATTTTGGGGGTTATTTACTTATCAATCCTGTGTGGGTCAAATCCTATGTGAGTCATTATGGGGGTTAGTTACCTATTGTTTCTGTGTGGGTCAAACTCCGTATGGTCAGCATCAGTGCCTCTTGATAGAATAAGATGATCTAGCTTCTTAACTAATCATTTGTACATCTATACATCACTAAAAATGTGGTTTGAGTTGAGACTACTTTTGATCTATGTCTATTTATTTTTGCTTTGGGGTTGAGATCATGCTTTGTGCTTTTTCTTTGTGGAATTATAAGAGAAATTCAGGGGTCTCAAGGTCCCTATTGGGTATTTTGATACTCACCCTTTCACATGCTTCACCCGCACCTTGTTGTGTCTTATACATACGACGAGCAGCTAGGATGAGGTTTGAGGGATCCAGGACTAGATGGTACATAGAGGAGATGGGAGGACGTGGAGCACTGAGGATGCAATATGTACCTACCCTTCAGGTAGGATCCTTGGAGGACGACCCAAGAGTTATTTCCCTTTTCCAGTTGAATTATACATTTCAGTTGTATTTTTATTTTTACTGTTGGACTTATATTTTGGCCCCATTACTTTCAACACTCTTTTTTACTACAATAGTTACTTTTTGGTTTCTTGTTTTAGTGTTGTTGTAATGTGTGAATATATAGGTTTAAATGGAATGTCTTCCCATTTTAGAGATACGCCTTTCTAGTGCTATTTTCCAGCCCCTGGCCTGTGGAAGGTGGGTATGGGGTAGTCACGACACAGGCCCTGGGGGATGGGTAATGATAGATCCACTACCGCTCGATCCATCCCTAGTGTTCCTACATAATCATATAACTTGTATAAAGAATCTCCTCTTACTGATTCGTCTATCTAAATTGATAAATAATATTTCGAAGACTCTTTTCCCACATTCAGAGATGGTGTCTTTACCACCAGTGATGAGTTGCTACAGGTGAGTCTTGGCACTGAGACATATTTGCTGCCAACACTGATTAGTGCATCGATTTCAGTAAAAGAATAGTATAAATATGTGGATTTACCAAATCAACTTTAGGATGTGATCTCCTAGAGTTACGAAGAGATAATAGGGTTAGAACCTTAGGTTACCATCCATCAACTTTCCGTCCCTGTAGAAAATCATATGTTCAAGAAACCTTAAAGAAATATTCACCCACATAATGGTTCCATGGTCAAGTCCAAATTTGATAAGATAATATATGAAAATTTCCACAATAATGTTTAGTACCCATGGTGGCTGAAAAACATCATTATTGTCAAGAAAAATAATGTACAAATCAAAATCTGCATCAACTTATGGGATCTTAACCGCCACTGCTTGAAGGATGATTTTCCACTTCTGATGATGAAGTTGTTGATCGATGACACCACTTTATTTTAGGATATCTATTTCATAGACGGGTATTCCAGGTATAATCATATCTGAATGGAACTATATGTTTAGGAATATAACTCCTTTATAGAATAATAAGGCACCTTATTTTATCAGTTAATTCCTTTTTTTAGAAAAATAAAGGAGCCACCCATCCATGTCCCATGCAACATTAATTCAAACCGATACAGGAGATTCTAGTGGAATGACACATAGATGATTTTGTGGAAAAATACCGCCAGTATCATAACCATATAAAATATCATGAGGAATTATTCAGCTTCTTC
The DNA here is from genome assembly GCA_963277665.1 of Viscum album. Lineage (NCBI taxonomy): Eukaryota > Viridiplantae > Streptophyta > Magnoliopsida > Santalales > Viscaceae > Viscum > Viscum album. Next base: position 1,077,793,820 of record OY728135.1, on the reverse strand, counting down.
CACTCCTGCCATATGGAAATAAACCCCTTGATGTTCACATTTGGGGTTACCTATAGACTTTTTTTTTGGATTAATCATAGGATTTAGAGTCATTTACATCAACTGGGAGAGGATTATGGCTATTAGTCAGATGTCTCCTCCAAGAAAACCCTATGTGATCCAAGGCATTCATGGCCACTTTTCCTATATACGTTGATTCATCACAAACCTGGACAGAAAGTGTAATCCCTCTTCTAGAATCATGTAGAAAGGTTCTATCTAATAATTGGATGAAGAGTTTTAGATCTCTATTTAAGAGATCAAGTAGTATATTTCATAACCTTCAGTTCTGATGCCACTCTTTTCTGGGAAGATGCTGGTCCTCTATGTGTCTGCCTTGGAATGACCCACCAACACCTTTATTTCCAAGATAAATAATGAAGGGGTAGAGGATATTCTATACTATCTCAGTCACATGCTTCTCAACACAGGGACCATATAATCTTCCATGGAGATTATATTCCTTGCACAATTTTTTTTGGTGATGATGTTGCGGTATTATTTGTATCATCGTGAGGTACAGTTGTTGTCCTAGTGGATCCACTATAGTATATCCTAAAACTATCTATATTGAAAAGGCATTATAGATCATTGGGTAGTGATACTTTAGAATTTATACAATACGTTCATCCTACATAAGGCCATAAAATATCATGTGCTAGTAGACTATCTATCATCTATGTGAAGCCATCATACTGTATCCAAAGAGATATCTCCCGATCTCTTGGTTTCAATATTACAATAAATTTCTATATGCCATCATTTCTTATGCGGGCACATATATCAATGTTGGAATAGTATCCAAAGCCTATGTTTTTCATCATATCTCATGTGCTCTATATTTTAAACTAGATACAGTCGAACTGAAGCCACACTACTATTCATCTATCATCCATGATTCTCAGACAGATCAGTCGAAGGGCTAGAAGAAATGTTGGGAATTTCTCCTAAGATGGGGTGTTAAGAGCACATTGATATTGGCATACTGGGTGAAAAAAATGTGTGTGGAGTTTAAAGATGGTATTAAAGGCCCCAAAGTTTATGAAGCCGTGTGTGTGGGGAAAACCTACATATATAGGAATGATTATTTCTTTCAAGAGATGTTGATCTGATGGAGTCCAAAGATGAATTGTTTCTATCAGTTTCATGGAGAAGTGGGAACCATCTTGTAGGATGATTATAAGATCATCAGAGAATCGATCCGTGGAGATATGAATAATGAATCCATTATTCCAAAGGTAAAATGGAATGATGCAATAAATACAACAGGCATTTCACATGAGATACTAATGATAGATCATAAGGCCAAGAAAGAAAATCTCCATGCAATAGGGGAAATTCATCAAAAGTAGTGGATGAAAATATTACTGATAAAGAAGAAGGAGAATGGCCCCACCTAAATGCATCCAAAAATCTTTCCCAAGGTAAAAAAGTGATGTTCCCTAGAAACCATCTAGAAAACAATATAGAAAGGTGATTTTGAAATGTTGGGTTATGAAGTCAACTCCAAAATTTCTTCCAAGACCTATATTGGAGGTTTCCTGGCCATGTGGATCAGTATCTATTGGTTTGCATTCCATGATTCCACAGACGGTGTATGGCCTGGAACTTTTTTATAGTTGCCAATATGGTAGATAGAAAAATGGTGGGGTTTATACCACTATTATGGGAAGGATCCATAGGAACTAATTGAATATTCATGGATGGGACCATCCTTTTATAATATCAAGACCATTTCATATTTTGTGGTAACGAATCATAACCCACATAAAAACCTACGCTATGAAGAGTGAGATCCAGGTTGTAGGGAGTTCATTATGACCATTTTTTCCAGATTTATTTGGTATTACACCTCTTTCATTGACACCTCCTGAAATTACTACAAGGTTTTTTATGGTCAATGAATTAATCTTCTTTTTTTATGAATCCACCTATGGGAATATTGGTAGATGATGAGACATCCAATTTATAACGTAGGGCATATATGCCAGTTGGTAGAGATGGTGTATTAGCCACCAGGATGGATTGTGAAATAATATGTGAGGCCTATGCTCTTTACATATTTTAATTCCAATTAAATTTTTTGAAATAGATTATTGTATCTCCTCTATTTCATTTTATATTGGAATAACATCTGATGGTGTCTCAACAGCTATCGTCGCTGACAACTGTGGAGTAGATAGGGGAAGTGTTTAATATTCATGCAATTGATGAAGAGAGATGATTCAATATCTGGTATGTTGAATCTTGTATTTCACCATATCCTTAAGGTGTTCTAAACAATATTTTTCTTCTTTTAAGAGTAAATAGGGGGAGTAGGAGGGAAACCATCTCAGTTGGAAGTCCTTTCCTCTCCCATCAAGGTTGATTCCTTAGAGCCAGAGTGTGAGTATGATGAGGCTCATAGCTCACCAGAGTGACCTTGTGAAAGATAAATTACACCCACTAGAATCAAACGGGCTACACCGGCATCGTCGACTATAATTTTACCTAGTTAGTCTAGTAAAAATCATCTATACCAAAGTCTATTTCCCTTTTCTAGTCCATTTTCTAGGACATTATGGATTGGGAAGATTGTTAGGTCTAAGGTTGTAGGATCATCTTAATAGTAATCTAGAATTGTTTTTGAATACGTATTACTAGTGGCGGTTTAAGCATGGAAATTTGTTTTATGTTGCTGAAACTATATGGATGCTTTTATGTGAGGGGTTGGTTATTCTAGGAATAGAAGATCTTCGAGCTTCATATGATATTCACATTTAAAATAATCTTTATAATGTATGAATTAAAATTTTGGATTTGGAAATATATATATATATATATATATATATATATGAAACTGAAAATTAAATCCCCACCACAAAAAAATGAGGAAATGATAGATCAAGGCGCCGCTGAGGGATTGATCCTTTATCTCGGGTGGAATGATGCGTTTTTTTCAATCCTGATGATTTATGTTTCATTATTCTGATATCCTGTTATTCTCTAAAATATTAATTTATTCAATGAATTTTTTCTAAGTGGAAATACCATCTTAAATTGCAGCTGTATAAGGGAAAATCGACCAATGTTTCATTGCCACGGTATATCCCTGGTGGTATCATGATTAGAGTTTCTGAGTCACCCCTGAGTTGTGAAAGATATATCCATGATGACATTCTATGGAGGATGAGATGGTGGGAGGATTGTGGTCTCTAATAATGATTTTTGGAGATGATGATGCTAGTCCCCCCCAAGAATGAAAAGAAGTGGAGATACCCAAGAGAGAAATATTCAGTTAAATACTTTATGAACAACGGTAAGTCATCATGTCAGGAATAATTTCAGTTTCATCCATATAATGGGTTTAAACTTTTTGTAATTTCATGAATTAATGTATTTTTAGGAACATATTCTATTTCTTCCATAAGGTATGTTATGAATGAGCCTTTGGGAACCATGTGTTGAACATATGATAATGTTTATATTCCTACTAATGAAGCATCTCCTTGGACTAAAGAGGAATCTAGGATAAATGAAGGAACTGATCTTATCCCTAATGCTTTGAGAGATGAGGAATATTGTATAGAATAAGTGATTAATGAGAAGATATGTATAATAACAACTGAATTCACATTCAAAAATATTTTAGGTTCATCACATTCATAAAAAAATCATGTGATGACTGATGATGACCCAAAAACTATCAATGGGGAAATTTTTCAGGTAGTAATGTTGTCGAAGGAGGGTCATGAAACAACCACTCCACCTACTCCCTTGATTGAGTATGACATGAGTCTTGGGATGTCATTGAAAACTCTGGTGAATATTTTTATGTCTTTTGAAAAATTATTAGAAAATGTTAATATGCCTACTACTCTAGAAAAATTGAAATTCATTATATAGTTCCAATAGACATGTGTTTTTATTTTCATTAAATTAATATTCATATGACTAATTTCCTAACAATAATTGGTTGGAATTTTTTGCTCCATCTACAAAAGATACTATAGTTATGGTGGAAATATGAGATGTGGATATTACTATCAATCCTTTTGTTGAGGAGGAGCAGGCTTAGGTAAACCATGAAATTGAAAATCATCTCATGGTTCAACAAGATAATCTTGAGCAGGTTAATGAAATTATCCCCTACTAAGAGGTGCCAACTAGAACTGATAAGGATAAGAATATTGGGGATGAGTCTTCTTAGGAAGCTAACCTATTTTTAGGTAAGGGTTACGAACCATTGCGATTACGCCCAATCTTCCAATTACATTGAAGCTAACCATGATTTTTATTTATCATGTATGACTATCAGCTTCTATGGATAATTCTGAAAGTGAATAATCTTCATCATTTCAATGGGTATTAAGATATAAGGAGACTAGTGTTAGGGAGGGAGTATAATAGGGAACTTATTTATGTGCATTGATTCTAGAGGACATCTCCCCTTATGATAGTGATTCTTAATAGTATACAAAGTTGAATAATTCTCTTCAAATTTCATGTCGCAAGGCTTGGAAATACATATGAAAGCTTATTTATGAGACACCGTTTGAGGAACTAAATTCTATAATCCCACGAAATTCAACCTTACTCACAATGGTGTCATTTTTTGTTTTTAAAATATGTATAATCCATACTGTGGTGAAAGAGAACATTCACAGGTTGGAGGTAGAGAACAAACTTCAATAAGATCTAATAAAATCATTAATTATTTTTAATATTAATGAATTTCAAGTAGATATATCTAAATATATGGCTAGTCATAGCACAATGTTGGAAACATTCAAGTAGTAAGATAAATATAATAGTGTTCAGGTGTCGTGTCTTCATCAAGAGTTGTAATCTTCTAAAAAAGAACTTGAAGAAATTCATTACTCGAAAGAAGAATTCAAAAATAATGGGCCAAAATCCATTGAAGATGCAAAATAATCACTTTTTCAGGATGAGTATACTGATGCTAGTTGACTAGTCAAACATCAATAGGAAGCTGATGGGGCTCAGGAGGCCATTCAACAAATGAAAATCTATATCAATGACTCTTGTGATTTATAACAGAGAGACTCCAATTTTTGGATGTTCCACATGATATTTCTTTTGTCATAAATAAAAATAATATTTTTTATAATCATCTATTCATTCATTACTATTTTTTATATTATAATTTTAAAACTAATTTCCTTAAGTTGATATTTTCATACCGAATTATCATAATTTCAATGATAATGATTAAATGCACTATAATTTTTTACCAATGTCAATGGGCCGAGCGAACATACTATGATTTTTTCTAGGGTCATATGGGAAACCATAAAAACATTAAATATTTTGTGTTATTACCCTAATTTTGTTCTTAAACCTAATATATAGGGTACATAGTGAGTGATATCATGGATTTTACTTAGGATTCCATTTTTATGTTTTCATCCAAAAAAGTTTTTCCTTTTAACTTTTTATCACTCGATATTTCCTAAACTATAAATGTGTAGGTCTAGAAAGCTGAGAATCGACTTTTTTCCATAGTTCCCTTTGTGGGTTTTCATGCTAGTTAATACAATATCTATTTTGGCAGTTTATGGGAATTCATGTTGGCCTAATAAAACTAGTTTTTAGTATGAATAGATTTGACGATCAATTTTGAAATTAGAACCCAAATTAGGATTGATGTCTATGAAGGTCTTGATATTTTTTTAGATACTTCCATGGGGAATTTTGAGTCATTATTTTTATCATCCCCAAATATAATATTTAAAATTTTATAATAGATGAGGTATGTCCCAAGAATCAAGTTACTAGTCTTTGACAAACCCTTTATGGGAGATTTATTATATAGGTCCAACTATGACATGTTTTGCATAACCAAATAGTGGCATCCTGAGGCTGATAGATCTTTTTTTTAGGATAATTTTATGTAAGGAAAACTAGTGAACATACTACATAGGTAGTTAAATGATATCCTAGGAATTATAACATTCTAAAATTGTTAAACAAAGGGGTTTATGATTTAGATGTCTCAAGACCAAGTGGTTGGCTTTGGAAAGGAAATGTGCCTCAAAATAAAGGGGGCCATATATGTTGATATAGGCCTTGAATGAAGAACCACACCTATATGAATTTAGTGTGTGAAGGTGGGTAAATTTTTCATAAAGGAGTTTTTTTATAATTTTCAATGCACTTTAAAGTAGTGCAGTTAGGTCATTATGTTGTACAGTTTCAAGTCATGCAAAAAGGACATTAATGGATTTTTGACAATATGCTATACAATTAAAATTCATGCAGTAATGAAATTGGGTGGGATGTGAAATTTAATGACATGCAACAAGGACATTATTAGGCTATGTAGATTATATTCATGTAGTAAGGACATTATCAGGCTTAAATTTAAGGTCTTTATCTCTAACTATAAATTTGATGGTTTTCCAATTATTGGTAATTTGTCAAGAAATGTGTTACCATATTCATGTATAGAAGAGGAGAATTGTAAGATGTGATTTGGGGATATACAAATCATAAGAATAATAATGTTAAAGAGCTAATGGAATTTTAGGAGGTCTTTTATAAGAATGAATTTTCTGTTATTCGAAAAACCTGTTATGGGGGTTTTATTATGTAGGTCCAACTAGGGAATGTGTGGTATATAAATTCTATGGCATCCTTAGGATGTCATTAATATTATGTATGTGAATTTTATGAAAGACCAACTAGGGCACGTACTGACTAGTTAGGTAATAATGCTCTCAAATTTTATAACATTATATTGCTCAAATATGATGAATGTTTATAGGGATTTAGATCATCCAAAGTATAGAGTTTGGTTTATGGAGAAATTTACTTGAATACATAAGGGGTATTTCCAGTCATGATTTCTATAGAATCAGAGAAATGGGCTCTCTACAAATTTTTGACTCAAACATATCAAGTATGATGCCTGTAGTTTTGGATCATATGACTAGGACTATAATATTATGTAAAAATGGATGATATGTGGTCGAATGGTTCAAGGTCATTTGAATATTATTTGAACATATGTAGATGAAAAATATAAACCATGATCTTATAGAAATTTATTTCAGGGGAAAGGATACAAGACAATACAAGAAAACTTCACAAAGGATAACCACTTTTACCCTCTCACTACTTTCTGAGGCACAAACTATATATCAAATAGTTTCAAAATAACTTCCCACCATGTTAGACATTCTATCAACATAAAAAAATGAGAACAAATTTGAGGGGCTTATTACGAGAGACCAGGTGGACCTTTTGGTGCTTCCGTTAGTGCCTAATCTTTTCAAATGAAAATATTAATGATATGTACCTATTCTTAATAACAGAATATTGATTATCTACATAGAGCATGGATCAACTAAGATAGTAAAGGCTGTTTTTATTCATAGTATCATTCATTGGTTCAAGGAAGTAACCCAATGATTACCCCAAAGCTATCACACAATGAATTATTATTTTTTAATCAATTAGTGAAATCAATACTAGGAAACTCAAGAGGTATTTCTTAATGTTATTAAGTTTTTATTAGAAGTCATTTTTCCATAGATATGTGAACCCTTCTTTGTCAATTTGGAGAAGTGAAAACAAGTCCTTACTAGATTGTCTATGAAGAGCTGGATATAGGAGAAATTTCCTTGAATTCCTCTCATCTATGTCATATTTCAATAAGGTTACATGCTAATTATAGATTTTTTTCAAGGGATCAACTTCAACACTATGATGATGTCCATCAAAACCGAATTTGTTTCCTAAGTTTAAAATAAATGCACATTTCAAGAGGTTTATCTCCAGATTATATAGTAAAAGTTTGTTGAATATGGTCACCAAGTCAGTCAATAGATCAAAATGTTATCCCTATTTGAAAACTAGATCGTCAACATAGAATTCAATAAATATCCCTAAGAAGGGTTTGAAGATGTGATGCATTGCATGTTGATATGACACACCATAATTATTCAAACCAAAGGCCATTAACTGATAGAAAAATATTCCTTCAGGGTCTCTGAAGGGTATATATTCCTCATACTATGAGGATATCAAGATTTGGTTATACCTAGAATATCCATCCATGAAGGAGAGAGCATTATATCCAACAAATTCATCAATCAATAGTTCTATAATTGGAACTGGGATGTCATATTTGGGGTAATGTTAGTTGAGATCTCTAAAATCAAGGAAAACTTTGATTTTACCATTCCTATTTTTTACTAGGATTATATTGGATAACCAATTTGGATATTGCACCTCTCAGATAAAAATGGATTTTATAAGCTTGTCTAACTCAACCTGAATCTTGGATGTATGAGTCATATTAAATCTTTTTCCTTCCATCTTATATCCCTAATGATCTTCTGTCAAGACCAAATTATGGGTTTCCACTTTGTGATGTAGGTCTGAAATCACTATGTAATTATTGTAAAATACATCCCATTTCTTCTTCTAAAAGGAAGTATACCCTTATTTATCTTATCGATTCACGAACTCACTAATCGGAGTGGGGAATAGATCTTTTTATATGCCCAGATTTATATCTCTGAGTTCATCCACAATGGTGGAGTTTCCTCCCACAAATTATTGAAAGGAATCTATAATATGTTCCTCTTCATCTTCATCTTTATGTGTTTCATCTTCTTGATATTCTTGAAGAGTGGGAGATCAATAAAGACTTGAATAGCTAGGGGAGGAGTCAATATTTGGACATCTTGAAAATGAGACATCAATCTCAGGCCCAACTGATGATTAAAGGACTTTTTGATATTCTAAAGGGAAGATGATGGGGAAGGAATCAACATCTATGTCTTTTTGCAAGAGTGTGACAAATTCTTCTTGCATGAATAATAAAGAAGACACTTTCTGAATTTCAATGGGTGGAATAAATACACGTCTGTTTAAGCTTTCATCACTGCTTGGTGAGTCAATGATTTCTTATGTGCTGTCAAACTCATTTTCCACAACTAACATTATAGAATCCACTGAACAAGTTCTTGTATTTTTCTCACCCATTTTAATATGATTAATGGGTAATAGATAATCTACACTGAGATTATTGAATCGGTTAACTGAGATCATTTATAGACCATTCAAAGCATTGATTCTTGAAAGATATTTTACCATGGGCTGTCTTTAATTTGTGTGATAGAACTCTGCATCAATGTACTGAGATTCAAATGTATTTAAGTGGGCCTTATCACCATGAAATGTCGCAATTTTATTATTAACAAAATATTGGAGAAATTGATGGTAAGATGAAGGAAAATCCACTGACTAATATATCCACGGTCTACATAAAAGAATGTTGAATGTTGTGTCCCATTGAACAACCATGAACTCTGAATCAGATATGAGATCCCCAAAATAATTTCTGAGTGTAATCCCATTGAGAAGTTCATTCTCATTATTTTCATAACTCAATAACATCAATGTGGAGGGAGACCAGTGGGATTCAGTAAGGCCCAATAAGTGATGTGGATGAATGGGAATGGGGTTGTCCCATGATCCATTATCAATGTAGGCTCTTCAGATGTCAATATCAATGATCTCACTAGATAAATACAGTGGTTCGATGTGTCCATGTATGAAAAAATAGTTATCCTGGTCTATGAAAGATATTACTACATGGAATTATGCTGGGTCATTCTCTATAAGGTAAAACTACGTTGCAGTATCCTTGGTTTCAAACACATGAGGGTCTGACAAAACCTCAATAATTGCTTCCTAGATATCTTTTGATAGATTTAAAAAATCCAATATCGATAAATTGGCTAGTACATGATCCAGATTCTTCAAAAAACAATACTTTTGATCTAGTGTTTCGTGTTTTCTAGTATGGAGATGCTGATTTGTAGGTTCTATTGATTATGATCATTCTGATGTTGATGGACCATTTTTTAGGGAAGAGGCTGTGAATACATCTTCACATTGTATATTAGGCTAGCTAGGTCTGCTAACTCACTGAGAAGGTTTTGGTATAGCCTCTAATAGATCCTACAATAGAATCATGTTAATGTAGACACTTTCATGTGTGGAATAATTCCATTGTTCTTGATGATCTAGGGTGGGGATCTCCCATGAGATTCAAATTCATAATTAGTATATTAAGGGGTTTGGTTGGAGTAGTTGCTTGTATTATACCCATGTCTTCCCTAGTATCCTCAAACATGATGACCAAATCCCTTAGTTTCCCAATCAAATATGGGGAACTCATGTTCATAATAATAATAATCATTTATATAAGGATCCCTTATGTGTATAATGTTAATAAAACTGAACATCAACTACTCATTTAATAAATATTCTACTAGGTAGGTCGTTTTTTGTTGTTCCATTTGGAGGATTGATGCACATACTTTTAAGAAGATTGGAATAAAATCCACTGAGGTTGAGGAAATATTTGGCCTTGACACAAGATATTATTTTTCTTTATCCTCTTTATTCTTCATCCCATGTGTCATTTTGAGGATTAGACTTTAGAGGAATGGGATTTTGATGAAGATATATTTTCTATATTGGATTCGGCAGGAGACATAGTTGGTTGGTTCAATGGTTTTTTTATAAAATTCCATGAGTTTGATTATTTTCATAACCATCCAATCATCGAAATTCTATGAATTTTTACTTTTTAATTACTACCATTCATATTCCTCTTGTTGATCAGAAGAAGAAACACATTCCACATGTTCAAGTTAATTTTTTAGCATCGGTTTCCTGGAGTCCACCAGCTTTTATAGAAGGTGCTTCAAAAAAACACTCCAAGATGGGGTGCCCCAACATTTGTTGGATGGGGTAATAGTTTGGGAGGTCATCATTTCATTCTTTATTATTATTAATTGACCATGGAAACATAAATAAGTGGTTTTCCAAAGATGAGATGATGTAGTCATGGAAATTGTCATTTTGAAAAGAATAGAACTTTATTTCAACTCCTCAAACTATCTCTACCTTTGATATTTTTGATCATCATGACAAGGATGTCATTTCTACTGATGCTCGGGAGTTGGATCTCTATGGTATGTTGAGGCCTTTGAATTAGTATCATGTATAGGGGCCAAATGAAGTGTGACTATAACAGAATCTTATTTTCCTTCTCATTTTCCCAAAGCTACTATAATTAATCTGGATATATCTTTATTATCTGTTATAGAGTTTTCCAATTGTTGAGAAATTGAGGATAGATCCCAAAATTATCATGTGTATTTAATAGGGAATAATTTTGTGGGAAAATAATCATAGAAAGTTTCAAAAGAAATAGGTATAATCTGTTCTTGAGGGAGTGGTATGTTCAAATTGTATTTTAATATTTTCCACTGAGCAATGAAATATGAAACACTTTGGTTCTACATTTTCTTTCAAATTGTGATAATGGAGACTTTTTTCTCCTGAAGTGTATAACTAAACTATGAAATAAATTTCTGATAGATATATTCCCATCCAGTAATTAGTAGTGACTATAGTCTTTTATACAAGATGAAGGTAGGACCATATAGTGGTTGTAAAAAACATCTAAGTTTCACTTCCTTTTGTTGATCTGGGGTCCCCATCATGGGATCCTAGTGACAAAAACAAAAATCATGTGATACTATGTATCTACTGATCCATTAAAGATTAGAAATATGAGATTCCAAAGGTTTGGCGGGGAAGGGGATGGATCCACCCATTTAGGATAAAAAAAATCTTGCTATATTTGTACATTTCTCCTTATTTATCTTAAAATAGAGTCATTAGTGACTCAATAATGTTAATAATCATTTTATGAATATTCGGATGATCTAGGACCTATACAGGTACAATAGTAGGAGCCTGAACTGGTTCTGTGATTGTAAAGACAACTTGTGGTGGTGATTCCAGTATTTTCCTTGATATCTCATTGGTAAATGCCTATAAGGATATTCCTATCCCTACTCTGGATATACAAGCAGTTGAGGGAATTTATTATCTACATAAGTAGTTTCATCAAACCCTCTTTACTGAGGATCATTTACCATAATTGCATGTTGAGTATTTTCTTATGGTGCATGTCTGGAAGAAGTGCTACCTCTGAGTAGTTATTCCTTGATTCTTGTCAACTTATTCATCTCCTCCTATTTTCCTTAAAATATTTCTTTTAATGAGAATGATTGGGCCTCTTAATGGAGAAGGTGAGACATAGTCTGCCCATTTCAGTTTTTTGTGTTAGGTTCATTTTTTTAAATGGTGAAGGTGGATTATTTTGGGGGGAACCTTGGTTATGAGAAATCATCTTGTTTCAGGTATTCACACATCCTTAATTTTCTTTGGTGTGTACTATATTAAAAACAGGAACTTCATCCTATGAATCACTTGAACTAAAATCATTTTCTGGTGGATCCTCAATGATTTCATTATTTCAATTAATTGATACATAATCCATTGTCGTAATTTTTGGTATATTGGTGAGGTCGCCTTCTTTTTCCTCGACTACGAGACATCATTCTCCAATTTCTTAGTTCCCTACGACCTATTTGGAAGACAATAACCAGAATGGAATCCTCATATATTTCAGTTTAGAGTTCATTTTGTGGCATCTTCTCTAATTAGGAGAAAACAAACTTCCACTAAGGTGGGGATTGTTAATCTAAAAATCCCCTAGCCATGCAGGATTGGGCTATTCAGGTTCTTCTTTATCGAACCCTTGTGACTATGTTTTTTGATTTTTAGGGTTAGGGAAAAATATCCCCCAGCCCTACGGGCTGGGGTGGCTCCTAAAGAAATATTATTGATATCATCGTAGTTGGTACTCGGATTTTACGAATTCTAGTATGAACATTGGATGTGTGCATTATCCAACACACACATAAATCTCCTATTTTAGAACACTATTTTTATATTTTGGATATTTATACAATATTATTGCTGAAATTATTTAAGTGTGAGACCTTGTCGACGTTCTTAGAGGCTTGATGCGAAAGTATCTTAATAGCCTCCTTTCATTGAGGCTGAATTTTCTGGAATCCGGTCGAGGCATGTTCTTATTGTGCATCTATTTAGTCATGAAGATAATTTTCTTATTGTGGCTGGCCTGGGGAAATAAAATTTCTTGAGATCACTTTGGGGGGATTTTTTCTTTGGATCACTGTGAAGTGAAATGATCCATATTTACCCCATCCTCCTATATGAACGCTATATAGGGTATCTTCGACGAGTCTTCACAACCTCATTAATGCATCGATTCATTCTCATTGAAGGGATACCAATTTTTTCTCAATATTCAAATATCAGGAATCCATGAGTGATTCCAATTCAATTTTTGGCAACAAACCTTCTATTATGTTAACATGACTTCGATATTTATCATATAATAATACTTGGGCTTTTAGATGATGCAATGTATAATGTTGAGGAGGGTATAATGAAAAAAATATAATCCCAAAATCATTGGAATGTTGTATTGAGAGGTATCTAAAGGCCATAATATGATTGGTATTACACCCATATCCAGTTGTTTCCTCATGTTCAACATATCATATTCATCTTTTTTGAAAGGTTCGTCTACATGATCAAAAACAAAGTTGTCATTTTACTACCTCTATATCATAATTATCATGATATTTAGAGAGTTCCTCCATTGCATTAGAAGATTAATAGAATAATGGTGTTTTATAGAATGACCATCACCCTAGGATATCTCCTAGTTGAGAAAGAATTTCACCTTCTAGTGACAAGGCATCAGACATTACTGAATTTGTATTTGAATATGTCTCCAGATAATAGGCTGTTATCATCACTACATTGTCAGTTAGAAATTTCTATTAACAATTTGAATCACAACTACGGAGAGAGATTTTTTAGTGAATACCATTATGGGGAGGAATAACATCGTGTATTAAATAAAGGGATATATCCTCTTTCCCCTTGGTCATTAGGCCACATGAAGGGTTTTAGTGGCTGTCATCTATAGATAGGTTCTCAATATTGACTAAATTGTCACGATGAAATCCTTCACGAGGAAGCATCCAATGACGACCTTCATAATTAATGAATGTTCTCCCATAATTTGGTAACGAGGGGGGGGGTAGGATTGTGAGATGCAATAGATAAATGTGTGAGGGCTTCAAGGACTCCAGTATTAAGTGGATCTAGATCATAGATCGACTCTAGATTCTTCAAATTTAATTGATGAGAATTTTTATTAGATGTATTATTACTATTAGTTGGGGCCAGTTTCTGGGAGAGAGGTTATAATTAGATTTTTTATGTGCCTTCTTGGGAGTGGGCATTATAATATGATGATTATCATTAATTGGTACATGAGTATGCTCTTAATATAGTTGTCCACATGATTTGAGGGAGGATACACCATAACCTTCTTGGATTGAAAAATAGGAGTATATCTACTCTAGGATGGCATGATGATGAGACATCCTAGGTATTGGGATGGAATTCTGTTCATGTCTCTTAGGTACTTCTAAATTTTCTATTTTGATATTCTAGAAAACATCCAGAATATGGGCAGAAATTTTGGTCTTTCCGTTCACCATTTCCAAAAGGTTCTTGGAAACATTAGTAACCAGAATGGGAATATACTCCCATTCAGTATTCATAATAGGTGTATGTACCTTCTATTGTCCTCCCTTTCATATCGGTGGATACTGATGGTACTCATGTATGGTGGAAGGGAGTTGTGTCTACCCTAGTTTTTTCATCAGAGCCTTCCGACTAAATTCCTTGGGTTCTTCCAAATGAGACTGTTGGTAGGATTGATTGATGTTGTAATGTGTATGTTCATACTAGCTATTTTACACTATGTATGGTTGAAGTAATTATTTATTTGTTGCAAGATGAGACTGTTGGAAAGACGAGTGTGTGAAAGCCGGTGAATGTTCCTTCTTACAAGTTGAAACCAATTTTTGTTGGAAGGCTTCATTGAATGAATCCAGAAAGGTTTTTTGGATGGATGAATGATTTTAAATAGGCTTATGTGCCTTCAGATGGAAATCCATTGTATTTTGATGACGAGAGTGGTTGGGTTCTTCCAGATGAGTCTTCTGGTTTGAAGAAATAAACCAGATGGTTGTATGTTCCTGGTCCCTATTTACCACTAAATATGGTTGGTGGACTTATTTGGATGGGGAAAAGGCAGGATCATGCTCCCTGCTATCTATATTTTTTCCTCATAGGTTTATATTGCCTTCCCAGGTCAAAGGTACCTTGGACAGATAGACAAAAATAACACCCTCAGCTTGTTGATATGTAGGTTTCCACACAGTGTTAGAGGTAGTGATTGATGGTTGGATCCTTTGGTAAGGACCCATGAGTCTTTGGGAAGAGGCCATAGGTGGCCTATTGGTCATCCTAACTAGAATTGGAGAGGGATTAGTTATTTCATTCTAGGGATAATCTCTTGAAATGATTGAATATGGTGGTTGGCACCATCTTCTTTCGAACCACCGATCATCGCTGAATGGACAATCGGGTATTGTTCTTGATTTGGAAGTCCTGTCGTGAGACCTCTAAGGATGGAATGGTACCATGTTGATGGTACTATAGAACCACTAAATTAGAGACATAGTGTTTAATATTATGATTTTGTGATGGAATTCTTCAAGTGGATGAGGATCCATCATTAGCATTAGTCAAGGCATTCATAGGTGTAAACATGAAGTACGCCAATTGGAATGAAGGGATTTCATGGAAGAAATTTCCTTATATATGAAAATTACAAAACATGAACTCTGGAAAAGCATCACCATTTTGGATGGACATATGCATGATTGATTTACTTTTCTGGACCCCATTATCAATTGATAGGGGCCTGACATATTGGTAACACTTTCATCAAGTTTAAAGATTCATGTTGGGTTCACCAATCTTTTTATTCTATCAGAACCTATTTTTTTAGGAATCACTTTTTTTGAACGATTTCCAATAGGGTTTTTGAAGAATTATAACCACCCAATGTTCCCATATTCAAAGGGACCCCCTTTCCAAATTCATTCATTCGTTAGGTTTTTTGTCCTACGATGCTTCAGAACTCACATTGGTCTATAGGATGGGAGGTTTGGATCCTCACAATCTTTTGAGGGGAATTATTTACAAATCCATGACTCTCTTATATATTTGTGTTATGATCAGGAGTCCTTATTAATTTAACATGTATAATGTTGGATTCCCTTTAAATTTGAGATTAATTGTTAGTATGTGTGGAATTCAGAATAATCTATACATATTTGTGGTTTTTCATCAATGGATATATTTGTGTACATCCAAGGATCTCTAATGATGGTATCCTATTTATATACTACTTATAGATTATTTTTTCGTTATCATAATGATTTTAGTTTTTACGCCACTCAGTGGGGAACTATGGAATTTTATGGTCATCCAGGTAGATAGTGGTTACTCTAGAGTTTATTGTCATCCAGGGAGATGGAATTTTTTTGACGTTGGAATTGAACCCATAGATGGGTTAACTACATATAATCTTGAAAGGAATCATAACACTCGTAGTTTGATGAAACTTAATGGGACCCATAATACCTTTTATGGTCATGTGATATGGACCCAAACGTACATTTTAATTTCATGTTGTGAGGAAATCTATGAGAATGGTTCCTAGTCAAAGTTTGGTGTGGGAATTATATTTAAATCACATAAGGAACATGGAAGAGACATGATATTACAAGTTGAATTAAAACCCAATCACAATGTTTCCTAGATACCATAGAGTTGATTTGGGGTGTTGGGATTGAAGCTCATGGAGGCTTCTTATGTATCCAATTTGGATGAGAATAAAATCCCACATAGTTCATTATGTCTTGTTTGGGAGTATTACCCTTTGATAGAAATAGGTTAGGGATTACTTATAAAGAGAATTCTATTGTAACATAGTCCACGAGAGATGCCATAACTCATAGTGATTTCAGGGGCCTTAATTCAAATATTATTCCAAGAGAGGATTCCATGATTAAGATAATTAGTGTTGGAATCCTGAGGAGGATGTCCAGTGATATTAGGACTTAGGAGAAGGCTTCTTATGTTTTCTCCGTTATGGTGGGAATCCGAGTTCACATAGTTCATTCCTTCAGTTAGATTGCATGGATGTTGTGATCATTACAAAACATTAATCCCATGTGGGTGAGGATCAGTGTGAGAAACAAGAGGATCCGAATGACTCAATATACCCCACATAGTTTTCCTCCATTGCTGGTGGAAGAGTTCGGACCTATTGTAGAAGAGATCATGTCTATAGTGCTTCACTTTCTTTAATTAATATTGAACATCGGTCCAATGTATGGAAGGAGTGAAGGTGAAGGGTGTGTAGAGGAGAAAGACTGCATTATCAAATGTGAAAGGATTGGTAATTACATTAGGATGGATGCCCATTTATTTTTCTTAGAATGAATGGGGGAATTCTCCACTGTCAAAGGGAAAAGCATATGTGATCCACATCCTCCCAATCAGGAACCAAAGCCTCAACGTCAAAGCGATGAGAATGAGAAGATTGATTCCTATCGTTGAACTAAAAAAATGAGATCTCCCCAACAATTTCCATGTGATAATGGTCTATGTGACCATAGATATCCAAATCTATGGATACCCTGATTACACCTACCCTATGGTAGGATAAGTGTTGTAAACCTCCAACCATAGATATCCAAATCCAAATTAGAGACAAGCCGATGTTCCTTTCCCTAAAATTTGGTAAATAGGGAGGTATTTTTGGAGATTCCAACATGGTCTATTTTTGGAAAGGAATCTAGAAAAGAAAAATAATTTCCATAAGTGGTTTTGAGAAAGACCTAATGGATGGATCAAACAAGCTAAAAGGTATGGTGAACGTCAAGGAAGGACACTCATGTAATGGAGTTTAGGTATGAGGACACCATGTAGTATTGGGTTAATGTATGTCACCATAAGTGAAAAAACCTAGATTACTAGAATTGGTAAAGACATGGATAAATCCTTTATGATTATTTAAATTTATTCCCAAAGGTGAGGTGTGCAACTTGCTACTTGAGGAAGGGTGGTCATGAAAGTTTTCTTAAATTTCATTGGATGGGTGAATGATTCATGCATGTTTTGTTAATTTTTAACACTTGGAGAACATGTGTCTCACTATACCCCTTTAATTACAATACATTAGGTGATATGAAGCTATATTTGAGGACTCATAGGTCTTGGGTGGAGAACTAGGGAGATCAGAGAAGCAATCGGCCTTGATGGGAATTCTAACAAACAAATGAAGTACCCAATGGTCTATTTATATGAAAATTTAGTACCTTGAGATATGATGACATGACACAAAAGTGAGGGGCATGAAATTACTTTTGTATCATCAATGATTTGGGATACCTCGGGGAAACTCAAATTTAGGCCTTTTCAAATCATGGAATTCTCCATATATTTTATCCTCTTTTTTCTAATGCATTTCCCTTTTTCAATTTTTAATCCATAGGATGGAATGGATTTTCAATAGATGATGACATTATTTTATCTATTAACATGTAATGAATCATGAGAAAAACCCTGAAAGATACTTCTTTATCCCTAGACCCTAATAAATCTAGTGAATTTCATGATAATTCGTGGTAATACCTAGGTTAACATTCCATATGAATACATGTGAATACCAAATCATCTCCTAATATATACATATAGGGTCTATAACTCAACCTCATATTGGAATAAAATAATCCACATCAAGGGACTAGTTATGTGGCTGATCCCCACAATATATGAAATCCATTATGACCATGAAATATGAGATAGATAACAAAATATCCTACACTCTCTAAAACAGTAAGGATTACATACTCAAATACTGTATGGTATATCAATCAATATACTCTTGATCATTGAGGAAGATCTTAATGAATAGGTTTATCCTCATCTACTTACTATAAGCCACCTACATGACCTGGGATTAAATATTAATTCTTAGAGAATCAGAAACAAACCCTCTCTTCTAACATCTTAAACCCTAGAGACCTAGATCCTATAATTATATTATATTATTGGAATAAAATACACGAGTGTCCATAGGATGTAACATATTATCATTATTAGAATATTGGATAGATACCTATATTATAATTGAAAGAAAATATAAAACATGAAGAAAATTTGAGAAAATAATCACACCTTACATAATTTCCTAAGAAAACAAAAACTTTATACTATAGGTTTCCATTAGAAAGGTAAAAAATAACAATGAGATCATATACTATGTTAAAAGTAGAATATAGTTGAATATATCCTAACATAAATAGTGAATAAGTGATAGGATTTGAATAAACAAAACAATAGGAATCCATAATGAACTAAAAATTAGGGAATCAAATATCTATGAGAATAAATAAATAATGGATAAAAATAATCATTCATCTCCCACAGATGGAATTCATAACTCTAGACTTCAAAAAATGGTATCATCACCTTATATGAAGACCCTATACTAATTTTTGGATATGTATAAACCAAAAACCAATCTTTTGCATCTCATGAGACATATCAATACAAAAATAGGCTTTATAATTCTAAGCAACATCCATCACTTTAATTTTTTCAATGCATTTAATATTACAGTAAACAAGATATTACACACTATTCTCTAAGGAACCTCTGGCTAAAAAAAACATGAATTTTCTTAAAATGTAAAATATTGAAAACAAATACTACCCCATTCAACAATATAATGTGGATGTATTGTATAAAATCCCTTAATCAACTTACATTCTAAGAGGTATCATAAATGTAATAGAAATAACCCTTAAAAAATAAATGCAATTGTGAGGGAAAATTTAATCTGTTTAGTAAACAATGGAAATAATAATTGGGATCAATGTTTTTCCATGGTAGGAGACGAAAGTAATGTTATAGAAATCCATTATCATGGTTTATAAAGAGCATTATAACTTTTAAATGAATATCCCCATGAGTGTCTAGAATGTCTAATAGTGTTAATACCACTCATCATGCGTCTACATGATGATTGATTCAATGATAAACCAACCACATTTGGGGTGACTACACATCAGTAAGTTTTTTTCCACATCTGTATTAATTTTTTTATACTGATATCTGATCATATTTTCAAGGAAACAACAAGAAAATTTACTTTAACAAAACATAGTTATGGGTTTCCACCATGAAAAAGATTCAGTTTTGAAACAATGTTTGTAAATTTTTATTCAAATGAATTTGGGTGAGGGATAAAAAGATACATATTTAAATTTCTCAAATATAAATATTATTGTGGTAAAAAATTATCCTCTGGTAATGTTGCATCATGTAAAAGGATATGGGGGTGATTATAACATGATTCCAAATTAATTGAAATTTAGATATAAAACCCTAAATTATGTCTTAGGTATATATAAAATAAAAAAACAAAGAGTGTTATTAAAATTGAACTTCATGTTCTATAGAAAAAGTAATTACTGGATAAAAAATATCAAATTTCTATTATGTACAATACATATAGGAAATTAGGTTTGTAACATGAAACATGAATCAAAGAGAACAATTTGATATGAAAAGCCATAACCTATGTCTTGAATCCCGTGAGGATACTTTAAAATTCCATAAAATGAACATATCGATCTTAGTATCAAAATTAGAAACATGAAAAATAACCTTTTTTATTTATACTCATCCCAAATAATCATTCTCAACATGAATACTACGTATTTTCAATATCAGGTGTCTATTATTTTGATTATTTTTTCTAGTTTCATAATAGTTGTGTATGTATTCATTATTATTCAAAATATAATCACTAAAAGGAAATTAAAGTTATTATTAAGGTTTTTTATAGTCATTTATTATGTTCCAAATTCTATTCATGTATGTTATAGTAATTATCCTTGAAGATGAAATCGATAAAAAGAATGTTTCAATAATTCAAATCTATCAATTTGTTTTTCTTTATTGATGAAAAAATATTGATATAACATATCTAGAATTAAAAAAATATTTTTTAAAATTAATTTTAAATTATAACATTAATTATCTGCTCATATTCATCATGATATAAATTCATTGTAATTGTACTGAAAGTGGTTAAATTGACCCAAACAAGTCCATACAAACATTTAATGAAGGTTTATGAGGTCGGTTTGATGCAATATCTTTAAAAAATATTAATAATGATCTTATTTAGTTTTTAATATTTTGATGTATAATTATTATAATGGTATTATAATAGTAATTAATGTATATTATATATTACATAATTTGAAGAAACTATTTCCATCTAATCATTTTTATTTTAAATGATAGAAATAATTGTAATTATTCGTTTCCCACCTAACTAACCAGTTACTCAATTAATTATAAAATTAATTTATTGATATCATAAAAATATATTTTCACAATTATGTCCACTTCTTGGAAGCCCCAATGACTAGGGGTGGGGAAAAATATACTTCATTCCTTGTGGTGGCGGTAGTCCTCATATACAAAAAAGTTATTTTATTTTTCATTATCGATGGGATTTATGTAAGAAAAATCATAATGCTCTCAATATTGCAGTATTATAGTATATATATGACAATAATATAATAACAAATATTAATGGTGATAATTAATAATAAAATATATGTAGTTGATAGCACTCACGGTGGGGACCTAAATTTTCCATGTGTCTCTCATTCCAAATGAAGGACATATGATACCTAATAGTTAAAAAGGATATTGAATGTGGGAGACGATTATAGTAAGAGAAAAATAGTATATTTTAATGTATAACTTATAATGAAATATAGGTGTTGATGTTTTTTGGATTTTATTATTTTATAAGTGAAGATAAAAGTAGTTTTGGAATAAATCCTTACATTTTAAACAATGTAAATTTGCTATTAAAGGGAAAATGGATAGAAAATAAAAAAAATGACTGGAAATGGAGTGTGGGTCTATAAATACTTCACACATTACTTTTTGGTAAAACTATTCATTTTAGGGCCTTTCCTTTTATCATTATACCTTTTACCTTAATTTATTTTACTATGGTAATTATTTTGGAAAGATTGTATTTAATATTAATGGCATAAATTAAGATATTCCCTTCCAAAAAATTTGATCCCTTTGATTTGAAAATTTAGAGTTCTTATATCATGTACAATTGTTAATGATCTTAAATATTAACATTAAAATAAACACACATAATTTATTTTACAAAAATAAATTCATTATGAATTAAATTTTTATATACAAATAAATTATCCAAGATAATTATTTAAATTAAATATAATAAATTTATGAATATTTCACGGAAATCTATACCCAAATATTCCCTTCAAAATACATGAATCCACGATAAGAGAAAAACAGTTTTTATTAAAAATAACATTTTGTTTTGTTTTTAAAATGATGGATATAAGAATAAAAATTTAAAAATATTTTTTAATATTCATAATGTTTTTATTATATAAATATATGGTTGAATAAATTTATTTTTAGTATCAGTTTATTTTTACATCATAGAGATGTCATAATAGATATAATTTAAACAAAAATGGTATTTTCAGTATTAACCTAATAATATAGTTTTTAAAACCCATAGTTTCATTTTAATGTAATAACTTTATTATGAATTAATTTTTCTAAACTGTTTTATAATTATATTAAATAATTAATAAACATAAATTGTAAATATACTCATGAATAAAGGATATTCAACATTTACATTTTGGGATATTCTAGAAAATGGTGTTTACCATGAACAGTCAGGTATGAGGTATTACATTCTCCCCTAAAATAATTTCATCTGTGAAATTTGTCTATATATCGGATATTGAAATAATTTACATATTTATTCCTATATCATTATAAGGATATTAGGTTTCCACTTCTAGTAAATGATTTTTCCAAATGACGTTTACCAATCTCATTTTTTGATTCCTTAACACTTTCTCTTCAGTTTTAGTAATCTGGAGACTCTCTGCATTATAAAAAAATTTATGTTTAAATTATATTCCTTTGTATATGAGCCCATTTAGTGGATCAATCATGTATTACATCATTAATTAATCATGGAATATGTTTTTACTTTATAATGGTTGGGTGACATTATAAATAAGATACATCTCTAATTGTTTCTAGTATTTCAAGAGTACCAATGTACCTTTTTCTCAACATCAACATTTTACCAAATCATACAATACCATTCGATGATGAAACCTTTAATAATTCATGATTGATAACATTAATTTACATGCCCCTCCTTCAATTAGTTTCATTCTTTTTTCTTCTCTAGGATCCTTTAATATGATCCAAATTTTCCAAAAGACGAATAGTCATCTCATACTTAAGATGTGGGCTAATTAGATCTCATTCTCTAACTTCTACACAATAGGTTGGAGTATAACACTAGTTTCCATTTAATGCTTCACATGGTGACATATAAATGATCAAATAAATGAGATTCTTATATGAAAATTTATCCAAAGGTAGTTATAGATCCCACATACAATAGTTGTATAGAAATATATTCTTAAAATGTATTAAAATGTTTAGAAAGTCCATTTGGGAACCCTATATGTTTGGGGTTGACATTCAGTTCATATATTCATCTCAATGTTAAGATAAATTTGTAAACATTTCAATATTTTTATATGTACTAAGGGGAATGATAAATTACAATCGTTAGAGGCTCCCCAGGATACCTTACAATTTCAATGATATAGAGCTAGGTACAGTACTCAAGGGGATGATATTATCTTATTTCAATTAAATTTCAAGACATAGTAAATAAATAAATGATGACCCATATATAAGAAACTTTTTTATGAGTTTTTAGTTTTCTAGTAAAAAATTCAATTATAATATTTCCCCTTTTCCATGTAGGAATGGGAAAAGGTTTTATAAATCCATTTGAATGGTGTCTTTCATCAGTAACCTAGTAGAATAATAATTATATAGACACATATTATATAATTTCCCACTATATACCATCCTAGAATAAATGTTATGAAAAATATTTATAAATCATTATCCTTTTATGTTGTATAATCTAATTTGATCTATTTTCTTTTTCTTATAATGTCCTTTTAAACTCTGATATATATGGAACACATACCCTCATCCCAAAAATCTAGAAAAGAATTCTATAGATAATGTATATCAATTTACCATCATATACTATAATAATATACCATTAAAAGTCTAATTCACCATCCTAGGAATTCCCTAACTTTTTTTTAATTATGTTTGTTTTAAAAAGTTTTTGAAATTGAAAAATTTCACCACAATACATAAAATTATAATATCCATAATTAATAGATCTATATATATAAGATCTTTATTAATTATCATCTAGATCATTATTCCATGGTCCCTATAACTGAATGCATTAACCACCTTGTTTTCTATCCTATGTTGGTAGTGTATATAGAAACTATATCCATTTAGTAATACAAACTATGTTATTTTCTCCATATTGATCCCCTTCTATTGGGAGATATAATTTAAACTATTATAGTTCATATGTATATAATATATTTCTCCGTAGAGGTAGTGTAACAATAATTTTTAAGAAAATATTATATCTTCCAGCTTAAGATCAGAAGTTAGATAATTTTTTTCATGGATTATTCATTCCAAAATACATATAAAATAATTTTATCATCCTATATAAAGATATAACTAAGATTTTAATTTGACGCATTACTATATTTTGAAAATTCTTCCTTATCCGATTATAGAGTTAAAAATGGATCCTTAATCATTCTAATCTTCCTCTTTTTAAAATACTCTTTATATTATCATGACCATGTGAATTTTACACCATTTTATGTTATTATTGTTTGCAGTTTGGAAAAATAGGCTAAATATTAAAAAAATTACAATATTAACCTATTAAATGTAGTAAATTTTAAAACATAATTATGAACATTAATGAATAAATTCCATTATTACCTTTTTCTTTTTTGGGAAAATAGATATTACTTCCTTGAATACAACATATCCAAAAAAGAAAACTTCATTTTCCTAAAAATAAATGTTACTCTATTTCTCATATTATTCATTTTTTTAGAGTCTCTATAATTATTTTATATAGATAACTTAGTATTAATAGCATGTATATTAGATCAATATATCACTATGAAATACAAACACAGACATATCAATAAAATCATTCAATACTATATATATATATGGTTTTTTAGTCAATTCAAAAGGAATCACCATAAACTCATAATATTTATACGTTATTGAAAATGTTGTCTTCTATATCATTCTTTATCACACAATGATAATGATAACCTAAAAAAATAGTTAAATTTGAATTATTGTGATCCATAAAGATGATAAAAAAAATTCATCAATGAATTGTAAACAACACAAATTCATTATTGTAATGGTATTGATCTCTCTATAATAGTTGAAAATTCTTATAGACCCATCATTTTTTTAAATAAAGCAAGGTCTCAATATGATGAAACACTAGTCAATATAAATACCTTATCACAAGACTCCTATAGTTATTTATTCATCTATAACAACTCTGCTAGTTCCATTTAATTGGTATTATCAAATATAGGTCTTTTATTTAGAATGACTTAAATGGATTACACCACTTTACTATCAAGTGGATAACCATGTAATTTTTTGTTAAATTGGCCAATGTATTTTTATACCATTGTAACATCTTACATTATTAGTATATTTTCCTAATCCATAGATTATAATTGACAATAAAATATTCCAAAAATTTCATTATATAGAGATATTGGTAGAGGATTTGGACATGATTTGAATGATGATATTTCCCATCCATGTGAAGATACTATGCCTAAGCCTCATGAATTTTGACCCCCTTCTATTAGAAATATATGTTTTCATTATAATTTAAATATCAAACCATGCTATGGATAATACAAAGTTCAAAAATACATATAATAATCTTGACTTAAAATAGGGTATATCCATGAATCATAATTGGAACTAACTAACATATTTTTATTGAAATATGATTATTACTATTTTTTATAATTTAAAAGTACATTTATAAATTATTATGGAATGTTTCATTGTTTTCAAAAAAAATGATATTCAATTGTGAAATATAATTCCTAAAATGGTTTTTATAGTGTTCCCTAGAAATATTGATAGTTTTTCATTGTAATTATTCTATTTATATAAGTTCCTATAAATATATTCCCCATGAATTCCACCAGATAGTCTCTAATAGTTACTGTAATAACCTTAAATATTAAATCCTAGAAACATTAGTTATATTAATTTATTTATATAAAATAATATATATTTTTAGTATAAACCATCATTGAATTTTTGGAAGAAAAGATAAATACATTCATTACATATGAAAACATAAGATACATTATTAACACATTATGAGAAATTAATTATCCCTTCAATAATCACCTTGAAATTTACTAATAGTTACCCTCTAGGTTTCATGGGGAAATGAAAACAAATAAGTCTCATAATATATTACTAGTATAGAGTAGCATACAACATAAGCTATTATATAATAATCATGGAAAATATAACATGTAATGAATAAATAAATAACATGAATCCATTCTCATTTGGAATTGAGGGGACACAATATCTCTGAATATAAATGAAAATATGGACAACAATAATCATTGAGATCATACTAATGGAATTTATAAACTCAGAAAAGAAAAATGTTATGAAGAACATTTCTAGAGTCACTATTATAATATGGCGATATAAAAAATCTAAAACCTAATATAGTTTGTCTTATAATACATATTAATGAATCAAGGGGATATATAATTCTAATAACAAACCATTACCTTATTATGTATAATTAATTCTCCATAATATTAGAAAACATGTTATATATAATTTGATATGGATCCTATTTGGGAATAAAAACGCAAGTATTCATAGAATAAAAAATATGTTAAAATACTACATCATTCGATGAAATACTATCAATATATAATAAAACATCCCATAATCAACATATAAGTTTGGGGGTATTTTTAAAGTAATAAGAAATACACATATCCAAGAAATATCATTTTGTGAGAAACATCAATGTGCTTGGTTATCTGTGGACGATTGCAATTGGGTTAAATAGTATACATTGGTAGAAGAACACATTAATGGAATAAAAAATCATTCATCATGGTTCATATTGAGCTTATTGACTTTCTAAAGAATAGTAAATTGGTTTGTCTCTCCTGGTTTGCAGTCAATTACCCACTCTTCACACATTTATGTGATTTTTGAGTCATTTATCTAGAAAAATGTTTTAGGTGATTATCATAAGGTGAATATATTCCATAGTTTCATACATTTTCTAGTATCAGTACATTGATGTATTCTCATGGAAAATATACATAAATAATTTAGCAAAATGCATGTTGAATATTATTTTATAAAAAAATGGTTTTAAATGTTGTTCAAAACCATCAAATGAAATGAATATCCTAGTGGGATAAAAATATAGACTTCTAAAATCCATAAATCTAATGATTAGAGCAGTTAAATGTCTTCAATAAAAACATATTCACCATAGATAATGAAATTGGTTGTGAATATTATATGAGTACCAATGAATGAAAAGTGAGAAGAAAACCCCCCACTAATTTTTTGGGTAACCATTAAATAAAAAAATACATGAATGGGTAAGCATAATACTTATCTTCAAATATCATGAATAAATGTATTTTATGTTATAAAAACTCAATTAAGTATTATATACATCACATAAATGTAATTTGTCAAATAATATCATATCTAACTCAAAGAGAGAAACTTGAGATGAAAACCCCTTACCTTTTTTCCTTATAACCAAAAATGTAATTTAACTACCTGTATAAAAAACATAACAAGATTAATCCATTAATTCATATCCTTACTCATATCCATTATCGTTTATAATCCTCATAAATACTCATTCTCTATATGAATCCTACATATTTTCTATATCTAGTGTTTATAATTGTGATAATTTGTACTAGTTTCCTAATAGTGGTTCATATATTGATTATAATTCCAAAGTTGACATTAATAAGTAATTATTCTTAATTTTAGGGATGTTTTATAATTATTTATGAAGTTCAAAATTCCTTTTATGTGTGTTTTTTTATTTATCCCTAAAAATGAAATCAACAACAATAATGTTTCTCTTATTTTGGAAAATCAAAATGTTCTTTATTAATTGATGAGTTAAATATTGATATAACATACCCAAAATAAAAAAACCTTTTATATTTTATTATATCTATAATTACATTCCCATAGTCATTCATGATATAAAATCAAAGTATTGTTTATTTTTGTGGTTAATTCAATCCATTCAAAAACATACATTGATTTAATGAATTGATACAAGTTGTTTTTGTCAAAAGATCATTATACAATGAGCATAATGGTATTATATAAATTTTCTTATTGTGGTATATCATAATTATAAATTAATTATAAGAAGTGTTAATGAATATGAAAAAATTATATGATATAAATAACTGATTTTTTTAGAATAATTATCTTAAATGATTGAACCCATAATGATTACTTATTGATCATATCATTAAAAGAATCTCTAATTGTGTATACATGATCTATAATGATTTCATAAAAATCATATTTTATCATTTAACCAATCTTAGAACTGTAAAATTAGGGTGGTTATGAAAAATTAATTCCATTACTCTTAGTGGTGTTATTGTGTATGTAAGCATGAAAAATGATTATATTTTTGTTAACATATGGTACTAATAAATAAAAAATGATATTCTACATAATATAATAATATTATATTAATAAAAATTAAATTAAATAATTAAATTATTGTGAATAGAATTTTTTTAATGACGATAATTTCGAACAAAATAAATGTATTTGACAATACACAAGCAAGGGACTTGAAAATTCTTTGGGACTCTCTATGGAAAAGAATCACAAATTTAACCTAATGGGTTATGAAGATTTTGAAAAAATTATAGGGTTCATGGGAAATAAATGTGAAATATTTTAAAGAACAAATTCTAAGGGGAGGTGTGCCGTGTAGTGGTGGAATTATTTCCCTCTAATATCTGAAGGGAAGGGTAATATTTGGATTGGAACTTACAATTTCAATAATATAAACTTACTATTCAATGTCCAATGGAAAAAAATTGAAACAAATAGTGGGGGATGCAATTATTGGTCGAAACATACCCCAATTACTCATTTTTTAAATAATATTAGTCTTTTAGGGATGATTATGTTAAATTTTTTATCTTTTACAGAAATTTAGATTTAATTTGGTAATTTTTTTTCAACATTTTTAGTTAATTTCAATGAAAAAAAGTTTCCCATTCACATAATTTTGTCATTATTATTTAAAATTTTAAAGACACTTTATCCAATAAATTATTTATTAGTTTGAAATATTAATTTCAATATAAACACAAACAACCATGTATAAACAGTTTTAAGACAAATATCATTTTTTATATTTAAATTTTTATATATAATACATTTATCCAATACAATAATTTTAATGAAATAATATAATTTATTATAAAATATATATAATGTATGAGGATTCCATTGAATTCGAATGATGTGTTTTTACAATACAATACTATATTCATAAAAAGGACACTTTTTTATTAAAGTAATATTTTAAATCCTTCTTAAATTGTTTTTCATTGGATTTGTAAGTTAAAATTGTTTTTTAAATTGAATATTTTTTTCCCATAAATAATTATTTTATTACATAAATTTTTGTTTGAGAATAAGTTCATTATATCATACATGTTATTTTACAAGAGTCAGCGTCATACAATAAAATATAATTTTCACAATTCAACTGAAAAATAAATAATTCTGGAAAAAATATAAAATTTAATTTTAAACTAATATATTTATGATTAATTAATAATTTATTTTTATTTTGTTCTATTAAAATTAATGCATTTGTAAATTATTCATATAAATATGAACATAAATAAAGACTCTAAGAGTATGCATTATGTGATAGGCCATGAGGTTGTATTTACCTTCTACAGTAGTTTGATGAGTATTAGATCCCTTACCAAGTGTATAAGAAATATTGAAATAAAACATCTATGGATACTTGACCCACCTTCATTACTAATGTTTCAGGTCGTACTATGATAATATTTTCCTGATGTCTGAAATATATGAATATATTATCCACTATCTCAGAAGATAGTTACCTGAAATCTAAAAATCATGAAAGTATATCACTGTGTACATATCATGATTCAGATATTTCATCACATGACACCTCAACATCCATTAAACTCATAAAATGACAAGCCTATATTTTATTAGAACAACTAATAAACCACCCCATTATGCATGATAATAATGAGTCTACATCTTACACTACTCAAGCAAGGCAAGAATGTGTAATGATTATTGTAATAAATTCATATCCTAAAATGATATCCTATAAGAGATATAATACCTAATATTCAACACCTAACTATTTACGTCCATCATCAGAATTATGAATCCAGATAAGTTCTGAATAAATATAATTAATAGACTACAGTTAGAGAAATCTTTAGATTTCATAGACGTTCGTGCACTACTAATAAGAAATAAAACCATGAATCTTATAAGCTTCCAATAATATGTATTCCTCTCATTTCTTATATAAAAAAAATGAACCTTACTTAACAAGAAACAATACTTCATATCTTTGGAGTATTGGTAATTCCTCTGATTAGGCATAGAAATATATCTTGATTCCATAAAAGGTCCTCCTTTCACTAAGAGTACAAAAAATGTCATCAATAATTTTCACTAAAAACTATTGAATTATATATATGGTTCCCTATTCACTGGGACGAAAACATGGATAGTGAATTCATAAATATGAATTGATTCAGAAGATTCTTTTTTGAGATACATGCCCCCAAAATTAGCATGATTAACAACAGCAGATCTCACTCACATCCAATGACAAACTGATCAAAAATTAAT
Source organism: Viscum album (assembly GCA_963277665.1). NCBI lineage: Eukaryota > Viridiplantae > Streptophyta > Magnoliopsida > Santalales > Viscaceae > Viscum > Viscum album. The sequence continues at coordinate 1,077,762,890 of OY728135.1, read as the reverse complement.
GAATATGAACTACTTGGATCCCCTTATATGGTAAAAATAATCATTAATATGGGTAAGAGGATACTAGTTTAGGAACATCACTAATATTACTCTCCAGTAGTGGTCAAATAAAAAAAATGGTTATGTTTTTCATTATAGTTAAAAAATAGTAGCACCCCTAAAAGATTATAATGGTCATATAAAACATCTATCTTGTAAATACAGTAACCAAGTACTTATATTAGTGTGCAATGAATGAACCCTCCAATTAATATGGATTTATTTGGGTTCAATATTTGTCGTTAGAGCAATTATAAACACAACCTCAATCGTTGGTTGAATACACATGAATTAATTTTAAAAAAAGGTTGTGGAATGTGTTATAAATGTGGGGAAATAATATATAAATCATTTTATCATAATTACAAACAATACAAGTGATTGGGGATAAAAATGTTACAAATTACCAATTTTACAGTCCTAGACATATTTCCTAAAAATCCCATACGCCAAAAATATCATAAGATTCACATTTAAAAAACATAAAAAAATCTATCAATGATATTAGTCTATTTCTACATAAAACCAATTAAACCAATCCAAAAATAGGATCACATAAACACTATAAATCTTTATTATGTTTAAATACTTGAGATGTAAAAGTTAAATGATTATAATGATGCACTCAAAACATTGATGAATCCCCTCAAATGATACCCCTAAAAAAATATTAGTACATATCACCCAATTAATGTAACAAATAAAAAAATTTATAAATATAAAAATTATAATATATAAATGAAATTGTTTCACTAATATGGAATAATTGTATATTAAGGGATGATTCTACTAATATCATACATTAAATTTTTGATGTTATATTATCATGGTTAGTCATTGTCCAATCAATAATAGGAATTTATCCTAACCCAAATCCTCTCCGCTGGGCTCTAGAACCATGATTACCCTGCACACAAGTAGTCTTTTAGCTATAATAACTCTTTGAAAACTAGAATCATTTTTCTAAAAAAAAATATGTTAAATAAAAAAATATCTATGGGGTACAACATCAGATCCTACAGTCGATCCATGAGCATGAATTTCCTATGACCACAGTATTTTTTGAATTATATATAAATGAAACTAAATATATTCAAAATATTCCATTACAAAAAGTATATATGAATAATATGTGGCATTATAGTTGATTATACCATAGTAGAAATAACTAATATAAAAAAAGTTCATACATCCCATCATGTGTACCAGAGTCACAACCATGAGTAGAATGTCTATCACCACAATGAAGAGAATCAACAAAATATAATTTCAAGAAGAGAGATTATATAATCCAAAACACATCATAAGTACCAAACATCCCAGATAGTGTTTCTTAAATTTGATTCAGATTTATGATAATTGCTAAATTTATATTATTTTAAAAATAAATCATCCTGAACATGTTCACCTGATAATGAATTATGTCTCACCTTCAATCCAACAATCTATAATCCCAAGTGGTCTCATCACTCCAAAATAAAGGATAATCTTAGGGCATAATAGTAAAAAACATATTCATAATCCATCACCCTACTGATACCTTATGATTGGTGTATAAAATCCTATGAACTATGTTCTCTCACTGTCCGAAGAATTAAATATTCAATGAAATGATCCTATATGTCCTTCCAGCATAGCCTAGTATACTTATAATCCTAGAAAATGTAATCAAACTATTTTGTTTCTAGTCATGAAATTATGTAAACCTCATGATTTAGTATCCAATAATTCTCTATATGGTAAAATATATCCTTCTTATACTCTATCTATATATCAGTAACATGATGTTCATCCTCTAAACTAAATTGAGGTGAATATTGAAACTAGAATCCCATATTATGAGAATACAAATAAGTATTTCATCTTAAATATCAATATCCATTTATTGAATAATTTTAAGAATACTCTCATGAAATATCTTATCAATATAAGGTACATGTGAAACTAGGGGTTCTAACTCAACAACTAATGTTGTATTTTCATACCATCCATTGCAGCATATGACAGGAATTTACAGTGGAGTAATGATAGTAAAACGCAAAATACATGGCCTAAAAATAAATATATAACATGTATATTAAAAAATATATGGTTTTAATTGATATTAAAATCAAATCACTATTATATACACTCACCCGTAAACATCAACTCTCTCACTATCCCTGAGAACCCACTATCACTCCAAGGTAGAATCAGTTATATGATGTGTTCACTCATGATATAATAATAATAATATTTTTAACAAATTTTATGTAAATAGAGTTCCCCTATCTTGTTATGGAATAGCTATCTTTATAGTTTATTATTGAAACATTTTTTAACATAACATCATATCATAATAATAACCAATGTTCTCAAACATAGGAAAACACAAATATGTCATATAAATGTTATCTGGTGAAAATGATGCATGAATGAACACTATATTTTTAACTAAGAAAATATTAAAATATAAAAAACTATACATATATGTCATAATGAAACATATACCACAGAACAACCCCATCATAAAAAAATTCCAAGAATAATTGCCTCATCCCTATTAATATTGATTATCCTAATATGAAGGTTAGGTATTCCTAAAAATAATGTCTAACTTATATTATTAAAAAAATATTATATTCTGTAAAACATATTTTAAATGTTAAGATAAAAAAATACACACATCTCTTGGATACAACTTCGTACCATCCCTGTCCAAGTTCACCTCTATAGGAATTGAACCGGGTTTCACATACCTCATGTGTCTCGCCCCATATTCCAAAGGATTCAATCTAGTATGGAGGTTCCATGAGTAATGTTATGATATTATACCTTTTTATGAATAAATATACACAAATATTGGTGGAATATATTTAAATAAGAGTGACTATAATATCAATAAAATATAAAAGAATAAATCACAACAAAAAATACTTGTATATTAATAATATAATACGAACGGTAATAAAGGAAAATATTTATTGTTAGGAAGTCATTAAAAACTTAAAAAACCCAATGGGATGTTCATATATAGAAAACCAAAAATTAAATTAATTACTGAAGAAGAAAGAAACAACATTCTTGGGTCATGTCTTGATCACATATCCTAGATCTTACGATGACCCAAGTGAATCATCCACTATAAGTCCATTTCCCATGCCTAGAGAAAAATAATACTATCTACTCATATACTATGTTGATAAATTAGTGTGTGAGAATAATAAGATAAGTCATTACTAACAGATTCCCTATATATATCCAGTTACTCATGAGATTGTATAGTGTCATGTTCTTTAAATATAAGAAAACATAAAATGATTGTAATAAAACATATTTCCTAGATATGGGAGAAACACAGTCACTCAGGTTTCACCATAACTTACATGACCCATTTTAGGGTGTCTATAGACATATCAAATGATAATTTATTGGGTTACCTAACCCCAGTCCTAGGAAATGAGAATAATGTTCCATAATAAGATGAAGGACAACACCTAGAAATTAGGTCCTAACAAATCCTGAGTTGACGGAATAATGTACCTATTAATTCATAGAAAAGTATAAATAGGAAAACCATCCCAAAGAATTTTTTTAACTCTAAAATTCAACATTATAATATTTTATTATATAACATATTTTATACTCAACAACAAGCTTAAATAACCCAAAAATTATATTTCATTAGATGTAATACCTTATATAGCTTATGGAATACCCATCCCCAAGTCAAAGTGAATCCGAATATAGTATACTATAATACCATATCCATTAAACTAGAATTTATGTATATTAAAAACAAAGTTATTAATATTATGGATATCTATCAATTATAAATAAAATACTAATCATTTAAAAGTAAAATAAATACTTTCTGAAAAACTATTTTTATATAAAATGTGGTACAATCTTCCTTTTACCACATAATTTATAAATAATTTGTACTAATGTTATAACATATATTTGTAAAAAATAAACCTTATTTTATAAATTTAAAATTCAAAATTATCATAGGGTTAATGTTTGGTATTGTTCTAAAAGCATTAGTTTTTTATGAGTAGTGAAGAATGCCAAATTTTAATTTAAAACTGCCTTTTTGTTTAAATAATTTATAAAGATATGTTCTATTTTAAATATGTAAAAATGTAAAATTATTTATATTATATAGATTATAATTAAATATATTAATCTTTAATCATTTTCATATTTAATTTTGAAATATAATCTTTGTAAAAGTTTTAACATTATCTCTATGAAAATAGGCTTTTTCATCATGTATGTGGGATTAATTTTGATTTAAAATTTCCTATTATATGAGTGTTATTTATAATAATTTATTAAATATCTAGAATAAGAAAAATTTATATTATTTTATATTGGTAAAATTATGTTTTTTATAAAATAAATTGTGAAAATGTATAAATTATTTACCTAGTTCAAGGTAAATAATAATTTATTGGAGGGTGAAAGTAAAAATATAAAAAAAACTGAAAAATTGTATAAAATATATATTTTAGGAAATATATCATTAATATAATGTCTAGGATTTTATAATGATAAATTTATGACCATTTTGGCTTGTATAAAATGCACGTACACCTTTTCCTTTCAAAAAATTGAATGAGTTCCACTGACCTCACTTATAATAGGCCCCCCCCTCTCGCCACACCTTTACACCTTAAGAAAGTTTTTGGTTAGTAAATACTAGTCTTAATCACTTCCAAGAATACATCCACTCATCCAAGGGGAATAATTTTCAAATTAATTCCATCCTATAAAAGTTTTTTTGTGCACAACTAAAGAGATTAACCAAAAAAGAGTAATACTCTTCAATGATTATTTTTATTATATTTATTTCTACACTAAAATCATATATAAATAAAACATGATGATATGATAACATAATTATAATAAATATACTACTATTTTTCATTGTTAATGTAATTACCTCCATTCATCCCCACTTCCATCAATTTGGTTACAGACTCATCATTCATCTATATAGAGGATTGCCACCAAATGAACTGATGAAATTTTTTTCATTACCACCTCTCATAGTTGGATATGATGATGAATATAATGAATACATACTATATTTATTACATAAACATAATTATTATGAAATAATAATAATATATCATTTTATTTCTTATATTTTCACTCACTAAAATATGATAACATTGTTCCGGTATGAGTAGACTATCGCTTTAACGAAATGATGTGACTCACATTTCATCACCACACAAAATTAATGATATATATAAGTTTATTTAATAAAATACGAAATTTTATATGATATTATAATCATTTATGAAGATAAAATATTACATAACTTCTTTATATAATGATCATTGAAAAACAGAACTGTTACTCATGCGTACGTACGACCATCCATCTCCATTACTGTTACATAGTTCATTTTTAATAACCATCATTCGTGATTTGTTTTAAAAGTATTATTAATTTATAAATATTATTAGTATATAATGATTATTATTCTTTATATGATTAAATAATGACCTCTTTGACCATAGTAAACCCACCTAATTTATTTTTGACACATACGTAAATATCATCAAAACATTTGACATAAAAATAATTGATTATGAAATCACATATAGAATTATAATAAGTTAAAGAAATTGTATAATAAAATTAAAAGTGGTTCTAATTAATTCTAATAGTTAATATATGTTTATTATTCATTAAGATAATGATGGTACGTTATGATTGAGATTCAAGTTGAGGGTTTATCCTCACACTTTTTCATTGTTGAGACATACACCATATTGACCACTTAATTATTTTGTGTTGGGCATATAAAGAAATTTTTATATGTTATATAATTAATTAATATATATTCATATTATTTTATGTTTAAATATTATTTGACAATTATCCACATCTCATTTTATTAATTTAATTAACTTTTATTATTTAATAATGATTATAATAGACAATTGTCATGGTTGAGACAAATATGTTGAAAATTTATATTCATTGATTTTTTTAATGTAATTTTTTTGAGTTATTAACTATTATATAATGTTGTAATTAAAATTTAACTTATAATTTTGTGAAAACTAATTATCTTTTTGAATAAAATAAATAATAGTTACGGGTAATCGAAAAAATAGAGAGTAGAATTGCGACACTATTATGTCAAGTGTTATCGTCTGAATCATTCTCATGCTTTCCTTTTACCATGAGTGAATTGAATAAAAATTAAAATGATATGAATTTTAATTTGAGTGATATTGATGCATCCATTCCTTGTTGGTCTTGACATTCTGATTCATGTTTCTAAGGCTGACTGTAAAGGCCCAAAAAATGTTGATGTGGGTAAAGCCTCATCCTCAAATGGGATCCCTTGCTAAAATGAACTAAAATAGTTGTTATATTAAGTATTACACTCAAATGTGATGAAATATGAATATATTTTCATATGATAAAAAATCCCCATGTACATGTTGATTCTTCTCCTCCCATATTCACTGGTTTCTAAAACTAAAGGATGTACGTTTCAATATAAATGGTTGATTTTGGATGGAACATATCTTAGGGTTGGTCGAACCATATCGTCCTAATAGGGTTTCATTATTGGGTAACTATTATTTTAATTTGTGATGTTTCTAATTCTTTTACAGAACTAGAGAATAAATATCAAGTCACCTATGTGGTTAGTTAGGTATATGGATAATCACATGCATTGAGGAAAACAATAATATCAACAAAGGATATGAGTTGATTTAGATATTTGAACCTTAATTGATTATGTTGGGACACAATAACAAAGTATTAATTTGATACATAATGGTATTTATATCAATAAAAAATTCATATATTGATGTTTCATCTATGTTATTGTAAACACCTTTGTGGATAGTCAGATTTGTGAAAAAAGGAAAGGATACCCACCCACATATGTCATGAAGAGAATGATACATGAAAAAATAGATATGTGGCCCATTTTTCAATTTCACTGAGAAATGGATATTTGAATAAACGGATATTTGATGGGCAGTTAAACATGTGTGGAATGAATATATATTGAAAGAACTACATCAAAATGAATTTATATGTGGAAATCCACAATGTGGGAAATCATGTATGTTGTGAAAATATCTATGTAGATCCAATTGACTATGTGGATCAAAATGGTTTTGTGAAAAAATTGTCCACAATGTTCATGGTGATGAATTTCATATTTTATCACTAGAGGTAACTCTTACAATTTGAAATCAGATGTGATGTACAATAGTAGGTTAATAGTGGAAGGTGATAGTTGTGGTATAAATGTAATGTATTAGTTTTTCACGGAGAACAACATGTGGCAAAAACATATATGAGGGGAGAATAAATTAATAGGGACAATTTTCAAAAAGAAATTTCTAGAGAGAATATTGTAAAGGGAGAAACAACTAAAGGAAAATGAGGACAGTAAAGAGAATGCCTCAAAACACTGTTTTTATTTTAAATCCCTCGTGAGTGAACTCTTTTATATTTTTAATTTCATTTTTTACTCTATTATTATTAACATTTTAAATAAATTGAATATAATTTTTTATATTTTTTTAAATCAGTCATGAGGGAATGATGTTCTACTGGTGGTAATTTTTAACTCACGCATGGATTAATAATTTTAGGTGTCCACTCTTTCCTCAATGATAAATTTATTGTTTAACATTAATTGTCTAAAATCTATGGGATCTATTTAGATATATCTTTAATTTATATCCAATCATTTAGATATAAATACGAGAAGATATCAGACCATATATGGCTTGTTTACTATATTGACTCTTCATTTGGATAAATTATTATATATCAAGGATGTTTTATGCACCTTTCACATATAGACTGGCCACTCAAAATATTTATTCATGTACTTTTCCTTGTCAGATATTGAAAGACCTTGAGTGTGAGAAAAATAAATAAAAAGTAAAATATATAATAAAATATTTCAAACCAACCAATTTCTCCTTCTCTAATCCCCTAAGTTATTTAGCATGCTTGTTCTCATTTATTTATCTATATTATTAAAACATATAGTTGTATCCATACAATATTCTTCCTCCCATCAACAGCATCACCACCATTTCATCAACTTTACCCCAATTGTTTCTTGTTTTAATATTTTTTCTTTATTTATTCACAAAAGAACAAACCTTTTATGTATGTCCTTCCCTTGTGATCAACCCCTACTCTACACTATAATAATATTAAATAGGGTATATAAATAATTAATTTTTCATAGTCCTAGTAAAGATCGAGGCATTGAGTTTAGGAAAAAAATGAGATTAATCAATCCCACCACTCTCTGACACAATTATGCCATGAAATTACCGATGATGTTCCACTATAATCAAGAAGAGATTTAACGTAATAGTGCATTAGTTTCCATTGAGAGGACTTAGTGGAAATGCAATAAAGCTAATGGTTTTTTTCCATTATTTAAAATGAAATGATAATGTATGGTTCCAAAAATTTGATAGTGAAATATTTAATTCATGGGACCATAATTATAATGTATTCGTCAAAACATTTTACCTATTGATGATAATTTCTAAAATTAGGAATAAAATAAACATATTTATTCAAGAGGAAGTTGAATTGTTCCATAAATATTTGGATATGTTCAAAGGGATTATTTGATAGTTCCCGAAACATCAATGTATACACTAGGTTCTCATGGATACCTTCTATAATAGTATTACACCATATTATTAAACCTCAGTTGATAAGTCAACTAGAGAAGATATCTTTGACAATAGTATTGAAGAGAGCAATAATATTTTCTACAATCTGGCATAGATTTCACAACATAAATGTTCTAGGATTAGGACCATGGTTAATAATGAATATAAACTTACAAATCAATATGAACCAGAATTTTATAGTGTTTACGAAGAAAATTATCAATAAAATCTCAAGGAGTTGTGTTAACAAGGTGAGATGTTTGTCCATTCAAAGACATCAATCCCGAATTTTGATATTCAACAAAAGTATCATAAAAAGATAAAACTGATGTATTGGACACTATAATAAATCCCCAAAATGATAATTTATCATATAAATACAACCATGGCTACCAAAATCCTCCCAACCTCTAAAAGAGGGAACATAAACTGTTGAGACGTCTTACACCCAATGTATTTTAATAGAATACATAACTGTTTAATAATAAACAAAGAGATGATACATTAAGTTCACAAGATGAATTCACTGGGATTTTTGGAAAATTTATTAATCATTTTATTGAGAAATAATAGAATAATGACTTCATATGACATATAATGAATATAGGACTAAAAACATTGATTTTTATGTTGTATAGTAAATTGGAAATAAAATAACTAAAGACATCGGTAATTTTCATTGTACCATTGATTCAAATAATCTTGATACTTAAATTTTATTCACAACTATTTTTATACTAAATAATTGTGATAAAGTCAAAAAAAGATCCAAAAATACATTTCCATGAAAATCTTATTGGGTTAACCAAGCACAATTTGAAGATATACCAATCTATAAATATTAACATCCCTACCAAAATGTAGTGACACCTTCCTTTACATGAAGAAAAATAAATGGAAGGAGACTATAATTAAATGAGAAACAAATGTACTAATTCAACTGTAGAGGAAATTGAGAGTGTGTGTACAGTAGTGAAGAATTATCCCCAACCATTCCATTCTATAATATAATCATAATGTAAAATCATGACTATGAATTACATATGTTTTTGAAAGTTCATAAGAAGTTGAATGTTGATATTTATTTTCTAGAACCTTTTATTAAGAGACATTCTTATCTGAAACATCATAAGAATATAAGTTCCATAATTAAAATCTTGTAAGATTTCATAACCTATAATATTCTAGAGGTTTGTAGTAAAATCCTATAGAATATAATACCTACCAAATGACTTGAATCATGATGTTTTTTATTCATTACAATATTGCTGACAGGGTTTCATGGTTTAATTAGATGTTCCATTTTAGAGAAAGTATCAATTGTATTCCCTTAACCTTCTTCCATAGATTGATGGAGGGAGACTGAAAGCCAAATAATGTTGTTTTTAAACTAGTAGATATATCTCTTACCGACCCCATTATAAGGGTATATTACATGCTTTTTGGAGTGGGTAATATTGGTTTTTGAATTTATTTTCTCATTTTGGAAAGGGAATATGATCATGAAACACATATAATTATTAGAACACATTTTCTTTCTATAGGGGGTGGGGGATGTCATAGTTGTTTCAATGGGAAAATTATTTTTCAAACATGATGACTATAGAGTGGAATTTAATGTTTTAAAAAAAAAATATCTACTATAGAAAATTTCTTACTAAGAGATGTGTTTATAAATGTTGATGGTCTTGTAGATGAGGAGGGGGATAATGTTTTTAGAATCATTGATGAAATCATTGATACTTCTCAGTATCCAATGTAAACATGAATTGGAGTTAGATTCAACAAGGATGAGGATCACCTAGATGAATTTGGATGGGAATTATTAGGCCATGTAGTCAAATATTATAATGATACTATTATGTCCTCAATTTAGGACTCTTCATCTATAGATTTCATCTCTAAAAATCATAGTTATACTATATTGGGTTACACTTCATTTATATAAAGAAAGAATGAGAACCACATACCACAAAAAAATAATTCTCTTACATCAATAAAAGTACCTCCCACTGAGTTGTTCAAACCTATATTAGCTCATGTAAAGTACAATTTATTTGTGGAATACTCCATTTTACTAGTGAATATAATCTTCTAAACTGGAGGGATTTCAAGAATAAAATTTGCTTAATCTTATAAATAAATTTAAATATTTTATTGGGTAGTCTATTAAAAACATTAAAGGTATATATTCATTTCTTCATGAATAAAATACCAGTATAACCCAACCAAAAATCTATATTTTAAGCACAAAGAATAATAAATCAAAATATTAAAGTGGTAATTATAGAGGTACTAACCAAGATATTATATGGTGGGGAAATGTTTCTTCTCTATTGTAGTCCGTGGGTGAGTATAATGTATGTTTTATCAGTGAAGGATAGTTTCAAAGTCATATAGAATTTAAAAACTGAAATTATTTACGTTATGAAGGCTTTCCTGTAGATGGTTTGTATTTATTATTGATATTGTAACTATTCCATAATAAAAAATCATTTCCTTTTACATTAATTGATCATATTCTTGAATAGTTGGATGGAAATAAATTTTCTATTACATGGGTGGATATTTAGGTTAAAATTATATTCTAATAACACATAAGACCAGTAAAAGACCACATTTACATTCCCCTTTGGTATATTCCCTTAAATTAAAAATCCATTTAGCATGGGTGGTACTCCATCCACTATTCAGAGGTGTATGATGGATATATTTTCTAATATAATTTAAATGTGTATTGAAGTGTTCTTGGAGGATTTTTTATTACTATATTTCATTTTAATGGACGTATAGATAATTTAGAAACTTTTTTATAGAGGTTTGAGTAGAAAATACTAGTCAAAACATGTAAGAAATGAGAATTCAAGATTACTAAACTAAATGCCTTTGACAATAATGTTATAAGAGTGTAATTGAATTCAAAAATTATATTATTGAAGTGATTCATATGATTCCACACCAATAATGTAAAATCCATTATAATATTATTTTAACATGTGGGTTTTTACTATAGATTCATCATGAAATATTGTATAATTTTTAGGCTACTTTTCTCACTCTCATTAAAGAATATACATATTCTACTTGATGAGAGACCTAAAGAATCATTAAATATATAATAAAAGAATCTCACAACTTCACCATTAATGATTACCCTGTATTGGTCACTCACAATATATGTTATTATTGATAAAAGTCATTGGTTAGTAGATGAGGTTTTAAGTTTGATAAAAGAGAAGTAATAGCTCATGATTTACTATGCAAGCAAGTTTCATTGAATATTCTTTGAAACATTATTCTACCATTGAGAATGAATTTCCTTATATAATTTTTTTCATAGTAAAATTTAGGCAATATCTAATTGGTTAAAAAGTTAAAATATTTACTAATAATTATTCTATGAAATATCTCTTTGATAAAAAGAAATCCAAAGTGATACTTATAAGTTGGAATTTTCATCTACAAGAGATTGTTTTAGTAATTAATGATAATAGAGTTTCCTAAAATTTTGTAGTTGACCAATTTTTTAGGTTACCCACTATCACAACATAAACTAGTGAGAAAAAAGTGATAAATAATTCATTTTATTTTGAATAAAAGTTTTATACTTATGTGAAGCAATTAGTTTCATTTTCAGATGTTCTAAACTTTTTGGTTGTTGCTATCATACTAAAATAAAATTCCCATAATAAATGGAACATGTTCATTTCTAAGGTTAGGTACTACTTTTGGGATGATCTATTTATATTTTAGAGGTGAGTTAATGGGATAATTAGGAGGTGTGTTCCAAAAGAAGAAATTATTTTTGTTTTAGAGTATTTTCACAATTCTCAATGGTGTTGAAAAAATAGGCGTTAGTGGATTACCAAAAACATCCAGAAATTAGGTTTATATTAGGATACCCTATTTTATGATAAAAGAGGCCTTATTATAATATGAGAAAAATGTCAAAGGATGGGAAATTTGTGTATGAAACAATAGTTGACATATCAAGGAAATATTGGAGTTGAAATTTTTGATGTTTAGGTGTCAGATTTCATCTGACCTTGTCCATGTTCTTGAAATAATGAATAAATATTTTTTGTTATAGAGTATGTCTCAAAATGGGTTAAGGAATTTTTGATTATAAAAATCTTGATAGTAGTTTTATGAATTTCATAAAGAAAAATATATTCTACTGATTTGGTGTGTATATATATTTTATGATATATAATGATACATAATTCATGAAATTTATATTCAAATCACAAATGAAAAAGTACAAAAAAAATTCATAGAACTGATACCTCATATCAGCCATAGTCATGTGAAATGGTAGATATCTCAAATACATAATTGAAACAAATTTCTGATAAAAATATGGGTACTTCAATAAAAGACTACATTTTAAATTTTGATATGGAATTGTGGTTCTAAGGGACATCTGGTAGAATACTCCTCTGGATATATCCCTATAGAATTCATTTTTGTTTGACCTATCATTTTCATATATATCTCTATAAAAACCATTCTAGTCCATAAAATCCATTAACTTTGATTTCATGTCTATTAGTGAGTGTATATTATGTGAGTTATGCAAGTGTAAAGAAATTAAAATATAATCTTATGGTAATATAAAAATCTATATGGAAAGGACTAAATATTTTCATGATTTAATCATTAAAAATAGGTAGTTTCAATTTTTTTAGAGGGTATGAAATTTTAATTATATGTGGAAATTGATTAGTCTAAATCAATGGTACATTTTTTCAAGACCATTCACAATATTAAGAATGATAATAAATGGATTTGGGGATTAAATTGGACATGATAACCAACCATTCTTGCTTAATGGACAATAGGTAAAGTATTATTATTAAGATAATCAAGAGTGTTTTAATTCTTTATTTACTCTCCAAGAATGAATTATTATTAATATATAACTAAAAAAATCTAAACTAAGAACTTCATGGGAGTCAACCTAGGGCTCATTATTTTAAATTAGTTGAATTATTTACTTCTTTTATTTAACTTTATTTTTCTATATATGGTCTCTTATTTCTGAAGAGGTCCATATTTGACCAAGAGGGTTCCATAAAAAGACAAGCATAGATGTATTCCATGTAGATATATGATAATAATTAATTATTTCAAGTATTTTTAGTTCAAAAAATTCCTATTCATATTTTCATGATTTTAGAATCTATGTATGGGGGTTTACCTTAGTGTTCCTAAAACAACCTCCCTAATACATTATAATTTTTCATGATTTATTTTGAATTATATTGGAGATTATTTTATTATTTATATAATAATGAAAATTTTCACGATTCAATAGTAATGTTCAATTCAAATATTATTGGAAATGTGGTAATATTTCAAATTTTGATATCACATGAAACCCTCTTTCTATTTAGACATTTCCCAATTACTATATCACTTTTAAACTTTACTATTTTCTATAATATGATTAATCATTGGAGACAATTTTGGGATTTATTTGTGGTGGAGAAGGGACATCATCTTATACCTTAGATGTGCTTCGATTATTCCACAACAAAACACCCCTATTTTAACTAATTTATTTTTTAAATATTCATCCACATTTGACAGATTTATCATGTTTGGGTTTTTTAAAATAGTAATATTTGGGTTCTCTTAGATTGACCAAAAAAATAAATTTTTGACCCATGTGAATAATCCTATACCTATTAAGGAAGAGTGAATTGAATTTAAATTAATACTACCAAAAAATTATCCTTTTATTATGAAAATAGTAAGAAAAACATCATGGGAGATGGAAATGGTGTAGAAAAAATTCATCCCACTTAAAAAACATTCAATCAAATGGAAATGAACAAGTAAAAAATAAAAAATATAATGTTCAATATGATTCCCCTATATTTAAAACATGTTACTGAAAAAATTACCTTCTCTCAAAGTGTGATTTACCTCCATGCATTCGTTTTTAAAAATTATTCTCTTTATAATAAAATAAAATAGTTATTAAGTAGGATTGGATCTCCCTTTAATGTAGCTCACCAAAACATTGGTGTTTGATTCCACCTCATAAATATTAATGATGAATATCCTTCACATAATGAGTCTACTAAAAATTTCTCTCGCTTATGCTCCCCAGGAGGTACATGGACCATAAAATCAGCTAAACCCAATGATAGAATATCCTCTTCCATCACTAACAATGCCTCCACCTCTAAAAAAACGATCTTCCAATATTTCAATTGAGACCCTCTCTTGGGGGGGTTTAATTTGACCAAATCCCCTTGGATCATTCCTATTCTCCCATCATTCTCTAGAAAAATCCTTGGAATAAAATGTCTATGAGACAAAGATATATATCGATTGGTAAGTAGAACACTTAATTAATCTACAAGAACTATAGCCTGAATCAATATGTACCATTTAGAGATGCATTTTCCATCCGTCGATTTGTATATAGTCTCCTGAGGACCACAACAAGTTATTAGAAAAATCATGTTGTATCCCTTCTATTCCACCTAGTCATCAACAGTTCCCATGAGCCACAAAGCTGTACCCTCTAAGATAATTTCCCACTATACAGAATGTCCCATGCCCTTCTCATCAAATTTCAAGATATTCATATACCAATCAAATTTTAAGAATAAGTGATAGGTAGATTAAATATTTGGATCCTTATAGCATAGGAATCTGAATTACAAACTCACTCTCCACTTGTAAATATTAACATTTTTGGTAATGGCCTGATTTCACTACCTCTGCATCATATAATGCATCTTCGATGGTATCATTTTACATAAAAGGTTATCATCCCAGGCATACGAGCCACTATTAATATGAAAAATGTCTTAGATGGCCTTGCTGGGGCTCATTGTGAAAGGCCAACCGATGTCAACATGGGTGAATCCTTTACTTCCTCTATGATATACACATATAATGAGCAGAAAAATGTTTCCCACCAAGGATTGTGGTCAAATGTCTTGCAACCTGAACGGATCCACTAAAGAGGGCACATAACCTATTGTTCATTGGTGTGGCTCCTACCATATTCAATGTAGTCCATTTCTAAAGGATTTATGTTTCTATATAAATGGATTATTATTAAGGGTTTAAATCACAGGGTTGATTGAAGTATATCTAACTAAGAATATGTCAGGCTTGTTCTACAATGATTCTATTGTGTGAAATTTCTAATTTAAAGGTATATATCGATATTAAGTGTTAAATAATTTATATGGTCAACATGATACTTAAATAATCACATATGTTAGGTGAAAAACCAATATCAACAATAACTATCTGCGGATTCAACATAATGTATCATAATAAATTGCATCAGGACTCATCTGCGTAGACCAAATGGTCTACATAATTGGATTATGATACATCATAATTAACAATGTTAGATAATCCGATAATTAAATTGAAACACCTATGTTCAGAGTTGGATACATGAAAAATGGATCTACAGCCAATTTAGATACATTATTCATAGTCATCATTGTATTAAAACTCATAGGTGGCCCATTTGTCTATGCCATTCAGAAATGACTATAGCCACACAAAGATTTATTGTTTTATTTAGGGAAAGTCATAAAAGACCATCAATGGATCCTATTGATTTTGAGGCCATATGAATCACCGATAACAATTTCAATACCACATGGGGAAAGATATCCAATGATTTCAAACTCCCTGAGTAAGAATTTCTTAGATCCCTTTGAAGGAAAAAATTCAGCCCCACAGTTTTCTACTCACCACGTATATGATAGATCAATATTGTGGCTAAGAACGGTTTGGAATTTATGAATCAAATAAGTGATTTAATAAGGAGTTGAGAAGGGACATTGAGGCAGGTGCATATAATCGTTGAGTCGATCTCCACTATAGATAAGAAGATTTGTTTGGAGTATCATATTTTGTGACCATTGATAATAGACTCCACCACCACCCATAAAATGTTAGTAGTCCTATAAAAAGAGATGAAGCAAATAATCACTAATTCACTAGGGTTACTGACCACTCATCCTTTTTTGTATTCATCCTTGAATGCATGAGCTACCAATATTTAGTTTGAGATCAAGGGATGAGGGATTATATCTCACCTAATGTGCCATCGATGGTGGTCTGGGTAAATCAAGGAGATTATTTATATCCATGAAATTTTTTAGGTATGGATATTCATCCCATTAGTTTATAAGAATTTCAAGGTCCAACATATGGAACCTATTTCTCACCCCAAAAGCTGAATCAGATGGTGGGGGGATTGTACTGGTATTGGTTCCCTAGATCTCATACAAACCATCATACCATTGATGAGAATAAGTGATCAATCCAACAACCAAGTTAATTACTAATAGTTCCTCTTCAAAATTTCTATAAGAACTCCATGAATTCTTATGTTTCCAAATTTTCCATTTTTATCATGCATAGGAATGACCTATTTTCTAGTCTTCTAGAACACATACCCTACAAACTCACATGATGTGGAAAAATATAATTTAATATAGGTAGGGTATATTTTCTCAGAGACTACTAATTTGTAGTTCTGACAAAGAATAATGTGTGGGAACAAGTACATTTCAAGTGAAATGAAATTGAAGGGGGTAAAATCAGACAGAAATAATATCCATAGGGTAGAAGGGAATGAGATAAAGCATAGAAGTATATAGGGTGGAGGAAGAAAGAGAATCATAAAATTTTTATTTTTTGGAATACATTGTGAAGGAGTTATTTTATATTTTTGGTTTACTTTTGTTACTCTATTCTTAGTAAAATTTCTAATAAACATAATTTTATTATATATAATATGTTATATATTAGTATTTTGGGGAAGAGGGTCTCATTTCAGGAATCTTTACCTCAGTAATGATTTAGTAATTGTAGTAGTCTACCTTTTTCTAAAGATCAGGTTATTTATGATCATTAACATTCCAAACGTAGAGGGTGTTATTTCCATTGTTGTTGTTATTAATAACTTTTCATGTACAAGGATATACAAGAAGAGGGAAGACCATATAATGTTGGTTCACTAAGTTTCCTTATCTTGTCTGTAGATTTTTGTTTATATGAAAAACTAAAGGCACCATTCACATAGAGTATCGCGACTCGAGAGAGTTGTTTATCCACTTATCCAGTCTATCATAAAATAACCTTGATTGATAGATAAAAAAATAAAAAAAGCTTTCAAAATAATATTTCCATCCAAAAAAATCCCATTCTCTTGTCCTATATGTTATCCAAAATAATTTTTTTCCTTTATTTCTTTCTATTCTTGAATCATTTGTTTATCTCCTTTCCCTGGATATCAATCCACCAACCTCATCACAAACATATCACCCACTATACAACCATTATTTTTTTTCCAAGATTTTATTTCTTTATTTGGTCACACTAAACATGAATTATTTATAATTCCTTCCCTAAAGATCAACACCAACTCTCCACTACACTAATATTATGCAGGGTTTAAAATTAAATAATTTTACATAGACCTAGTGAAACCCCTAGGTGTATGGTCTTGGATCCTCTTTTTATCCATTGTGTAAGGGGGATTTTTTAGGGGACATCGACTTTGTGGTTCTTCATAGTAATATATGTTTAAGAGATTCAGTACATGAATTTTTGGAATTTGGGGATAATTTCATCATTTTCAAGTGACAGATAGTGATTCTATTTGTGATATGAGAGGAGGTGATTCGGGAGTTTTACGAATCTCTATTGGATGTGCCTCCTTGTGAATTAATGATATGCATGGACCTTCATTGATGATTTTACTTGGATTGGAAGAGGTAATGTTTTTAGATCTTATCTACAGTTGACTCATAATATTTCATTTGAAGGATGAGCACCAGTTTATGAGAGGTTTTCCACTACCTTAAGAAATCTGAGAGTGAAAATGGGGTAGAATATTCATAGAAAATATCAAAATAATTATATAGATAGAGATAGGACATAACATCATTTGGGTGATAGTTGATTGAATTACAATATTGGGACACTTCATTTCCATCCGAGACCATAGCTCAATTGAGGATTTGGGATAGTGGTAAAAGTGGGAGATCATAAAGTTCCATGGGGAACCCTCAATGATTTTATCTGAATGTGATGCATGGTTGAAATCATGGTTGTAGAGTGGCCTGTAAGAGGTATTCATTAACCTATTGAGGATTACTGCGATGTTAAAAAATTTAGGTTGGGATCAGTTGAAGTGAATGTGTTCTTCCGCAAAAATCTATCAAAATCAAGGTAATAATCATTAATTATTCATGTATCCCTTTTGATTAAATGATTGATCATGGATATTGTAACTGATTTTGCTCCGTATTTTTGCTCCCTCTGTATGATCCCACTAATTTGATTATATCATCTGATCTTGATATTTCGTACATCTCACCATATATTTTCGCAATATTTGATTGGTGAACAAGAATTCTTGTCTAGTGATTTTTGAACAATTTTAAATTTGAATTTTTCTCACTCGTTCATTGAGTTATCCACCTTTTTGAATGAGGTCTTGTATAAATGTTTTTAAGGTGTGTTCTATCACGATTGAACACCAAAATTCTTGAAGGTTTGGGGAATTATGAATATATCATTGTTTTAAATATGGATTCAGATATATGTGAGATTTAATTGAAACTCAATGGATTTGGGATCTATAGTAGCGACAAGGAATGGGTGGAACACAAAACACATGATGAGTCTTCACATATTTATCTAAGTCTGATTTATGGACACTAGAAGTCTGTAATTAATGACCTAATATGATTCCCATCAATACTAGATGGTTAATAGACATATAGATAAGTGGATATTGTCGTTCTTGATATATGTATGACGAATTTACAGTTTTTTATGAAAAACCCAACCAAACATCACGTATCCCAAAAGAAAAAATTATGTGTTACCCCCATGGCTATGACACATGGGTTTTAGAAAAGTTACAGATCATGCGCTGTCTGGTAGGAACACAAGAAGTGTGGCCCTACCTAGTTGTTCCGACCATTTTCCTGATTACACATGCCCTACACCCTATAAAATCTAACAAATCATGTAATTTTTGAGTATATGGGCCCTGAAATGTATCATAGGACAACCAAGTTCATTAATAGTTACACGGGAATATAATGAGGTATATTGGAATGTCTATCAACACAGAGTGAAGTCTCGTGTGGCTATGTCCTTCCATGTAAGACCCATACACACCATGTACTAGGACATGGCTTCTAAGATGTGTCTAAAGGAGGTCACATTCAGTTGATAAGGTGGGGTCAAATGTGGTTTAGACCACCATACATGCCCTATAGTCCCCCACTTGAATTATTCCTCTTTTATCAACATCATTTTGACAAATAATTTAAACAATGATTAGCCTATCAGAATTATGATTCCATGTTGATGTTTATGATCGCCTTCTTTGTTTCTCACAACATATGATGAGAGATATTCTGATTGTGATGCTTCATTATAAAAATCATGATGTTTCAGGAACCATGAACGATCTTCAGAGAGTATTTTGGGTCAGTAATCTCCTTTTCCACTAGGTCATGGGTTCCCCATACTATTAAAGATATTTAGAGGTCAATACTACC
Organism: Viscum album; assembly: GCA_963277665.1. Lineage (NCBI taxonomy): Eukaryota > Viridiplantae > Streptophyta > Magnoliopsida > Santalales > Viscaceae > Viscum > Viscum album. Next base: position 1,077,742,600 of record OY728135.1, on the reverse strand, counting down.
TTGTCAGAATAGTATTCGGGTTCCCTATATTAATTATACATATAGATGAATAACTCCCTTATATAGGAATAGGTACCCTATGTAATGATTGGTACTCCATCATCCTTGTGCGCTAATGGAGTCTGGGTCATCCATTGGATTTATAGATCCCATTATTATGGAGTGAACTTTCATGGAGTAGGGTTCTCCAAACATATTCTGTTAAGGTTTCATTTAATATTGGGCATCAGTTATGTACTTTTGGAGCAGCAACCATACTCAATGATTTCATTCAGTATGTGATATAGAGTTCCCATTTCTCTATCATCTAGGTTTATTTATGATTTTGTATATGTGTATCTGTTGGGCTTAATTTCCATATTTCATTAGGTTGAGAAAACTATTGTTGTATCTCTCTCATTCTCCCATGTAGTTTATAAGGTGTCCTACAGGGTATGTATATACTCACCCAAACAAGGAATTTTCCATCATGTGTCATGTCTTGTAAGAAAAAAGTTATATTGACAATGATTATAGTTTTTTATAGTTATAGTTGGTCTTATAGATCATGTATGGTGTTAGATCTTGGAGATTAATAGCTGGTCTCTCTAATCTTTCTTAATTTCTAGTTTTTTTCAGGCCAAGACCTCATTTCTGGGTGGGTGTTTATTTATTTGTATACAATTTGGTTATATATTTTCTACACTAATGTATTTACTCAATTTATTTCATGTATTATTTTTCTCTTGATTTTATTGTCCTTATTTTTTATTCCTATTAACTACAACATGGAGATAGTAGGGTGCATGAGGCCAGGTGAATTAGAAAAATGGCTCTTATTTTTGTTATCCCTTCTCATTAGTCCATTATATCACTTGGACAATTTGATGTAGGCTTGGTTTTGTATCAGATCTTCCTTCAACATGCTAGGTGTGCCCCATTTGGTTGGGTCATTTAAAATGTTCACAATTAAAATTTAACTTAAATCACTGGGTTTTCATTGGGAATCCTTTTTTTATGTCCAAATTGTATTTAAATGTATAACGTTTTGGGAATTATTATTCACAATACAGATCGCAATCAAAATATTTTTTTTATTCAAGTGTTTTTATATGTCCCATCACCATTTCATTTCTCTATGACTCATTATTTATACAATGTGTTCCTTATAAAAGAAACATACCTTTTCTCTTCCTTTTGGCAAGGAACCTACCTTTTCCATATAATTATTCATTAGATTCTTACTCAAATGTCTTTATCTAGGCCCTTATCATTAATTAAGGATATTTTATACTATATGATATTCTATAAAAAAATTAGAGAAATTTTTAATGTTTTCATGTGGGTTAATTTTAGGAATTTTTTTATAGTGAATATATTTCTAATATCTGCATGTCAAATAATCATTCTACCACCATTTACTAATTCATTGAATCAATCATTATATTACAATATCTTTTCTAAAAAATAATACTATTCTAGTCTATATAAATATAATTCTCAAATTAATAATTTTTTTCAAAAATGTCATATAATTTCCTAATTTCAAATTTTATTTTTCTTAATGATCCAAAAATATGTTTTTGTCTAAATACACATCCTTTGACATAAATTCTACTTGATCGAGAATATTCTTAAAATGATGCCATTAATATTATTTTCATGGATTCCATATGTTGTATCTTTCCATGAGGGAAGACTAGTTGGTCACTACCTTTGTCCTACTCTATCATCTTTAAGGTAAAATTTTTGTGCTTATTACATTCATTAAGTTAGTGAACAAAATATATTTTCATCCTTTTATTAAAGGGTATTCAAATACAATCCATACATTGTTTCTTTAAATAAAATTATCTACTTAGCTGTATACCCTTTATCTATATAGTGTAAATACTAGGTCATTTATTATATTGACTAATTGTTATTTACCTAGATTGTTACTAGTTGTCATTTGATAACTATTTATTTTTGATAGTTTTATCAGGTTATAATTTTTTAAATAATTAGGAGGGATTTATTTATGTGATTCCATTTGAAAATGATTTGAACATTATTTTCTCAAATTATTTTTGATGTGTTTAATAAAATCTATTTTCCTTACATGTTTTATTTGTTATATGATGAATGCTTTACATCATGTGGAACAAGATAGTATGGATGAATGAGTGCGGGGTAAAATTTACACACTAAGGAATTGGTGAAAATTTTAAATCTAATGATTTATATACATGGGAACAATTTAAATTTTCACAAACATGTGTGAAACTACATTACTCATGAAGGTGATGTGTATGTGATTATAATCATGTTTCCACATAAGAATGAGAATAAATTTGTGGCTCATGAAAGTATTATTTCCCTATATTGATGTAGGTTCATTATTTGAAATATGTCACATTTTTTAAATATTTACATAACTATGTTATGGTCTCACAAATCATGTGACATGAATCATTTTTTACGCTATTATTATTAATGTATTATGTTAATTAATGTCTAATGCCATGATTTGTAATCTATGATTTATTAGGATTAACATTATTCAATATGATAATTGTACCCATATATTCATATTTAACTCACTTATAATAAATTATTTTTATCAGTATTTTTTACTCATGGTGAGCATTGGATCTCATCCAATGGTTAGGTTTCAATTACTATTGGTTATAAAGAAAACTATTACATAATTATTTTCAACAAGATTATATTTTATGGATGATTCTTGAGATATTTTGAAGGACTTGTTTGGATTATATAGTTTATATATAGTAGGAAAATGTTTTCTTAAACAGAAAGATAATGTGTTCAGACACATAAATATATGTCCCAATTATTTTAAACAGTAAATCATAAAAAGGTCATTCAGTTATAAATATTTCATTATATTTTAATTATGGATGTACACAAATTACATTGTATAAATGTTTATATTCTTTGCATCGAATCTAAGAGTGAGGGTTCTAAGGCCCCTAATTCAGTGCTCAAGTCATCATGTGAGTGATTAAAGGCGCACTATTTCTAATGATACTTTAAGTAAAATTGAATAATCTTGAAGAAACTATTCATTTTTAATTTATTATCTATTCCATAAATTTGTGGTAGCTATATCACATTCCATATAAACCTAATTCATAATCATTAGGGATATTTTTTAACACATACTTTATACATAGATTTAATTTCTATCCAAAATAAATCACTACTCATCAAATATCATTTTATCAACTAAGTTCCATGCAGATTAAGATATCATAAAACAATTTTCCAACAACTAAAGACATGATCCATGTATTCTTGAGGAGAAAATTCCCACCATAAGGCACCATATCAACGGAAAATATTATCCAACTTAATTGAAATCTTTTGAAACAAATCATTGGTAAATGTACCTCTAATTAAATAATGACCAATGAAATGAATTAATCATTCCATAACATCATATTTTCTTGATAGGAATAATTCCCATTATTATATCCCAATTCCACCAGGATTTATTGGAATCAGTGTTAAACAATATTCCATATCATCACAAAATTAGAGTCCATGAAAGGGAAACAAGCTCAATAGGAGGTGATGATTAAATATACCTTATTCTAATCATTTAATCATAAAATAACCCCCATTATAATTAGGTGGGGTTAGAGGAGTGTTATGGTCATCTTAATGTCATGCTCCCTGATTCATTTATTTCACTGAAATAGTGAAATTGGCCTACCCAAAAATTATGAGACTTTAATCATTTTAATCACATGGTAGGTGTTTTGATAGGTCATTGGAATAAGGTCCATAGTTAAACACCTTTTAGTGTGGTTTATTTATATCTAACCCTATTTTAATGTGATGATAAGGCCACCCCTCAGTCACCTTTGGAAGTGCATCACATACTCTGTGGATTGATCATCCTCCAAGCAGCATCAGACACCCATTTCTTTAAAAGAACCTAAATTATGTTTCGAACTAGTTTTGATAAAGAACTCCACCCAAAAGACATATGATTCATCCATCATATGACATGAGTTTCTCCCATCGTGGCATATAAGTTTTACTTCATGTAGTGATTCCTTTTATAGGGAACCCCTTTTGGAGCATCCTCTCTTGTCATGATATAGTCCCCCATCATTTAGAAAATGTAAGAATAAAAATCATTTATGGGTACTTAAAGAAAATACATAAAGGTCACCACCATGGTGTAACCCTAGGTCTATATCATGGTTTCTATATATGAATTACCTTCCTTTTCGAAAAATAAAGTCATACCACATTCCACTCCACACACTTCCCAACTAGGTTGAGGTTTTCTATCTTTAGTAGTATGGATCTATATGGAAACCATGAACCTATTACCTATTTAAAATAAAAATATCCAAAAACATCTGTTAGAATCATTCAAATCCTCATAATCTGAATTCAAATACCAATTCATACAATATAAATTTCTCTATATCTAAACAATAAAAATTTCATATAAATTCCATCAAATATAAAATTAAAGGTTATTAAATACTCACAAACATAGAAATTATAATCCATACGTAGTCTTTCTAGTATATAAACATTAGTCTAGACCGATATAGGATATTATTTCCAGATCGAGTGATCATGTCAGATGCCTGAATGTAAAATGAAAACCGATAATGAAAATCCAACAAAAATAAGACACATTTCACCAAATGTCATGTTAAAAACTCATCACCACCATGAAACATATAAATAGTTCTCAAGGGCCCCCATATATCCTATGATTCAAAATAATTTTCAACACATTCTTTCATAGTATTATATTTCAACAGTATATAACTCTCTTCTCAAAAAGGATGATTCCTAGGAATAGTGATCTAGTCTCTTGGAATCACCATCCATAAATACACTTCTAGTTGTACATGAACACACTTAACATATCATACACTTCACCAAAAAAAATTCCATTCAAAAACATAATTAATATCTCTTTCAAAACTCTCCTTAAAATTCATGACCTCAATGGTCGACTCTCTATTATATATCCCAATCCTGATTCCTTAATTTCATGAATGTATTATGTGATCATCAAAATTACCATAATAATGTTTGAACTAAAGATATGGATGAATTAAATGATTGATTCCTTAAACACACCCATAGTCCATTAAAATCTATCCATGAGTGTTGAATAATCTATGATCACAATCACTCCTAGATCACATCAACTTTATCCTCATCCATATAAAAAAAACATCAGAAAAAATATTTAAATCCCCAATCTAGTATTATTTTGGGATCCAAATAAAATAGAATCATTACAGTCTCTTACATTATTGTTCCATGTAAACATTCCACTAACTAGAATTACTAAATCTATGATCCTTCCCATATATGGGTTTTACCTTTACATCCGATATGATTCGCCCCATTAAATAATATCCTAATGATCAATATAATAAGATGAAATCCATGATTTTTAAAGACAATGATATTTCAATTACCACACAAAATAACAAGCATTGACTATATGACTCATATCAATGTTACAATATGAAACACTAATTGGTACCCATTCATATCTCACTAGAAATGTCATATTTAAAGATGAAAGATATTTTATCGAAAATAAATGAGACACACTACAATTAGTAATGATTATCTCCCTAACATATCTCTTACCTTATAAATTTACTTGAGCTCTATACCCATCTAGATCTAATAGGAGAACATGTCTCTCATCCCTTGCCTCATTCACCCATATGGATATTTTTTGTTATTAAATTATATCATATTATGTATACTATTATGTTTTAATCCATCCATCATGTCACCATCATTAATTAGAGAGACACCAATCATTCCCATGAAATTATCATGTAACCATGATTTCAAGTATTCAATCAAATCCATTCATCCTTACCATACACATGGTGTCTCAAAGATCTAAAATCATATCATTTACTATATATAATGAACATACACTATCTCTAACAAATTACGAAATTTTATATAAATTAATAGATGATCTAATTACCCTCTTCCCAATAATTTTTACCTTTCTCAATAAAAATATCAGATGTTCTTACATGATATCGATCATGAACTCATCTGAACTCAACTAATGTACACTCCCTACTTCCCAATCATGAAAAGTGAATAATTTAATTTCTTGAGATACTCACTATATTCACCACTTATTTCATTTTTTTTGTGTACATATGAACCATTATATATAATATATCATGAATTAATTTAACTTTAATGTATTTAGTGTTTCATTTAATTTTATTTCATTAATAGAGATTATGATTGAAAAGCTACCAAAGTGGTAAGTTTATATTTTATAAAGTCAACACACATGGGATTATTTTTGTTTATGTATCTATTGAAGGAATAATTTTATATTTATATCATATAATAGATCAATCTTATTTTATTATATTTTTTCATGATATTTTCCCTGTATTATTACCATTTTTTACTCTCTTTGGAGCTTTGAGTGATTAAAATTTTTTTAAGAAAATATGGTTTTATTTCTCTAATCGGCTAGAAATACATTTCCATCAAAACCCATGTTTTCTAAAAATGTTTTCATTTTGTATCATTTTATAATTTATTTAATAATGAAATGTTTACTCATTTCTACATTTTATATGATGTTTTTAAAGGAATATTCATGTAGTTTTCAAATCAAATTTTCATCATATTTTCATGAATATGGAAATGAAGTATTTTTTTAACATGTAAGACATGGAAATTGTTTTCCCCCATCATTAAAAATGTATATATTAAAGAATCTTTTACAAGATTTAGATGGTTATTTTAAAATAAAATGGTTTTCAAAATGTTTGTTACCTTTAATTTTAAAATTATTTTCAATTTTAAAACAATATTTTATTAAAAAAATGTTTTTAATAATCCTTTTATGGTATTATACTCATAAAAAACATAAACCATTTATTAAGCTTATAATATAATAGGGATATTTAGTATTGATATCATCCTAATTTATTATTTGGATGGTTTTTGATCAGTTTGAAAGAGGATGTAAAATGTTTTTACCACTCACCATATTACTCTGGATGGTTTATGGTTATGTTTATTTTTTGGGTAACCTCTTATAATTTTATATGATACATTTCAATATGAATTTTTATCTTCATTGTGTTTCTCACTATTATTATAAATAATGTGTGTATTTTTTAGGTACTTACTAGAGACTGATATTTCCCCTAGATGCATCAGTATGTATCACCCAAAAAAATAGATTGGGTTTTGGCTGAATAATTACCCATTTGTATAGTTGTATGGCCATGATGACCTACTAGTATGAGATATTCTAGAATAGGGACTCGATAGTATGTTTTAGATGTCCATAATTATGTATTGCATCATAATAAACTAATTTATTTATATTCTATTTGATTATTCCGTTAGTTATAATAACCATGGTTATGTTTACTAACAAGGTGATTATTTAAGAGGAATTATTTTCATTTCATTTTTCCCTTCCATGTTATACTCATGTTATTGAATAAATCTCATGTTTTTTAGTTATTTAACTACCAATATTGATCACTCCAAATTTCATCAAATTAGAAAATGTACACTTACCCTTAATGTGAATTTGAGATCACATATTCTATATGTTTCATTTCCCCTAGGATAACTGGAATTGTTTTGAGTGATATGCATGGATGCTCTAAATTGGATAATGGAATTATCAATGAAAAAACATTTTGTATTTTATTTTTTCAATTTTATTAATAGTGACATGTTTTTATAAAGTTTCAAATGTTAAATATACCATTTAATCCTTTGATATGTGATTGTTTTTATCCAATGAATGTATAACAAAGTGGACACCAGTTATGGGATATTTGGGTTGCTACACTACTATTAGTATTAGAAAATGTTATGTGGAATCCTTGAAAAATATATATTAAAAAACATATATTATAGAACATAACCCACTTATTTAATTTGACTTTAATTATTATAGAAAGACCTAATTTTGGGTACCTAATATATTTTGTGGATATTCCAAGAAAATATGTCCTTTTTGGATACTACAAATGGATATGGTTCTAGCATAGAAGTACATATAGGTAATAAATCTAAAATGGGTACATTGATTTTGTCTTAATCATCACCTTCTGCTCGAAAATATTACTTACTTCACACATTTTATTGAAACTCCTTGGGGATATGCTTCGGATCATTCATATTTTCCATAGAACCCATTGTAATGGATATTAAAAATATTAATTTCCCCTAAAAACTGTTTTTATGAATCATTGATTAGGTATGCATAAATTTGACCAGTATTGGGGTTTCTATAGAAATATCAAATGATTATTGATTAGGTGACCTAACCCATGTCCTATAAAATTGGAATAATGTTCCATAATAAGATGATGGCATCACCTAGGAATTATTTCCTTATAAATCTTGAGTAGATAGAATAATGTACCTATTAGTATATAGAAAATTATAAATGGGAAACTCATCCTGAAGCATAGTCATAAAACAATGAAATTAAAAATAATAATATTTTATTCTACAGAATATGATATACTTAACAACGAGTATAAATAACACACAAAATTTATATCACGAAATTTAATCTCTTCGATATCTTATAGAATACCTAACCCCGATTCAAAATGAACCGTTATATTGTATACCATAATAAAATATAAATTAAATTGGAAGGAATTAATATTAACAACTAGATTATGAATATTATGGATATCTATTGATTATAAATAAGATTATTATCATTAAAAAAGATAAATACTTTAGAAAAACTGTATTTATATAAAACATGGTATAGTCATGATTTGTGAAAAAAAATTATAAATTATTTTTACCACATTTTTAAAATTTATTTGTAAAAAATAAAACTCATTTTTTTAATTCTAAATTACAAAATTTACATAGGGTTAATTTTTGGTATTTTTCTGAAAGCTTTAGTTTTTTGATGAGCAGTGAAGAATACCGAATTTTATTTGAAAAATACCTTTTGGTTCAAATTAGTTATAAAAAATTATATTTTAAATAGGTTTAAATGTAAATATATATATATATATATATATATATATATTATTATTCAATTTTGGTATTTCTAGTCATTTCCACATTTAATTTTGATATAAAATCTTTTTAAACGTTTGAACATTATCTTATTGAAAATCATTTTTATCACGTCTGAGGGATTAATATTAAATTAAAATTTTTCTCGTATATGAGTAGAATTTATAAAAAATTGATGAAATATTTGGAATAAGAATAATTTATATTATTTTATAATTTTTAAATTATGTTTTTACAAAAATTAATGGAGAAAATTTAAAAATTATAGACCATGTTTAAGGTAAAAATGAATTTACTCGATGATGAAAGTAAAAAGATAAGGGAAACCGAACTGAAGAGTTGCCTAAAATATATTTTAAGGAAATTTTTCATTCATATTATTTCTATATCTTGATAATAATAATTTTTTTTATCGTTTTTGGCATGTAGAAAAAATGGTTACACCTTTTACTTTCAAAAAGTTGAAAGTGTGCGACTCACCTAAATTATAAAAGGCCACCCCCTCTCACCAATTCTTCAAACCTTCATAAATGTTTTGATTAATAAATAAAATACCTAATATATTCCCATAATAAATCCAATAATCCACGTAAAATTACTTTTTAATTAATTAAATCCCCAAACCGTTTTTCTCATAACTATGGAGGTATACTAAAAAAGTCGTAACGCTCTTCAATGAGTGTTTTTATTATATTTCTTTCCCGAACTCCATAAATTATTATTAAAAAATATTATATAAAAAAATTAGTATAATAAATATACTAATATGTTTTTTTATTAATGTAATTACCTACCTTCATCCCCACTTCCATCAATTTGGTTACAGAATCACCATTTGTATGTATGGAAGATTTCCACCTCATGAACTGATGCAATTTGTTTTTTCCTTTAGCACCTCTCGTAGTTGTGTATGATGATGAATATAATATATATATATAAGATATTTATTACATTTATATACTTATTTTGTAATTATAACATATATTTCTTCTTAATTTACCTTTTGTATGGGAGACAATACTATCTCTTGTGAGTTTCGTGGGGTACCGCCTCATGAAACGATGTGATTCATTTATAAATAATGCTTAAATGATATTTTTAATGATAATATATGATATGAAAGAAATAATTATGATATTAATTACATATTTTTCATTATGATATAATAACAATATATCATTTTATTTCATATAATTTCACTTACTAAAAGATGATAACATCGTTCGTGTATGAGTAGACAATTACCTTAACCAAATGATGTGACACGATTTTCATTAGCAAAACTCATTAATGATAAATATAATAATATTTAATAAAACAAGATATTATATATGATGTTATTATATTTCTATGAGGATAAAAAATTTCATAACTTATTTCCATATTGATCATTGAAAAACAGAACTGTTACTCATGCTTACGTACGACCTTCCATCTCAATGTTTGCAATGTAGTTCATTTTTCATAAACATCATTAATGATTTTTTAGAAGTATGACTTATTTATAGATATTATAATTTTTTTATTATTTTTATGAATTATATGTTTAAATAATTAATTATTTGACCATTGTCATCCCACTAAAGTTATTTCTGACACATACATCAAATATCATGAAAACATTTAACACACACATAACTGATTATGTTATCATATATATAATGATAATAAGTGAAATAAATGGTATAATAAAATAAGAAGTTGTTATTAAGAAATTAAATATTGAAAATGTTTTTATTATTCATGAATATAATGATTGTACGTGGTGATTGAGATTCAAGGTAAGGGTTTGTCATCAAACTTTTACGTCGGTTAGACATATACCATATTCATCACTTAATTATTTTGTATGGTGTATATACATACATTTGTATATGTTATATCATGAATTAATTTCTATTCATGTTATTTTATGTTTAATTGTTTTTTAAAACTTATCAACATCCCATTTAATTAATTTAATTAACTTTTAATGGTTAATGAAGGTTATAATATAGAATTGTCACCTTTGGAAAAAATATGTTACAAATTTCTAGTCATTGATTTTTATAATGTAATTTTATTGTGTTTTACGTATTATAGAATTATATAATTAAAATAAAACTAATACTTTTTTGAAAACGGATTAACTTATTTAACAAAAAAAACATTGCAGTTTGGAATAACAGAATAAAGAGAGAGTATAATTGATACATTCTTATGTCAAGTGTTATAGTCTGAATCATTATCAAGTTGTAATTTTACCAAGAGTTACTTGAATTAAAATTACATAGAGGTAAATTTTAATTCATGTTATATTGATGTATCTCTTCATTTTTGGTCATGACATTCATATGCATGTTTCTGATGAAAATTGGGAAGGCCCAACATATGTTGATGTGGGTGAATCCTCATCCACCCATGGGATCCCCAGTTAAAATGAGCTACAATAGGGGTTCTATGAAGTATTACACTCAAACATGCTGAAATATAAACATATTTTCCTATGATAACTCATCCCCATCTAATGTTGATTCTTATAATCCAATATATATAGTTTCCATTACCGAAGGATGAAAGATTCATTATAAATGGTTGATTTTGGAGGGAATATATATTAGGTTTGGTCGAATAATATCTTCCTAAGAAGGTTTCATTGTCGGGTAACTATTCTTTTAGTGTGCGATTTTTCTAATTATTAAATATAACTAGAGAATAAAGATCAAGTCACCTATGTGGTTAGTCGTATGGATGGGTAATCACACGTGTTAAGGAAAATAAAATCATCAACCAAGGTTATGTGTAGATTTTGATATGTGAACCCTAATTGATAATGTCATGACTCGGTCAAAGAAGACTAATTAGATACATAAAGGTATTTATCTCAAAAAAAATTCATATATTGATGTATCATCTATGGTATGGGAAACACCTATGTGGATAGTTAGATCTGTGATAAAATGGAAACATAACCCATTTAGATACATCATGAAGAGTATGATGCGTGAACAAATGGATATATGACCTATTTTTCAATTTCATTCAGAAATGGATATGTGAATACATGGATATGTGATAGGAAGTTCAACATGTATGGGATGAATATGTTAAGAAACAACTACATCAACATGAACATATATATGGAAATTGATAATGTGAGAAGTCACATATTTCGATGCAAATAGCAATGTAGATCAAATTGAATGCATCGATACAATTTTTTATGTGGCCAAATTGGCCAAATAATTCATGCTGATCAATTTCCTATTTTATCACTACAGGGAACTCCTACAATTTGAAATTTTATGTAGTTGGAAACAGTAGTTTATAGGTGGTAGGTGAAAGTTTTGGAACGATTGTTCTATGTGAGTTTCTTTCAGAGAACACCATGTGGGAAAAACATATATAAGGGGAGAATAAAATGAAGGGGTACAATTAAGAAGAAGGAATATTTAGAGGGAAATGGTAAAGGGATAAATAACTAAATATAAATGAGGATGATGAAGATAGTGCAACAGAACATTGTTTTTATTATAAATCCCTTCGGAGTGAACTATTTTTTATTTTTAGGATCATTTTTACTCTATTTTTAATAACAATTAATTTAAATTTAATGTAATTGTTGGTATGGTTTTCTAAATTAGTCACGGGGGAATGAGATTATGATGGTATGAAGATTTACCTCACTCATGCATTATGAATTGTAGGTCTCCTCCCTTTCCTCACTAATAAATTTATTTATGAACAGTTAGTATCCAAACTCGGGAGATATTTCTCTATCTATATAATTAATATGCTCTCATTTTGATTGAAATTTGATATAATATTAGACCATATATTTGTTTTTCAACATGTTGACTCATCAGGTATATAAATAGGTATTTATCAAGGATGTTTTATGATCCTTTTCTATATCGACTGGCCACTCAAGAGAGTTAATCATGTACTTTACCTGGTCAGAGAGTGATTGACCTTGAATGAGAGAAAACTATATAAAAATTAAAATTTATAAAAAATCCTTATATCCAAAAAATTTCTTCTTCTATAATCCTTAATTTTATTTAACATGCTTGTTCTCTTCTATTTATCTATTTTCTTAAAACATCTGGAAATCTCCGTACCATATTCATCATCCCATAAGCATCATCACCACCATTTCACCCACTTTACACCAATTTTTTCTTGTATTAGAATTTTTTCATTATTTTTTCACACTAAAACACACCGTTTACAAATATCCTTCCCTCGAGATCGACCCCTACTCTCTACTACAAAAGTATTAAATAGGTTATATAAATAAATAATTTTTCATAGTCATAATGAAAAATGGGGCATTGAGTTCAGGAAACCATGAGATTAATCAATCCCACCTATCTTTTATACCATTATACCACGGAATTCCCAATGATGTCCCACTATATTTGATAAAAGATTTAATGGAATAGTGCATCAGTTTCCACTAAGATGACTTTCTTAGGATGAAATGAAGATAATTGTTCTTTTCCATTTTTAAATTGAAATTTGAAGGTATGGTTACAAGAATATGAAAAAGAAATATTTAACTCATGGGACAATCATTACAATGTATTATTCATAAAATTTTACTCAGGGATGATAATTTAATAAATGAGGAATAAAATCACCAGATTTTTTCAAGAAGAAGGTGAATTGTTCCATAAATATTTGGAGGGGATCAAAGAGATTATTTGATAGTTCCCAAACATCAATGTACCCCCAGGTTCTCATGGATGCCTTATATTATAGTATTACACCAAATCATCAAACCCTATTTGATAAGTCATCTGGAGAAGATATCTACGATAATAATGTTAAAGGGAACATGCTTATTTTCAATAATCTGACTTATAATTCACAAGATACATGTTATAGGAGTAGTACCATGGTCTGTAATGAAAATAAACACACATATCAAGATGATGGATTATTTTTTGGTGTTTACAATGAAAATTATAAACATAATCTCAATGAGCTTTGTTAACAAGGTGGGATATTTGGATATTCATAGAAATGCATCCCAAATTTCAATATGTCAGCCAATTTCTTAGAAAAAGATAAAATTGATGAGTATAACACTATAATAAATCTTCGAAATGATAATCTATCATATAAAAAACCCAAGGCTTCCAAAACAATCCAAAACTCTCAAATAGGTAACATAGATTGTTGAGACCTCATGTGTTCCATGCATTCCAATAGAATAGATAATTTTTTAATAATAAGAAAAGGGATGAGGAATTATGTTCCAATGATGAATTAAATGGGATTTTCTGACTATTTAATTATTATTTTGATGAGAAAAAAATAGAATAATGACTTTAAAAGGCATATAATAAATCTAAGATTAAACAAATTGACTTTAATGTTTTATAGTTAATTAAAAAATAGAGATTTAAAGACATGGGTAAGTTTTATATTATGACCTAGTAATCTCCTTTTGATAATTCCATGGTATTAACCACTATTATTAGACTCAACACTTGATAGAAAGTAAAAAAAACGCAAAATATATTTCCATGAAAATCTTATTCGGAAAACTGAACACAATTTGAAGACATAAAAATATATGAATTTTAACTATCTTACCAAAAGTTATTCACACCTTATTTTACATGATGGAAAATAAATGGAGGAAAACTATAAATAAATAAGAAATAAATGTAATAATAAAATTGTAGTGGAAACTGAGAGTGTTTGTACCATAGTGAAGAATTATCCCCAACCATTCCCTTCATTCATAGAATCAGGATGTTAAATCAGGACTTTAAATTACTTATATTTCTGATTTTTCTAAGAAGTTGAATTTCAGTATCCCTTTACTAGATACTTTTATTAACATACCTTCTTATCTAAAATATCTTAATCAAATATGTTTTGAAATGAAAAACATGTAAGAGTTCATGACCTAAAATTTCTTATAGGAGTGTAGTGAAATACTAGAAAATATGATACCTACTAAAATTCATGAATCATAATGTTTTTTATTCCAAACACTATTTCTAATAGGGTATCTCAGTTTAATTACATGTGTCAAATTAGAGAAAGTATCAATTTTATTACCTTAGAATTATTCCAACAATTGATGGAGGGTGTTTGAATACCAAATGTTTCTATTTTGTATCTAATAGATATATCTATTACCCACCCCATTAAAAGTATTTATTACATGCTTGTTGTAGTTGTTAATCTCTTTTTTCATATTTTTTTCTCATTTTCAAAAGGTAATATGATATTTCACCCCCTATTATTCTTATAACAACTTTTATTTCAACAGGGGGTGGGGGATGTCATATTTGTTTCAAAGGGAAAATTATTTTTGAACCTTTCTGACTACAGGGAGTAATTTAATGTTATTAAATAGAAAAATATGCTATGATGGGAAATCTCATAAAAAGAGATGTGTTAATGAATATTGATGATATTGTAGATAAAGAGGGGCATTATTTTTTTTATTATGATTTAATAAATCCATGAAACTTCTTAGTATCCTATGTATATATGAATTGGAGTTAGTTTGGATAAAGATGAGGATCCCCTATATGAATTTGGATGGGAATTCCTAGTCCACGTAGACAAATTGTATAAAGATCATATTATTTACTAAATTTAAGAAACATCATTGATAGAGTTATTTTTTGATATTACAACTAATACTGGAGTTGGTTTTGCAATTAATATTCCATGAGATATAACGAGAACCTCAGACCCCCTAAACTAAGTCTCTTACATTATGAAAATTCCGTCTCACTAAGTTTCTCAAACTTTTATCATCTCATGTGAAGTATAATTTCATTATGGAAGACTCAATTTTACCAGTCAACATAATCTCTTTCATTGGAGGGATGTTAAGAATAAAATATTATTTATCTTATTAATAAAATTAAATATGTTATTGGGTGGTCTATTAGATCTATCAGAGGTATGTATCCATTTATTTATGCATAAAATACTAGTAAAACCCTACCACAAGTATAGATTTGATGCAAAAGAAGAATAAATCCAAATTTGAAAGTTGTCATCAAAGAAGAAGTCACTAATATATTCTATGGTGGGATAATTTTTCTTTTCTATTATAGTTCTCGGTTGAGTCTAGTATATGTTTTCTCAGAGAAGGATAGTTTTAAATTTATAACCATTGAGAAAACTGAAAATATTTATGTTATGAAAGATACCATGTGGATGGTTTTTCGAGATTATATATATCCTAACTATAACAAAAGAAAAAGTCATTTCCCTTTGACATTACATTATCAAATTCATGAATAGTTGGATAGAAATAAAATTTTATATTACATGGGTGGATTTCTGGGATACAATTACATTCTAATACCACATAATAGAAGTAAAATACCACATTTACATTCACTTTTGGGATATTTTATGTAACATCCCAAATAAGTAAAGAATTATGCATTTTCTTATCTATGTCTATTTATGAATTAGATGGTGATTTAAAGGCTTAAAATGAGAATAAATCCAATCTTAAGCATAGAATACTCTAATATTTTTTAAAATATTGTTTCACCGCCTTTTAGTGGAAAACCTTTTTTAAATAAAACTTTTGACAATTTTATAATATCTATTCGTCCAAATAAACTTATTCTTTAGGACTGGGATATTGAAATTTACTTTGGATAAATTTTTGGTATTTTTTAGACAATTTTCATTTTTTAATGAATAGAGAAAAATACTACATTTTACTTCAAAGATGCTTTTTCTTTTAATTTAATTATATAGATTGATTCTCCTTTTAATTTGTTTTAAAGTATAATTAGAATATTTTTCTACCATTTAATCTAATTTAGGCCATTTAATTTAATTTCACATTGTAATTGGGCATAAACAAGTGTCAATCTTTTGATAAATATTGTTTCTAAAAAACCCGCTATTTGTGTTGACAACGAGAATTATTCTTTAAATTAATTACTGAAATTTATGTGTTTGTAATTTGGTAAAATAGATTCCATATTTTGAATCAAAAGGTCCAAATTATGTAATTAAGGGTCTTTTGTTTTTTGGACATTATGAATAGTAACGACAGTAATTATCATTAATTATCATGATTAATTAGTAATCAAGTTGTTAAGGGTAATAAAATAAAATAATAATAATATAAAATGACCCCAAAATGTGTCTTAATGTTACTGGTTGTGTCATGGACGACCATGGGATGCCTTTTTCCAACTTAGGGACCCCATGGAATAACTTTTTTGTGATAGTGACATTTTATCATTTTATTTTTAAAGAAAGGAAAATATTACAAATGTATGTAACATCTAAGTAAAACAATTTTAATTTTGTATAAATAAATGATATATTAAACTATAAATACTCATTGGAAAGCTAAAAATATTTCCTACATCATGGTATTTCTTTTAATTTTTAGACATTAAAGAAAATAAATTTATTTATGACACCATGATGATGTAGTGATTACCTCAATAATGAATATTGTAAAAAAAAATGGAAAGATAATGTAACATATAAGACTTAAACTTGTCAAAAACCTATTGGATGGGTGGATTTAGAACCCTTATCACATTATCCTAGAAATATATCATTGTGGGACCTTTAAAATCCGAAATGCATTTCATAATAAAGTAACATTTCATGACCTTCCAAGAGTGCCCCTCCTCACTCTTATAAAAGGCCCCCACCTCTACCCCCTTACCAACACCTCTCAAGACATTGGATTCAACAAACTATGCTTATTGTATCTCTCCACATCCCTCTATTCATCATATAAGACTTACCTTAAGCATAAACCTCTTTGAGAAACCCTTTTGGTTCAAACCAAGGAGAGTTACCCGACATAAAGGTAATGTATTCTCTTATGTTCTTTTGTTTTATTTTTATTCTCAAACCCCCTAAACTCTTTTTATTCCTTTATTTTGTAACAAAAAAGTATCTTCAATATACTAGGATGTTGTTATGAGAAGTATTTTATTTACACTTACACACACTCCCGTCTAATGGTTAAAGAACATATTGTTTCTGTGAGTGGCGAATTACTGCCTCATAAAATGATGATTGTTCAATCTTATTTTAACACCTTTCATAGTGGCCATTAAGATGTCACTCTATTTATATATGATATATATTATGTTTATGTTTTCCTTATGATTATTTTTTTTTCATTTATGGCATACATTTATGGTTTCCATTATGGGTAAACGCTATAATTTCATTTTAGGAATTGCAGACTACCACCACCAAAAAGTGATTTGATTCGTTAATTACATATGTGGGATGTATAAAGGATGGAGTTAATGATTTTATATATGATATTATATGGGAATTATAATACACATTTACATCAATATGATTTCATTCCATTAAATATGAAATATAAATGAAAGTGGCGTTCATGCGTACGTACGGCTTACCGTCTCCATGAATGGTGCATTTAATTTCTTACCTCTAAATATTATGTAATATTATAAATTCAAGTATATACTAGATATATATATATGATATATATGATATATAAATCATGAATATAATTCAGGATATAATAGATATTTTACCACATGAACAACTTGTAATTATAAGAAGTTTATTTTTGACTCAAGTACCAAGGATCAACAAAATGACCGTTATTAACTTAAATGATTACATAATGTTAATAACATGGTAATAAGTGATATAAAAGAATAATGAACTTGAAAAATGATATTAATCAAGTATATATTTACTCTAGTTTATTATTAAGGAGATTAATGAACAATCGAGTCATGTCAGACATGAGGTAAGGGACTTTGTCTCAATCTCCTTTCATTGAGTCATACTTTGTTTTAATACATGAATTTATTTTATACAGTGTATAAAACCCTTTGAATTTTAAATTCATTCAAAAGGAATATTTTTATATGAATAATTTTACTAAATGAAAAAAGAAATTTTTTTGTCTTACGTATGCAGCGACAACGACTTCCCCGCCGCTGTGACCATTATTTGAGTTTCGGCTTCCTCTACAAGCCAATTTTTTTTTTTAAAATGAAAAACATATACCATGTTTTACTTTTTTTTATTTTGGTATTGAAAATGGTTTTGATAATGTTTTTATTATATCATTGTGTTGTATTGATATCTTCTAATTGAAATGTGGAAATGTTATGTTTCTTTTATGCATGTTTTATGAGATACTATTATGTTATGGTTCTTGGGCATTGTTTATGAAGTTAGGTGGTTTTGTGATAAATTAAGGGTGGGTAAGCCCACGAAAGCTCTTTCTTGCATTGGGTAATGTGGAAAAGTTAAACAATAAGGTTTCTCTGAAGAGATTTGGGGAATATACTATGATGGATATTCCCAACATAACCATGAGATTTACTCCCTAAGTAAGAATGTTATGAATGACTCAAGTTACCTTTATGTATTATGATTTCTATGAATTATTCATAAACATTATGATTTCATGAGGTATGTTAGAGTGCTTATGTTTTATGAGTAAAGTATGATTTCAATGATTCTTATGTATACATGGGAGAAGGCTTTCTTTCTGTATTTTTATATCCTTTACTGAGTTTTTTATGCTCATCCCATGTTTTTGAAATGTTTTTCACAGGTCAAGGGAAAGGTACATGATGTGATGATAGTGTCAGGGAAGTGTCAGGAAAGAATCTATGTTTTATTTTAAATATGTTTGCTTTAATTAGAAAAGTGAATATTGTCTTTGATGTAACCACCTTGTTTAAAAGTGGAATGTAATGCATGATTTGTGATCTAATTATCTAAAACTCTAAACCAAAAAAGATCCTTAATGTGTGTTCTTAAAATAAATCATGATTAAGTAATGTTTAAGGCAGGGGACTTATAGTTGGTATAAAAGGTCGGTTTATATAACTTTAGGAGTTATAATTCAATTAAATGATTATAGAAAAAATATTTTTTTATCACCAAATTGAAATGATATAGAATTTGAAGATTAACATGTTGCTTCATCTAAGACATGTTTTTTCAGAATGGTTTTCCGGAGAGGAAACAGGGAAGCAGTGCTAGGAAGGAATACAGAAGGAAATGACCTTCCAAATCAGCATCCTGAGATGGTTGGAATTGTAACTGAACTGTTTGTTGCAGTAATGGCGTAGTTGACTCAAGTGATAAATGGTGGTGGTATCCATGTGCGAGATCAGCCAGATCAACCGTAGAGGAACATGTTAGTGGTGGAACATTTCATGAGGAAACATACCCCATCATTCAAATGATTATCTAACCCTGTTCTAGTTGAATGGTTGATTAAAGCATTGGAAAATATTTTTGATCTCATGGGGTGTACAGAAAGTCAAAAGGTTAGTCTTGCAGTTTTCTGTTTGGAGGGTGAAGTAGATCAGTGGTGGTCGATGGTTAAAAATATTAGGGATGCTGATGAGATTGATGCTCTTGACTTGGATGAATTCAAAGGTAAGTTTCTTGAGAAATATTTTCCTAAGGCTATTCGACTTAGGATGGAAAAACAATTCTTGGAATTGAGGCAAGGGGACGACTCAGTGGCTGCTTATGAAGAAACTTTCACTCGATTGGCAAGGTATGCTCCAAATTTTATCTGAGAAATTTATAGTAAAATCAATCGGTTTTACTTAGGATTAAATCAAAAATATAGAAGGGAATTAGCTTCTAGTGAGATTAAAATTTAAGAATAGATTGTTTGATGTGCTGAGATGGTGGAAATGGAGTTTATCGATGATCAAGTTTTCTATGACAACTAACAGAAGAAGAGACCGAGTTGGTAGGAGAAAGGGAAGAATGATTCAAAAATGTCTGATGGTAAGAAAACTAAGTTTTCAGTTTCTGATAAATGTGGTAAAAAGCATGCTGGGGAATGTCTTTTGAATTCTAGAAAGTGCTACTGATGTTGTAATATGGGACATAAGGCCCGTGATTGCACCGGAAAAGATCCGGGTGATTGTAAGACCAAATTTGATTTACAGTTAGTGAAATGTTTGAAGTGCAAAGAGATGGGTCATCATGCAAATGAGTTTTCGAAAAAGAGCTCGAATGATGGGAAGAAGTCAGACTACAAGAAAAAAGGTGTGGTGAAATCATTTGCAACTACATTAGAAGATGTTAGGCCATCAAATGAAATGGAATCAGGTACCTTGTTTTTTCAGATTATGCCAAGGTGTTGTTTGATTCAGGTTCTACACATTCTTTCATCTCTAAAAACTTTTCTAGTAAATTGGGAATTCCGTCTCATGAAATGACTCCTTAACATGTGGTAAAAACACCCCAGGGAAATGATGAGGAAAAAATAAGTTATAAGAATATTCCTATCCTTATCCATGGAAAGAACCTACTTGAAAACCTTATTATTTTACCTCTAGTAGAGTTTGTTGTTATCCTGGGTATGGATTGGCTCTCTGTTTACCATGCTAAGATTGATTTTTGAGCTAAGGAAGTTTCTTTTCAGAAAGACTTTTATTTTTTGTACAGGAATGAACCCTTACTGTTGTTAACATATCAAGAGGCTGAGAAACATGTAAAAGATAAAAATTAATGTTACCTTGCACATATTCTTTAAAACAAAGGAACCGTTCAAATTAATGATGTGCCAGGGGTAAAAGAGTATCCTGATGTTTTTCCGGATGAGTTTCCTAGAGTAATACCAGATCAAAAAGTAGAAATTACTGTTGACTTAGTTCCTGATGCTAAGCTAATTTCAAAACCCCCTTATCGAATGGCTCAAATTGAACTTTTAGATTTGAAGGATCAATTGCAAGATATATTAGAGAAAGGTTTCATTCGACCTAGAACATCCCCATGAGGTGTTCCTATCATATTTGTTAAAAAGAAAGATGGTTCAATGAGACATTGAATTGATTATACAGCCTTGAATAACACCACTGTTAAGAAAAAATATCTTTTGCCTCATATCAATGATTTTTTTGATCAGCTCTAGGGAGCTCAGTATTTTTCAAAGATTGACCTGAGATTGGGGTACCATCAGTTGAAGGTAAAGGAAGTAGATATTATGAATACTGCGTTTCGTACAAAATATAGCCATTATAAATTTGTAGTAATGCCTTTTGGGTTAACCAATGCACCTGTTGTATTCATGTACCTTATGAATAGAATTTTCCATGAGTTCTTGTATACGATTGTGGTTGTTTTCGTTGATGATATTTTTCTATTTTCTAAAAGTAAAGAAGAGCATGAAATTCATTTAAGGGTTATTTTGAAAAACTTAAAAGAAAATAAATTGTATGGGAAATTCAACAAGTGTGTGTTTTGGTTCCAACAAATTTATTTCCTAGGTCACGTTGTTTCTAAATATGGAATAACTATTGATCCTTTAAAAACAAAGGTTGTTGAAGAATGGCCAAGACCCAGAAATGTAACCGAGATTTGTAGTATTCTTTTTTTGGCAGGCTATTACTGAAGGTTTCTTAAAAAAATTTCATGGTTATCTAGTCTAATGACTATGTTAACTCGAAAAGGTGTTATGTTCATCTGGACAAATGAATGTGATGATTATTCTCAGTAATTGAAAATAAGATTGGTGAATAATCCAATTTTGGCACTACCTTCCAAGAATGGTGAGTTTGTTATCTACAGGGATGCTTCACTGAAAGTACATGGTTGCATCCTAATGTATAATGATCAGGTAATTTCTTATGCTTCGCGTTAGTTGAAAACTCATGAGACAAATTACCCTACACTTGATTTGGAATTAGCTGCTGTTGTTTTCTCTTTAAAAATTTATAGGCATCATTTTTATGGAGTAAAGTGTGAAATATATACCTATAACAAAAGACTAAAGTATATATTCACTTAGAAAGAATTGAACAAGAGACAGAGGAGATGGATAGAATTAATCACAGATTAACATTGTACAATTAGTTACCATCCAAGAAAAGATAATAAAGTGGAAGATGCTTTGAGTAGAAAAAGTAATGTTTTATTAACAATGTTGTTATTGGAAAATGATCCTTAGGTTAAGGATTTGATGAATTTTGTCTTGGAAGTTGTTGGTGCAATAAATTCTTCTATTTTTTTCAGGTATTAGGGAAATCTTCTCTATCAGACAGAATTAAGAAAGTGCAGAAGAAAGACAGTGGGTTTCAGAAAAAGGAAGAGCTGGTTCAGAAGGGTATGTTACATGAATTCAACATTGATAATGATTATATTTTGAGATTTGGGAAGATATTGTGTGTGCTTTGTGATTCACAATTGAAAAGGGAGTTGTTATGTGAAGCTCATAGTTCTCCGTTT
Organism: Viscum album; assembly: GCA_963277665.1. Lineage (NCBI taxonomy): Eukaryota > Viridiplantae > Streptophyta > Magnoliopsida > Santalales > Viscaceae > Viscum > Viscum album. The sequence goes on along the minus strand of OY728135.1, from coordinate 1,077,719,353 downwards.
TCAGTTCATCTAGGAAGTACTATGTTGTATAGAGATATTTGGGAGTATTACTGGTGGGACGGAATGAAAAGAGATCTTGCTGATTTTACTGTGAAGTGTTTGACTTGTCAATAGGATAAAGTAGAGAGGCATTTACTAAAAGGGATGCTTCAGCCTTTACAAGTGCCCGAGTGGAAATGGGAGAATATATCTATGGACTTCATTGTGGGATTTAGGAAGACACCTCTAGGTGATAATGCAATCTGCGTTATTGTTGATCGCTAGAATAAATCTGCTCATTTCCTTGCTATACGAGATACGTTTTCCCTATATCAAATTTCTCATTTGTATCTTAAAGAGATAGTCAGTCTACATGAAGTTCCCCTCTCCATTGTATCTGATCATGATCCTAGGTTTACTTCTAACTTTTGGAAAGGCCTTCAGAAGTCGTTGGCTACTGAATTAGATTTTAGTATGAATTTTCATCCCCAATCAGATGGGCAGTCAGAATGAACAATTCCGACTTTAGAGGATATGCTATGTGCTTGTTCGATGGATTATCAAGGAAGTTGGGAAATACATCTTTCATTGGTAGAGTTTTCTTATAATAACAGTTTTCATTCCAGTATACATATGGAACCATTTGAAGTATTATATAGGAAGCGGTGTCAAACTCCAGATTTTTGGGATGAAGTGGGTGAAGGGAAGCTGATGGGACTAGAATTGGTAGAATAGTTGGAAAAAAACATTCAGCTGATACAGAATCACATCAGAATAGATCAAAGAATGAAGAAAAGTTTTACGGACAACAGGAGGAAGGATCTCTCTTTTGAGGTTGGTGATCATGTCTTCCTTAATGTTTTACCATGGAAACTGTGATGCGATTTGGTAAGAAAGGAAAGTTGTGTCCAAGGTTGATTAGACCATATGAAATTCTGGAGTGAGTTGGATTAGTTGTATACCAAGTGGCTTTACATCCGAGTTTATCTTAGGTACACAATGTTTTTCATGTTTCAATGTTAAGGAAGTACATGCTATATCCATCTCTTGTTTTGAGTCCAGAGGTAGTTCAGCTAGAAGAGAATCTATCGTATAAGGAAAAACTGGTCCAGATTCTTGACCATAAGGAGAAATTATTGCGAAATAAGGTGATTCATCAAGTAAAGGTTTTGTGGAAAAACCACATGATTGAAGAGGCAACATGGGAATCTGAAAATGCAATGAGGGATAAATACCCAAACTAATTCGATAAGTAAATAAATTGCAGGGATGCATTTTTCAAAAGGGGGGAAGGATGTAACATCCAAAGTAATTAAATAATTATGGATTTCCATATATATGTCTATATATGAATTAGATAGTGTTTTAGAGGCTTAAAATGAGAATAAATCCAATCTTAAGCATAGAATACTCTAATATTTTTTAAAAGGTCGTTTTACCGCCTTTTGATGGAATTTTTTTTTAAATAAAACTTTTGACAATTTTATAAGATATATTTATCAAAATAAACTTATTCTTTAGGATTGATAGATTGAAATTTACTTTGGATAAATTTTTCGTATTTTTCTAACAATGTTTATTTTTTAATGAATAGAGAAAAATACGGCATTTTACATCAAAATTAATTTTTTATCTAATTTAATTATATAGATAAGTTGTCATTTTAATTTTTTTTAAAGTATAATTAGATTATATTTTTACCATTTAATACCATTTTAGTCATTTAAATTAATTTCACTTTGGAATTGTGCATAAACAAGTGTCAATCCTTGGATATATATTATTTCTAAAAAACCCGATATTAGTTTTGACAATGGAAATTATTTTTTAAATTATTTACTGAAATTTTTGTGTTTTGAATTTGGTAAAATGGATTTCATATTTGGTATCATAAGGTCCAAATTATATAATTAATAATCTTTTGTTTTTGGACATTATGAATAGTAATGATGGTAATTATCTTTAATTATCGTAACTAATTAGTAATTGGGTAGTTAAGGGTAATAAAATAATATAATAATAATAATAAATGACCCCAAAATGTGTCCTGATTCTATTGGTTGTGTCCTTTCCTACCATGGGATTCGTTGTGCAAACTTAGGGACCCCATGGAATCACTTTTGTGTGATAGTGAAATTTTATCATTTTATTTTTAAAGAAAGGAATATATAACAAAAGTATGTAACACCTAAGTAAAAATATTTTAATTTTGTCTAAATAAATGATCTCTTAGACTATAAATAGTCATTGTAAATCTAAAAATATTTAATACATCATGGTATTTTTTTATAATTTTTAGACATTAAATAAATAAATTTATTAATGACACTATGATGATGTAGTGATTACCTCATTAATGAATGATTTAAATAAAATGAGAAGATAATGTAAAATATAAGACTTAATCTTGTCAAAAATCTATTTTATGGGTGTATTTCAAAACCTTATCACCTTAGACTCTAAATATATCATTGTGGGACCTTTAAAATCCGAAAATAATGTCATAAAAAAGAAACATTTCATGACCTTTCAAGAGTGCCCCTCTTCCCTCTTATAAAAGGCCCTCAACTCTACCCCCTCACTGACACCTCTCAAGCCATTGGATCAACCAAAATATGCTCATTTTATCTCTACAAATACATCTCTTCATCATAGAATCCTTAACTTAGGCAGAACGATCTTAAAGAAACCCTTTTGGTTCAATCCAAGGGGAGTTACCCAATTTAAAGGTAATTTCTTCCCTTGTTTTCTTTGGTTTTATTTTGCTTCTACAACCACTTAAAATATTTTTATTCCTTTATTTTGTAACAAAACCAGTATATTCAATATACTATGATGTTTTTATGATAATTATTTGATTTACACTTACACACACTCCCATTTAATGGTCAAAGAACACACTGTTTCTATGAGTGGCGAATTACTGCCTCATGAAACAATGATTATTCGATCTTATTTTAACTCCATTCATGGTGGCCATTAAGATGTCACTATATTTACATATGATATATATTATTTTTATTTTTTCCTTATGATTATTTATTTTTAATTTATGGCATACCTTTATGGTTTCCATTATGGATAAACACGATAATTCCATTTTAGGAAGTGCGGACTACCGCCCCCTCAAAGTGATTTGATTCATTAATTCCATATGTGGGAGGTATAAAGGATGTATTTAATGGTGTTATATATGTTATTATACTGGAATTATAATATACCTTTATATCATTATAATTTTAATCCATAAATATGAAATAGAAATGAAAGTGCTGTTCATGCGTACATACTGCTTACCGTCTCCCTGAACGGTGCATTTCATTTCTTACCTCTAAATATTTTGTAATATTATAAATGCATGTATATATTGGATATATATGATATATATGATATCTAAATCATGTATATAATTCTAGATATAATTGATATTTAACCACATGAATAACTTGTAATTATAAGAAGTTTATTTTTGACTCAAGTACCATGGATCTACAAAATGACTGTTATTAACTTAAATGATTACATAATGTTCATAATATGGTAATATGTGATATAAAAGAATAATGAACTTGAAAAGGTTCTTAATCAAGTAGAAATTAACTCTTGTTTATTATTCAGTAGATTAAAGAATGATCGAGTCAAGTCGGACACGAGGTAAGGGACTTTGTCTCAATCTCCTTCCATTGAGGCATATTTTTTTAATACAAGAATATATATTATACAGTGTATAAATCCCATTTAATTTTAAATTCTTTCAAAAGGAATATATTTATACGAATCATTTTACTAAATGACAAAAGGAATGTTTTTGTCTTACGTATGCGGTGATAATGACTTCCCCACCACCTTGACCATTATTTGAGTTTCGGCTTCCTCTACAAGCCATAAATTTTTTAAATGAAAAATAAATACCATGTTTTACTTATATTATATTTTGGTATTGAAAACGGTTTTGATAATTTTTTGATTATATCAATGTGTTATATTGATATCATATGGTTGAAATGTGGAAATGTTATGTTTCATTTCTGCATGTTTTATGTGATACGATTATGTTATGGTTCTTGGGAATTGTTTATGAAGTCGGGTGGTTACATGATAAAATAAGGGTAGGTGAGCCCGATATATCTTTCCAATTAATTGGGTATCGTGAAGGACTTAAACACTATGGTTTCTCCGAAGAGATTTAGTGAATATATTGTGATGGGTATTCCAAACGTAACCATGAGAGTTACTCCCTACGTAAGAATTTTATGAATACCTCAAGTTACCATTATGTCTTTTGATATCTATGAGTTATTCATAAAACATATGATTTCATGAGGTATGTTAAAGTTCTCATGTTTTATGAGTAATGTATGAATTCAATGATTCTTATGTATACATGGGCTAGGGTTTTATTTCTGTATTTTTATTTCCCTTACTGATCTTTTTTATGCTCATCCCATGTTTTTGAAATGGATTTCATAGGTCAAGGGAAAGGCAAATGATGTGATGATAATGTCAGGGAAGTGTCAAGAAATAATCCATGTTTTATTTTAAATATGTTTCCTTTAATGATAAAAGTGAATATTGTCTTTGATGTAACCACCTTGTTTAAAAGTGGAATGTAATGCATGATTTATGATATAATTCTCTAAAACTCTAAACATAAAAAGATCATCAATGTGCATTCTTGAAATAACTCAAGATTAAGTAATGTTTAAGGTTGGGTCCTTATATATTCATACAAGAAAATTCACTTTAGCATGAGTAGTACTCCAACCACCTTTCAAAGGTGTACAATGGTTACATTTTATGAAATAATTTATTGGAGTATTGAAGTGTTAATGGATGATTTTTTTAATATCATCACTAATTTTAAAAGATGTAAAATGAGTTTAGAATCTTATTTATATAGGTGTGATGAGGAAAACCTTGTCAAAACTTGGGATAAATGTGAATTCAAGATTACTAAAGATGTTTTCTTAGACAATAATGTTCTAAGAGGGTAATTGAATTATAAAATGCTATGATTGAAGTGATTCATAAGCTTCCACCACAAAAAATATAAAATCCATCACAATTGTTTATAACATGTGGGGTTTTACTAGAGATTCATCATGAAATATTCTATAAATTTTCGTCTATTTTTCTTGCTCTTATTAAAGGATATACCATTTTTGTTTGATGCGAGCTATGAAGAAGCATTCAATCTATAAAAGATAAATATCACAATTTTACAAATCATCAATACCCCAAATTTTTCACTCCCAATATATGTTATGAGTGAAACAAGGGATTGGGTAGTAGGGGAAGTTTTATTTAAGATAAAAGAGAAACAATATCTTGTGATTTACTATACAATTAGGTTTCATTGATGATGATAAGAAACATTAGTATTACATTATGAAATAATTTTCTATTATTATGTGTTTCATAGTAAAATTTAAGAAATATAAAATATGGTAAAAAGTTATAATATTTAATAATATCTATTCTATAAAATATCTTTTGATAAAAATAAATCCATAGTGGTACTTATGAGGTTTGATTTTCATCTACAAGAGAATGATATTGTCTTTAAAGATAATAGTGTTTTTTTAAATTCGGTAGTTTACCACACGTAAAGGTTACACACTATCAAAACAAAAACTAGAAAGGAAGAAGTAAAAAATAGTTCATTTCAATCTGAATAATTTTTTTCTACTTCTACGAAGTAATCAGATTCATTTGTAGATGTTATTAAATTTTTGGCACTTGATATAATACTAAAATAACATTCACATAATAAAAGGAACAAGTTCATAACTGATGTTATGTACTACTTTTGGTATGATATTTTTATTTTTCAAAGGTTTGTTTACGGAATATTCAAGAGGCGTGTTTCTCAAGAGGAAATTATTTCTGTTTTAGAGTATTTCACACTTCTCAATGGTGTTGAAAAAATAGGTATGAGTGGACTACCCAAAACATCCTCCAATAATGTTATACAAGGAAACCCTATTTTATGATACAATAATATCTACTATAATATGGTAAAAATCTAAACATATGGGAAATTTGTGTAGGAAAAAATATTTGACATAGAAAGGGAATCTTGGAGTTGAAATTTTATATGTTTGGGGGTTATATTTCAACTGAAAATTTCTAGGTTCTTTTTAGAATTAATACATTTTTTTTTTGTAGACTATGTCTCAAAATGGGTTGAGGTAGTTGTAATGATAAATAATATTGACAGTAGTTTTGTGAATTTCACAAAGTAAAATATATTCTACCTATTTGTTATGCAGATATCTTTTATAACATATAATGATAAACAATTCAATAAATTTATATTCAATTCACAAACTAAAAAGTATTGTTACATTCATAGAACTGATTCCTCCTATCACCCATAGTCATGTGGGAATAGAGATATCTCAAAATTATAACCCAAAAAAATATTAAACTATGGGTACATCAATAAATGACATATTTTTAAAGTTAGATGTGGAAGTATGGGCCCAATAGACTACTAGTAAAACTCCCCTTGAGATACCTTCTTATAGGCTCCTTTTGAGTATAACCTATCATTTTCATGTAGATCTCTAAAAAAATCATTCATGTCCATAAAATCAATAAACTATAATTTCATGTCTATTAGTGAGAGTATATTCTTAGAGTTATGTGTGTCGAAATAAATTAAAATAGAATCGTATTATAATTTTAGAATATACATGGAAAGGAATAAAGATTTACATGATTCAATCATTACAAATAAGAAATTTAAATATTTATAGATAGTCTATAATTTTAATTCTAGGTGAAAATTGTTCGCTTCAAATCTATGGTATAGGTTTCCCGGACCATTAACAATTTGAAGAGGGCTGTTAAATGGAGGTGGGTATTAAATTGGACATGATAACCAACCATTATTGGTTAATGTCCAATCATTAAATCATAATTTGTAATGGAATCCAAAGGGTTTGGATTCATTATTTACTCTATAGAAATGAATATTTATAATGTCTAACTTAAGATTCTAATCTCATCACTTAATGGGATTCAACCCACGTTTCTTATTTTCAATTTTTTTTAATTTTTTCCTACTTATTTTCATTCTACAAAATTTTTTATATATGTTCTCTAACTTTTAAAGAGGTGCATCATTGACATAAAGGGTTCTGTAACAAGAGGAGTATAGATTTATTCCAAGTTGATATATGATAATCCTTACTTATTTTAGTCAATTATTAGTTGTAATTAATCCCATTAATATTTTCTTTCTCTTGGAAACTAATTGTGGGGGTCTTCCTTAGCGTTTCTAAAAACCACCCTGATTCATTATAAATATTCATTCTTCATTTTTAACTATATGAGATATTATTTTATTTTTTCCATAATATTGAATATTTTAACTAATGAATAGTAATGTTCATTTAAAATATTATGGGAAATGTTGGAATATTGAAATTTTTGATATCTCATGAAACCATCTTTCTATATAGTTAGTGCATAATTACTATATCACTTTTACAATTTAATATATCCCACATTAAGATTCATCATTGGAGACAATTATATGATCAAAATGTGGTTGAAGAGGGACATCATCCTATACCGTAGTTGTACTTCTATTCTAATACAACAAAAGACCCTAATTTTTAATTATTATTTTTTAAATATTCCTCCACATTTGAGAGATTTATCAAGTTTTATTTTTTGTAAATAGTAATTTTCAGGATCTCTTAGTTTGAAAAATAATATAAATTTTAAGCGTATGGGTATATAATTATATATATTTAGGATGATTGAATTGAATTTCAATTTGTACTGCCAAAATATTATCCTTTTATTATGCAGGGAGGAAGAAAAATTTCATGGGGGATGGAAATGTTGTTGAAACAATGTGTCCCACTTAACAAAAAACATATAATAATATGGAAATGAACCCGTAAAAAAACAAAAAAAATATTATGTTCATTAGGATTTCCCTTTCTTGAAAAATGTAAGTAGAAAAATTACATTCTCCCCATGTGTGCTTCAACTCCCTGATTTAATTGATAATCATTCTTCTCTTTCTGGTTAGATTAACTTGGTCCTAAGGAGGATTGAATCTCCCATTAATGAAGCTCACCGAAACATTGGATTTAGATTCCTCTTCAGAGATATTAATGTTGAATAGCCAGGACATCATGAGTCTATTAGACATTGCTCTCGCTTCTTCTCCCAAGGAGGTACATGGACCATAAAAGTATCTGGACCCAAAGATAGTAGATCCTCTTTTATATCTAACAACACCGCCACCTCTCATATCACAAGAAATGAAAGATCTATCAAAATTTCTTTTGAGACCTTTTATTGGTGGTTTTCATTTGATCCAAGCCCCCAAGATCATTTTTATTATACCTTCATTTTCTTCAAATCCCTATGGAATAAAACGTCTAAGAGACAGAGATTCAGATTGATTGATAAGTAGACCACATTATTAATCCACAATAACTCTAACTAGGATCTATATGTACCATTGATAAATCCATTTCCCATCCCTATATTTTTTTATAGTCTCCCATATAACCCAATATGTTATTGACGAAATCATGTTATGTTCCATCTATTCCATTGAGTTATCAGTGGTTCCCTTGTTCTGGGAAGTAGTATCCTCTACGATAGTATCTCTATATATAGAATTCCACTTTACCTTCTTTTGAAATGTCTAAACATCCTTATCAAATTCACCTTTGAGGAATAAGTGCTAGGTATATTAAATATTTGGATCATTGCAGCACCGTCATTTGAATTCCAGAATCACTCCCCCTTTTTAAATATTAACAGTCATGGGAATGGATTTATTTCATTGTCTCAATACCATAAAATTCATCTTTGGTGGTATCAAATTATAGTACAGGTTAGCATCACATGCATCTGAGCCACTACTAACATGAAACTTATTTCAGATGGCCTTGATGAGGCTCATTGTGAAAGGCTAGCCAATGTCGACATGGCTGAATCCCTTATTTCATCTTTGATCTACACATAAAATGAGTAGCAACGTGGGTTCTACCAAGGTCTGTAGTCAAATCACTTACAACATGAACTGATCCACTGAAGATACCACAACACCTATTGTTGTTTGGTTTTTCTCCTCCCATATTCATTAATGTATATTTTTATTGTATTTATATTTCCATATAAATGGATAATAGTAAAGGGTGTATATCACAGGGTTGATTGAACTGTATCTGACATAGAATATGTTAGGGTCAGTCTACAATGCTTCAATTGTGTGGCATTTCAAATTTATTGACAGAACAGGAGAGGAAAAGACAAATCATTTATATACTGTAGGAATTATAGATAATCTAATATGTTGAGTGAAAAATCTACATCAACAACAATGATGTGATGATTCATCATTTTGTATCTTAATCACTTGTATCAAGACTCGTCTGTGTTGTCCAAATTGGATACATAATTGGATTAGGCTACATTATAAATGTCTTTGTCAAAAAAATAGATACATGAAGGGAAAAACCTGTGTTTAGAGTTGGATACATGAAAAACTTGATTTCTAGTTGATTCAAAAACATCATTCGGATTCATCTTTGTATTAAAATTAGTAAGTGGCCCATTTGGATATGCCATTTAGAAATGACTATACGTACACAAAAAATTATTATTTTATTGAGATATAGGAATACAAGACCATCAAGGGGTATTATATATTTAGAGGCCTTATGAATCACCGATAAAAATATCTCTACCCCATGGGGGAAGATATCCAATGATATCATACTTGCTGAGTAAGAACTCCTAGGATCCCTTTTATGGTAGAAATTTTAACCCATGGTTTCCTTCTCACCACTTATGTGATATCTCAATATCACAGTGGATAATGGTCTTAAATTTATGAATCAAATATGTGATTTACTAAGGAGCTTAAAAGGATCATTTAGAGAGCCGCATGTAATCTTTGAGTCCATCTCCATTGTAGACAAATACATTTGTTTGGAGTAGCATATTTTGAGACAATTGAAATGGGCTTCACATCCACCCCTAAAATGTTGTTAGTCCTATAGAAAGTGATGATGTAAAGAATCACTAATCAAAAAGTGTCACTGACCACTCCTCTCCCTGCATTTATCCTTGAATTCATGAGATACCAGTATTCAGTTTCAGATCATGGAATGGCGGCATCTATCTCACCTAATGTCCCATTGGTGGTTGTCTGGGTAAATCAAGGGAATTACTTCTATCCATGGAATTTTTGAGGTATGGATCTCTTTCCCATTATTTCATTAGAAATTCATGGTCCACCACAAGGCACTTGGTTCTCACCACCAAATCTGAATCAGATGGGGGGTGCTGGGATTTGTTCTCTAGCTCCAATATAGACAATCATCCCATGATGAGAATAAGTGATTGATCCATCACCTCTTGTTAATTACTATTAATTCATCTGAACCTTTTCTATAGAAACTCCACAAATTCTTATGTTTCCAAATTTTCCATTTTTCTTATGTAGATGAATATCATATTTTCTAGCCTACTAGAACACCTAAACTAAAAACTCACATGAGGTGTCCATCTACAGTTTAATTGAGGTAGGTGATATTTCTTGAGCAACTATTATGTACTGATTCCTATCATGGAATAAGGTGTGAGAAAGGAATATATAGAACAAAATTAAATGTAATTAGGTACACTCAGTCAAAAATAATATCTAGATGGTAGAAGGTAAAGGGAGAGATTATCAAAGGCATATAAGGTTGAGGAAGACATGACAGCAGAAAAAGTTTATTTTTTTGAGTACATTATGAGGGATGGATTTTATATTTTTGGTTTAATTTTGTTACTGTATTGATAAAAACATTTTGAATAAATATAACTTCATTCTCTATAATATTTTATATATAATTATTTTGTGGATGAGGGTATAATTTTAGTAATTTTTTCCTCACTAATGATTTAGTCATTGTATTAGTATTCCATTTTCTAATGATCAAGTTATTTATGAAAATTTACTTTCAAAACAAAGAGGGAGTTTTTTTGGTTATTGATGGAATTAATAACTTTTTATGTACAAGGATATCTGGCAATAGGGGAGACCATAAAAGGTTGGGTCAGTATGTTTCCTCATATAGTTTCTAGGGATTTTTTATATGAGAAAATACTAGCACCATTATCCAAGAGTCTCAGGACTTGAGAGAGTTGTTTAGCCACTTTTCCTAGTTCAGTTGCAGCTAAACATGAGTGACAGATAAAAAAAGTAACACCTATCAAAATAGAATTTCCTTCCAAAAAAATCCCATTCACTAGTCCTTGATTTATTCAACATTTTTGTTCTGCTTTGTTTCTATTTGTACTTGAATCATTGGGCTATCTCCTCTCTCTAGACATCAATATACCAGCCTCATCACCCTATTCTCTCCCAACATACAACCATTATTATTTTTCTGAGTTCTTATTTATTTATTTGATCACACTAGACCTAACTTATTTATAAGCCTTTCCCTACAGATCAACCCCAACTATCCGCTACAGTAATATTAAGTAGGGTATATAAATAATTAATTTTAAATAGACCTAGTGAAAACCCTAGGTGTATGGTATTGGCTCCTATTCTTATCCATTGTGTATGGGGGGTTATTTTGGATATATTGATTGTATTGTTCTTTATGTCCATATATGTTAAAGATATTCAATAGATTGATTTTATGAAAGTGGGGATCAATTCATCGATTTCTAGGGACATATATTGATTCTAGTAGTGATGTTAGAGGATGTGATCAGGGAGTTTCAAAATTCTCTATTTGATGTACCTCTTTCTGCATTAATGATATATGGGCACCTTAATTTATTTTATTTCTACAATTTTAATAATTGATTTTTTTAGATGTTTTCTTTAGAAGACTCATACTTTTTCATTTAAAGGATGAGAACTAGTTTTGAAGAGGTTTTTCACTACCTGATGACATCCCCGAGTGAAAATGGGATGGAATATTCATAGACTATATTAAAATAATTTTGTAAATATTGATTGTCCATAACATCATTTAGGTGATAGAAAATTAACATATGATGTTGGAACACTTCATTTCAATCAGGGACAATATCTTAATGGTGGCTCTGGGACAGTTGTAAAAGCATGATATTATCCAGTTCCATGGGGTACCCTAAATGATTTTATCAGAACTATTTGAATGGTTGATATCATAATTGTAGAAAGCGATACATGAAGTATTCCTGAAACTATTTAGGATTAGTGTGATGTTACAACCCCCAAAAGGTAGGCACATTGAGTGCACTATCTAGATATTTGTGGACATGTTTAGATATTGTTTTTCCACTTAATCCATATCTATGAGGATTCCTTTTCCTTCATAGAGTTTTTTATAATAATATGTATCACTCTATGATTGGAATAATTCCTTTTAATTCCTTGTATAGGAGACCCAATAGACTAATCTTATACCAAATCAAGATTTGAAAGAAATATCATATTAGTCTATATATGGTTTTGGAAATTATGGATTGAGGTAAGGTGATTCATGATTGTATGAGGAAATACATGTTTCAATATAAATAATACACATATCAAAAGTATAGTCTCTTTCATATTGAGTAAGTGTGGATTGTTTTCATGATTTTATTCCCAAATCTTGGATTTTGAAGCTTTTACTAGGGAGGAATGTTATACCAGATGTTCATTGGGTAATTTTAGATCACAATGGGTGTTGGAAAGGTTGTTTATTTTCTATCCTTACCCACACATTTGGATAGGGTGCATGACATCTTCCATCTGTAGATGACGATATATTCTTATGATCCTATTCGTGTTATTGACTATGTTGAGATAAACATTGAGGATAGATCCACATTTAAAAATAACCTAGTGCTGATCGAGGATCATTATGAGAAGAACCTGTGAGGGTAGACCATTACCTAGGTATATGTGTTCAAGAAGCACGGGGCATGTAGAATTGGTCATTTTAAAAGATCCAGATGTGGGCTATGTATCCCCACCTTATAAATTATCTTTTTCTTCTAGGATACAAAAAAAATACTTAAAGGGGTAATAATGTATGGACCCTATTTTTTAAATCAAATACATTGAAATATATTAAAGAATATTTTTATATCTAGGAACTAAGATAGAATGTGATTCTGAGGCTCAGTGAGTATGAAATTAAAATTTAAATGATCCTAAATATAAATATCACCTCAAAATGGTTTTAATGAAAACATCAAAATGGATTCTCATATCTATATTATGACAAAAAGTATTATTCTAAAACATGAGGTTTACTCTTTGTGTGTCCTAATGTTGGTCGGAACTGGATGATTCATTATGGTGGTCATTGGTGGATCATTTTAATAAAATAAATAAATTATAAAAATTTATTTTATTCTTAATTCTTAAATGTGTTAATTTTATCAATTTAAAAACTTTTATAATATTAAAGCATGGTTAGACGGATAACCCTAGGAGGTCTCAGAAACAGAACCCACAATGCTAGTGAATGTGTTCATCAATAATGATCAATCAAAATCGAGTTATGGATCATTAATTTTTGAAGTATCCCCTTGGATTAGATGATCGAGCATGGATATTTTTACGGATTTCGATCCATATTTTTCTCCCAAAGAATGATCCCACTATGTTTTAAATATCATCTAATCTTGATATTTTATGAATCTCACACTAGAGTTTCCTAATATATGATTAATGGAAAAGAATTATTATCCCATTATTTTTTAACACTGTTTATTGTGACTTTTACTCACCCGTTCTTTGAGTTATTCTCCTTTTTCCTATGGGGTCACGATTCAATATATTAAAGGAGGGTTCCAGCATGATTGAACACAATAAGTTATGGAGGATTAGAGAATTCTGAATAGATTGGTGTATTATATATGGATTAAGATAGATCATGAGCTTCAGTTGACACTATATAGATTTGGGATCTATAGTAGTGTGGGGAATGGGAGGAACATGAAAAACATGATGGGTCTTCACATATTTATCCAGATCCAATTTATGTTGACTAGAAGTATGTAATTGAACATCTAATAGGATTCCCATAATTTATAGTTGTTTAATCAACATAGAAATCAGTGGATATTTTCATTCCATATATATGAATGAATGAAGTAATGTTTCAATGGAAAACCCAACCACACATCATGTATCAGAAAAGAAAAGAATATGTGTGCCCCCCATGGTTATGAAACATGGGTTTTAGAAAAGTTATAGATCATGAACTGTGTGGCTAGAACACATGCGATGTGACCCTACCTGGTTTCCCAATCCCTTTCCCCAATTACACATTCCATGTACCTATGTGATCTACCACATAATGTAATTTTTGAGAACATAGGGTCACAAATGTATCATGTCACAACCAAGTGGATGACTAGGTACACTGACACAGAATGAGGTATATGGGAATGTCCAGGAGCACATGGTGAAGTCCTGAGTGGCTGGGACATTCCATCTATGACCCATACACACCATGTACTATGACATAACTTCTAAGTCATGTCTAAATGATATCACTTCCAGTTGATGAGGTGGGGTCACATGTGGTTTGGTCCCCCATACATACCCAGTATTCCCTCATTTGATTTCTTCCTCTTGTATCTGAATAATTTAGACATAGATTTTGGACAATTATTGGCCTATCATAAGTGGGATTCGAGGTTGATGTCGATTATGGCCTTCATTGAGTCACACAACATATGATGCGAGATATTATAAGTGTGATGCTTCTTTAGGAAAAGCATGTTGTTGTAGTAACCATGAATGATCTTTAGAGAGTTTCTAGGTTCAGTAATCCCCTTTTTCACTAGGTCAAGAATTTCCCATACTATTAATGATATTTAGAGGTTTATACTACCTTTCCAAAATAGTTTATGGGTTCCCTATATTCATTATAAAAATAAACGAAGAACCCCATTACATAGGTATAGGTACCCTATCTAAGGAGTTGTACTCCCTCATCCTCAATCAATAATGGGGTCTGATTATTCCATTGGATTTGTGGATCCCATGAATATATAGTGCGGTTTCATGGAGTGGGACACTCCACCCATATTCTATTGACGTTTCATTTAATGTTGGGCATTGGTTATGTACTCTCGGATTTGTAACCATACTCAATGACTTCATTTGGATTGTCAGATGGATATCCCATTTCACACCCATATAGGTTTATGTATGATTATGTATATGTGTATATATTGGGTTTCATTTCCATATTTATTTAGGTTGATAAAACTATTTTTGTATCTCTCTATTACTCTAATGCGGTTTCTGAGGTGTCTACTAGGTATGTATAAACTCTCCCAAATATGTGGTTTTTCCTTCATGTGCCATGTCTTATAAGGAAAAAATGTATCAACCATGATTATAGTTTTTTTATAGTTGTAGATGGGTTCATAGATAAAGTATGGTGTTTGAGATTTGATATCATGAGTTGGTCTCTCTAATATTACTTTATATCCAGTTTTTTGTTGGGTTGTTACATCATTTATGGGTTTGGTTTTATTTCTCCCTATAAAATTTTATTTTATTTTTTTAACACTAATGTGTTCCATATAGTTTATTTCATGTATGGTTTTTCACTAGATGTTATAGTACTTAATTTATATTCCTATTTACTCCTAAATTGAGATTGTAGGGTGTATAAGGGCACGTGAATTAAGAATAAGGATCCTATTTTAGTTATCCCTTATCAGTATTTTTTCTACCACATGGACCATTTGAGGTAGGGTTGGGCTTGTATTAGATCATCCTTCTACTGACTAGGTGATCCCTAGTTGCTTTGGCCATTTAAAAGTTTTTTGATTAACATTTCTTGTAAATCATCTTGTTTATATTCTGGATCTTTTTTTCAAGTAATGTTTATTTTTAAATGATAATAATTTTTTATAATTATTATCCAACTAAAAAGAATAATAAAATTATTTTTTATTCATGTGGTTTTACATGTCCCATCACCAATTCATTTATCTGTGACTCATTCCCTATATATGAGTTCCTTGTAAATTAAACATACCTTCTCTTTTTCCTTTTGGCCAGGAACCTCCCTTTTCCATGTCATTATTCATTGGATTCATACTCAAATGAACTTATCTATTACTCTACCATTGTTTTTGGATATTTTATACTATATTATATTCCTTAAATTTGTTAAAAAAATATTTAATGTTTTTTGTGGGTTATTTTTATTAATATTTAGAGTGAATCTATTTGTAATATCTCCATGTGAAATAATCGTTCTACCCCCTTTTTCCAATTCAATGATGCATTTATTATATTACTAGATATTTTTTTGAAATAGAATATTATTCCACACAATTTATATATGAATTTCATATAAATAATTTTTTTCAGAAATTTCATAGAAATCTCTAATTTCAAATTTTAATTTTCTTATTTAACCAAAAAGCTGTTTTTTATCTAAATACGAATCCATTGAAATTCCTTTTATGTGATTATGAATCTTATTAAAATTATTCCATCAATATTATTTCCATATATGAATTATGTTGTATCATTACCTATTGGAGGACTAATTAGTCACTACATTTTTGTTACTTAATCATGTTCATGGTATATCTGTAGTGTTTATTACCTAATTAAAGTCAATGATCAAATTATATTTTCATCCATTTTTTAAAGGGTATTCACATAAAAAACAGTCATTATTTGATTAATGAAAATTATCTACTTAATTGTATAGCCTTCATCTATATAGTGTATATACAAGGTCTTTTATTATCTTGATTGAATGTTATTTACCTGTATTATTACTGGATTCCATTCGACACATATTTCTTTTTTATGGTTTTAGTATTTTATAATTATAGGAATTAAGAATCATTTATTTATATGATTCCATTTGAAAATGATATGAACTTCTTTTTTATCATAGTCTTTATGATGTGTTGAATAAAACCAATTTTCATTCCATGTGTCCTTATTATATGTTGAATGGTTTATCGTATGTAGAACATGATAGTATGTATTAATGGGTTTGGGGTAAAATTATCCTTCTAAGTAATGAGTGAAAAATTTAAATCTCATGATATATATACATGTGAATGATTTTGATTTTAACAAGCATATGTGCAATGCATTACTCATAAAGGTGATTTATATGTGAGTATAATTACTTTTCCACACATGCATGGTAATAAGTGTGTGACTCATAAAATTAGTATTTCCCTATATTTATATAGGGAAATTTTTAGAAATATGTCACATTTTATCAATATTTAAATAACTATGTTATGGTCTCACCAATCATGTGACTTGAATTGTATTTTCACACTCTTATTATTAATTTATTATGTTATTTAATGTATTATTTCATGATTTATAATCTATGATTTATTGGTAATTACATTATTCTATATGAAAATTATACCCATATTATAATATTTTACTCACTTATAATCTATTATTGTTATCTGTATTTTTATACCCATGGTGAGAATTGGATCTCACCCAATAGTTAGGTTTATATTACTCTAGGTGAAAAAGAAAACTATAAAACAATTATTTCTAATAAGATTATATTTTATCGATGATTCATGAGATATGTTGAAGGATTTTTATGGATTATGTAGTTTATATATAGTTGGAAAAATGTTTTTTTAAATGAATGATCATGTGTTCATCTACATAAATATATGTCCCAATTTTTTTAAATACTAATTTCTAAAAAGGTCATTGGGTTATAAATATATAATCATCTTGTAATTATGGATATACACCAATTCCATTTTATACATGTTTATATTCTTATCATCAAATCTAAGAGTGTGAGTTCTAGGGCCCCTCATTCAGTGCTAGAGTCATCATGTGAGAGATTAAGGGTCCCTTATTTCTTTTGAAATTTGAATAATACTTGAATAATCTCAAGAAAAATATTCCATTTTCATTTATTATCTATTCCATAAATTTGCAGAACCTATTTCACATTCTATATAAACCTGATTCATAATCATAGGGATATTTTTAGTGACCACCTACTTCATACATGGATTTAATTTACCAATATGATAATTAATTCCTCTTCAAATAACATTTTATCACCTAAGTTACATGTAGATTAAAATATCATGAAAATATATTCCTGCAACATATGACATGATCCCTATATATTGGAAAATAAAATCCCCACCATCAGGCACCAGATCAACAAAAACTATCATCCCACTTGATTGAAAACCCCAGAATCAAATCATAGGTATATGTATCTATAATGATATAATGAAAAAAAATATGAATTAATCTTCCCATGACATCATATATTCATGATATGAAGAATTTCCATTATAATATCTCAATTACACCATTCTTTTTTGGAATAAATGTTAAACCATAGCTCAAATCATCCCAAAATTAGATTCCATGAAATGGAAACAAGGCCAAGGGTAGGGGAGGGTCATATATACCTTATTCCAGTCATGAAATCCTAAAATAACCCCCCCCCCCACACACTCACATATGAGAATAATGTGGGGATAATAAGTGTTATGGACATATTAATGTGGTTCTCCCTGATTTATTTATTCTCCTTAAATAGTAAGTGTGGCCTACCCATAACTAATGAGTATTCAATTATTTTAATTATATTTTAGGTTTCATGTTAGGTCATTAGAATAAGGGCCATAGTAAAAAAACCATTATTGTGGGATATTTATAGTGAAACCCATTTGGATGTGATGCAAAGGCCCACCCTCGATCTCCTTCTGTAGTTCATCACATATTCCATGGACTATTCATCCTCCTAGAATCACCTAGAACTAATTTCTTTAAAATGACTTAAATTATTTATCCTCATGGTTGTGAAAAAGCACTCCACAAAAAAAAAATATTTTGCAGTATGGTTTCAAAATATTAAATACCTTCTTATTCAAAAAATAAAGACATAATACAGGCCACTCCAAACACCGACCAAATGTGTTGGGGATTTCTATCTTTAGTAGTATTCATTTCTATCGAAACCAAGAACCTATTCCAACATTCAACCAAGAAAATGAGACATCACTCATGAAAATAAAAATATGAAAAACCATCTCCTTGAAGCATTCAAATCCTCATAATGCTGATTCAAATTCTAATTCAGATAAAGTAACTTTCTTCATGCCTAAAAAATTAAAATTTCTCAAAAAATTTACCACCTATAACAATAAAGGTCATTAAATAATCCCATACATATCACATCCAATCCCATTGATGTCTTCCCAGTATATAACCATTAGTCTAAACCCATAAAATATCAAGTTTCATTGTCTAATTAACATGTTCGATTCCTAAATCTGAAATAAAATTTTACAATGAAACTATAAGAAAAACAAGACATATTTCACCAAATGTCAAGTTAAACCCTAATCCCAATCATCAAAAAACTAGATTGTTCTCAACTTCCCCCATCTATCCTAAGAAGTAAAATAATTTTCAACACATTCATTCATAGTATTATAGTTCAATAAAATAAAAGTATCCTCTTAGAAAGGATGATTCTTAGGAATAGTGATCCACACTATTGGAATCATCTATAAAAAAACACTTCCATAGGTACATCAATACTCTTAATACAGTATCCACTTCACTGTACCAAATTCAATTCAAAAAACCAAATTTATAACTCTTTCAAACCACTCATTAAAATTCATGACCTCACCGGTCAATTCTCTATTACATATACCATTCGTGATTCCTTAATTTCATGATAGTATTATGTGATCATCTAAATTCCCACACTAATGATCAAACAAATGATATGGTTAAATTTAATGATTTATTCTTTAAACCCACCCACATTCCACTATAATCTATCCATGAGTTCTGGAGCATCTATGATCTTAAAAACTCCTAGATCAAATCAACTCTATCTTGATCCCGACAAAAACATTAAAAATTAAACTAAAACCTTATCTAAATCCAAAATCTAGTATTATTCTGGGATCCAAAAAAAATTGAATCATAACAGTCACTGACTTGCTTGTTCAAGGTAAACTATCCACTGACTAGTATTAAAAAAACCATGCCCCTTCCTATATAGAGGTATTTTGTTCACAACCAATATGATTATCCCCATCAAAAGACTATCCTTATGATCACTATATAAGATGAAATCCATGATTTTTATAGCCAATGAAATTTCAATTACCACACAAAACAACAAGAACTGACTATACCACTCATATCAAAGTTCCAATATGAAACACTAATTGGTACACATTCATATCTCACCAGGAATTTCAAATTCAATGATGAATGATATTTCATCCTTAATGAATGAAACACATTACAATGATTAATGGTTCTCCCTCAAATATATATCTTACCTTATAAATTTACTTGATCTCTATACCCATACGGATAAAATAGAAAGAGATTTATCTACTCCCAAGACACATTCACCCATATGGAAATTATGTTTTATGAAATAATATCATATCATGTATACCATTATAGTTTAATCCATCCATCATGTCACCATCATTCCATATAGAGACACCAATAAATTCATTTTAAATCATCATGTAACCATGAATTCAAGTATTCAATCAAATCCATTTATCCTTAACATACACATGGTATATTAGTGAATTAAAATCTTTACAATCACTATATTTAATGAAAATACACTATCTCTAACACATCAGGAATTCTCCTAAAAATTAATGGAGAAAGTCATTCCCCTCTGACTGAAAACATTTACCTTTCTCAAGAAAACTCTCACATGTTCTTACACTATATCCATATCGAACTCATTTTTACTAAAATATTGTACACTACCATACTACCCAATAATTAAACATGAATGATTTATTCATGTGAGATACTCACTATATTCACCACTTATTTCATTTTTTATGTACATACGAACCATTTTATATGTTATATGATAAATTATTTTAACTTTGTTGTCTTTAATGTTTCATTTCATTTTATTTATTTAATGTGGATTATGATGGAAAACCTACCAATGTGGTAAGAGTATATTTCATAATGTCAACATGCATGGTATTGTTTTTTAAGTCTCTATTAAAGGATTTATTTTATATTTATATCATAAAATAAATAAATTTTATTCTATTATGGTTATTCATGATATTTTATATTTAAGAGTAACATTTTTTATTTTTTTATGGTTCTTAATGTGATTAAGAATTGATTTAGGAAAATCTCATTTCATTTCTCTAATCATTCGGAAATACATTTCCCAAAAAACCCAAGTTTTCGAAATTTTTTTAATTTTTTTTATCAATTTCTGTATTATTTAATATTGAAATTTTAAATCATTTTTATATTTTATATAATTTTATTAATGGATCATTCATTTCATTTTAAAATTAATATCTATTTGGATTTTCTAAAATACATGAGTATAATATTTTTTAACATGTAAGATAGAAAGAGTTTTCCCCCATCATGAATAGAAAATATTTTAAAGCATATTTTACATGTTTTAGAGGTTTATTTTCAAATAATTGGGGTTTTTAAATGTCTTTTTACCTTTTTGTTTGAAAATTATTTTATATTTTAAAAGGTTATTTTACCAGAAAATTGTTTTTGATAATACTTTTATGGTATTTCTACTCATCAAAAACATAATCCCTTTATTGAAATTATAATCCAATAGGGATATTTTTTATTTATATCTTCCTAATTTTTTATTGGGATGGTATATGATCAGTTTGATCGAGGTTGTACAATGTTATTACCCTTCATCATATTACTCACAATTTTTTACGATTAGGTTTATTGATGTGTTAACCACATAGAATTTTATATGAAACATTTTCAATATGATTTTTTACCTAGATTGTGTTTCACCCTTTTCATATGAAGAATGTGTGGATTTTTTATGTTCTTGTTAGAACCTTCTATTTACCCTTAAGGAATCGGTATGTATAATCAAAAAAAAATTGGCTTTTGGCAAAGGAATTTCCAATTTGTATAGTTTTCTGGCAATAATGACCTGCTAGTATGAGATGTCCTACCATACAGAATTGACAGTATGTTTTAGTTGCCCATCACTATTTATTCCATCATTATGAACTAATATATTGATATCAAATTTGATTATATAATTAGTTATAATATCCATGATTATGTTTCATCTCAAGGAGGTTATTTATGTGGAATTATTTTTTCATCATTTATCAATTTCATGTTATGCTCAAGTTGTTGAATAAATTTCATGTGCTTCAATTAATTAACTACCCATATTTTTCATTAAAAAATTAATAATATCATCAAATTTAACCTTTCCCTTAATGAGAATCTAGGATAACCCATTTCATATGTTCTATTTTATTTAGGACACTAGGAATTTTTTTTGAGTAATATGCAAGGATACTCTAAATGGAATTCTACAAGAAAATAGTTTTTGTATTTTATGTTTTAAATTTTAACAATAGAGACTTGTATTTATCTATTTTACATAGTCAAATATACTATTTGATCCTTTGATATGTTATTATTTTTATCTAATGAAGGTATAATAAAGTTTACACAAGTTCTGGGCTACAAAAGTCACAACACTATTGATGGTATCTAAGAATGTTTAGTGGAATCCTTGAAAACTATATTTTATAAAACATATATTATAAAACATAACCCCCTAATTAAATTTTTGTTCAATTATTAGGGAAAACCTAATTTTCGGTAACTAATATATTGTGTGGACATTCTAGGGAAATTTATCCTTTTTGGATTCTACAAATGGATATAGTTTGGGCATAAAAGTAGTTAGGGATAATAAATCTAAAATGGACGCATTGATCATGCCCTAATCATCACCTCGTGCTCAAAAATAGGGTTTACTACAGACATATTTTAAAAATACTAAGGGATATGATTACTATATTTCAAATTTTCATTAGAAACCCTTATAATGGATTTAAAAACATGATATCCCAAAGCAAAATTTTTTTATTAATCAATGTTTAGGTATGTATAAATATTTCAATTTATGTTATTTGTGTCATTAGTTTTTTATATATTTTGTTTCATAATTATATGATAAAAGATGTTTGATTCCATAACTCAAAAATGGAACCTTGAGTAATTAAATGGAACTTAATCAATGCACCTATTCTAAGATTTAAAATGATTGTGTCAGTGTTGTGGATAAGATAATTCTTTGAGGTGAACTAGTCAACCAAACATTATCATCATACAATGAAATTGAATCATGTTATAAAATGAAATAGAAAGTATTACCTATTTATTATGGGATATATGGGATAATGAATAATAACAGAAAAAAAGTTAAAAGAAGGATAAATTGTATATGGAAAAGAAGGATTTTTACACATGCAATAATTGTGGAAATAAACATTGTGGTAATTTCTTAAAGGCAATGGGAGTTAGATAAATCTAATTAATTTAATGACATCAAGGTCATGATTTAAGGGTAAGGTAATGGTTTCCAATTTTTAATTATTCCACTATAAGGATATGGGGAAGTATTTAAATGATTACCCAATGCATAAAATGAATATTCCTAAAATGTACTTGATGGATCCTGTCCAAGCTTATGCTACTACCATAAATTAAGCATAAAGAAAAATGTTATTTTATTTTTATTCAAGAATTATTTCATTTTAGTATTTTATCATTAATATTCTTGTTATACCAATTATTTAATATATAAGTATTGTACTGTGTTACTTCTTCATCGAGTATTTTAAATCATATTTTTAATAGTCATGATGACCATGAAAAATGATTTTGTTGAATTTTATACTTCGTGGAAAATAAATTATTGAACTAATGACAATATTTATTATGTTACTAATTTGGAGATGATTATTTTTGGATAAAGAGATGATTAATATGGAAAATTTTAAATTAGACAGTACTGAATACCTTGGAACTAATAAATTATTTTTTGAAAAAGTAGTTTATGATATGAGTAAAAGAGTTAACAACATTTTTGGATTAATAGAATATATCTAATAATCTAGGGTTTATTTAAGTAATAATTAAGGATTACTATTTTCAATAAGATGTTATGGTAATTGTTTTTATTACCATTTTTCAAGAGAATACAGTTTCAGGTATTCATATGGTCGGTATTCCATGATTATGAACTACTTCTTATTGTTTGGAGGGATTAATGATAAATTCATTTTGGAAATTTAGTGTCCTTATTTATAATATATTGGAACATAATCATTCAAACAGTTCAGAAGGACATCTATAACGACCCAATGTTTTTCAATGGAAATTCCCTTCTTATATTAATGTCATAAAATAACATGAAAATACAACATAATGAACTACTGAGTGATAAGTGACCTTTAAAAATAAGTTTTTCACTTATGTGTTTGGAATTTTAAAAATCTGACATACATAGTTGTGCTAAAGAAGATATTTGGAGTCTAATAAAACAAATATAATATTTGGTGAATAGTAATATACCCTTAGGAATAGTAACATACCCTTATAAATAGTTATTCGACCCTTATGAATAGTAAATCATCCAACATAAGAGTAACCTTACCCATGATTAAATAAATAAAATTTAGACATCTTAGAAAGTGAAAATTTGACCTTAGTAAACGTTTTGAAATTTTGTAAGTCATAAATAAATAATTATAATTAATTAATTAATTTAAATGAAAATTCATTTTCTTAAATATTATTCATTATTTATCAAATCAATGTATTATTGTTTTTAGATAATTTTATAAGACCCTATGTAATTTTTGAAAGCACTATAAAATTGGTTTTAATCTTAAAAACTATTTTTAAGTAAATTATGATTTTAATTAAATATTAAATTAATAATATTTATAATGTTATTTTTGAAAAATGTAATTCATTTTTTTATTCTAAACATTGAATAATTTTAGGGGTAAATTTTTGGGATTTTTCGGAAATACTTGAATTTTTGATGAATAGTAGAATCTGATAATTCACAATAAATGATAAATAATAGATTAATTGAGTCATCGATGTTGTTCTGATGATGTAAGCCCAATTGGTACGATATCACATGATAAAATTACTATTCTTGGTCTTTCAAGACTAACTAATCCTTGTCTTATGGGAAATTAATAAACTAATGAATTTTATATTAAAGAAACCCCTCTCCCCTCCACTATAAAAGACACCCTTCACATCGTCATTTCCTCACACCTCTAAAGCTCCAAGACTTCTCTAAACTCTGCAAAAAAACCTTCCCTAGCCCCTACCCCACGTCCAAGAGCTTTTGGTGACAATAAAATACCATGCTTAGGCCCTTAAGGAGGTTCTCAAGAGAAGGATTCAGGAGGTAATTTCTCTCCCTCTTCTCCTTTAATTTCCTTTAAAGTTCAAGTTCATTTCTTAATATCTCCCCACCTATCTTCATTTAAATGGTATTTTAACTCCATTATTATAAATATTCTATAATTTATGATTCTAATGGGATATTATATCATCCAACCCCCTTTCCATCTTCCTTTTATGTTATTAAAGAGAACTTTGTTCGTGAGGTGTTATTTTATCACCTTCAAGAACGACATGCTTTTTTCTTCCATTTCTACCTTCAGATATGGTCATGAAACCATTTTTATGGTTTATCGAAAATAAATTATATGTATTCTGTCCTATTTAACGTTCTGGAACTAACTTATGAACATATTACTGAGTGATAAATTAAAACAACATCATTATGATCGAAAAACCACCAAAATTAACCCACACAATCTTCATTTAATTATTATCTAATGATTCATCCACATGGATCTAATATAATTGATTATAAGATAATTAATGATCCTATAATATCATTAATGACATGTAATAACATTTCTGTATGTTTACCCATGTTCTACCTGAACATCAATTTATGAATACAGGTGAACCACCCAAGAAAAACCATAAAAACGAACATCCACGAACAATATTTTTAAACTCTATAAGTCATCGAAAGGAACATAAAATGACATAATGAAACCAGAATGAACCCTATTAATGTATAAAAGGTTCTATAATTTCTAATTAATTAATATAATGTCATTATACATGACATTAAAGCGAATGAAGCATTCAGATACAAGGTAAGGGGAAATCTCGAACCCAATTTTCTTCCTTCGAGTTCTCTCTATTTCAGTCAATTTTGATATGTTTACTTCTTAAAAATCAATCTTTAATCATTATATTTTATTTTATGAGATATACATGTTTTCACTGGTATTTATGAAAAACCAATGCTTTCCAAAATAACTCTTCTTTCAAGAACACACTTTTTTACCTCTCATTCAAGATTGACGGTTCTTGTAACATGTATATTATTCCCTCATTCTTTTGGGAACCCAATGTTTATGAATGTATTATTATGAGATGAAACCCATTCCTTTTAATGGGTTCATTGTGTTCATTTATGGTATATGTTCATTGTGTCATGCTTGATAAATGATAATGTTATGATGTGACGGGTGCGCCCGATGTTATATAGCGCAATATGAATGTTTAAATGTGATAGGTGCACCCAGAATTATACAGTGCTCCAATGCATTGGGTAAAGTGATGAATCTAATGATTAAATGTGAAATGATGTGTGAACAAGATGCTAGCTTGGTTCCAAAGTATGTGTGGTAGTTAGCCACTAAGACATGATGTTTCATTTTCATGCATTTTCACATTTCAAGTCTTATATTTATGCTTCCTCTCATGTTCATGATTGTTTTCCCATGTTATGATTGTGATCACTCCATTCTATATTGTTCTTATCTATCCTCTTACCAGGATTTTATCTCACCCATTTTTATGTATATCTTCACGTGGCTACATGTACTAAGGAGAGGACATGTTCTAATAAGAAGCTAGAGAAGAAGAAATTAAATAAATGATTATGCTTGAAGTTGTATTTGTTATGTATGGTCCTAGTTTTCCAAAGACACTAAACCTTTGGATCCTCTATGTGTAATAATATTATTTTTTTTATTTTTAAAATTTTGTAATAGTATTGTAAGAAAAGTCTTGGGTCGTTATAGTTGGTATCAAAGGCAGGGTTTAGTTAATTTTGGAATTATGATTAGTGAACCCTAGAGAAAAACTCTAGTATGAGATTAAGTACAAATATGAAAACAAGAGTATTTACATAGGGATCCCATATGTTATGAATTTAGTATCAATTGGTCAAATTATGAATTTATGTATTCATGACTTTTTTAATTATGTTTTGTTCTAACCTTTTCTATTTTAGAAAATGGTGGGAACTAGGAGAAAGCAGGCTAACAACTCTTGCGAGGGCCAATGCAATGATTGCTCGAATAACATCCCCAATGATTTGGGAGGTAGATTTCAAAACATCCTAGAAATTATTACCCAATTATCTCAGGTTATGAACAATAACCATAATAATGGGGAACACCCTCCTTCACTAAAGAGCGAGAAAACAGCTATCGAATGATTTATGCGACAACGACCACCGATGTTTAGTGGATCTTCCAATCCACTAGTTGGGAAACTGTTGGTCAACTCCATGGAGAAGATAATTTTTGTTCTTCACTGTTCTGAGAAAGAGAAGGTGACTCTATCCATGTATCATCTAGATGTAGAGGCCGATCAATGGTGGGATTTGATTAAGAACACCAAGCCAAGGGAGAAAATTGTAGAGATTTAATGAGAAGAATTTAAGATAATGTTTCTTAATAAGTAATTTCCAAGAACTCTTCACACGAAGATAGAGAGAGAATTTATAGATCTCAAGAAAAAAGAAGGAGAATATGTCACAACATATGAAATGAATTTCACAAGTCTTGCAAGGTATTATTCGGGTTTTGTTATCAATGATAACAAAATTGATAGATTATTTTGTGGATTAAAACCAAACCTTCTAAATGATCTTGAAATCTGAGACTCTGGGAGTTATGAAGAAGTTGTTTGGTGTGCTCTCATAGTTGATATGGAGTTTGGAGACTGGTCCCATGGCTGTAGTTATAATAAAAGAAAGATGGAGTTTCAAGCTGGTGGATCTAATGACAATGTCGGGAAGAAAAATCAACAACCCACATGCCAAAAATGTGGGAAGTTGTACCATGGGAAATACCTCAAAGGGATGGGGAAATTATTCAAGTGTTGGAAAGAAGGACACCATGCTCAAGAGTGTCTAAAAGACATGAAAAGAAAACAGAATGTAGCCGATGAAATGAGAGAACCAGTAATGGTTAAATGGCACAACTGTAGGGAGCTTGGGCACTATGTAAACCAGTGCACTAAACCTCGAGCTCTCGAGGGTAATCAGCTTCAGCATCCACCAAAGCCAAAGGAACAAGGGAAGTCTTATGCGGTCACTAATGTGGAGGTGGAGCATGATAATGAAGTTGTACGAGGTACACTTCCTATTCACTCAAGAATGGAAAAAGTCTTATTTGATTATAGTTATACGCATTACATTATATCTTGAAATTTTTCTAGAACTATAGAATTGAAGCCCTGAATCCTTGAAGTAGAGATATCTGTAAAAACACAGAGTGGTGCGATAATTTCAACACAAGTGTTTGAATCTTCTCCCATTAGCATATGTGGGAAGATTCTTCTGAAAAATCTCGTAATACTTCCCTTTGGTAATTCTATGATATAATGAGAATAGATTGGATATTGCTATATAGAGCACATATCGACTATCGGGAAAAGGAAATATCTTTTTATATTCCAAAACATCCCATGATCCTCTAAAAATGCATGGAAGATCATGAATCTCCTTTGAAAAATACTTCAATGGTGTGGGTGTTGATTTCCTATAAAGAAGCATACCTCATCCAAATGGTTGAGTCAAAGGAAAGTTCCAACCTTGAGGAAATACCCATTGTGAGGGAATACAATGATGTTTTTGCCGAAGAGTTACCCGGAATTCCCCTGGATCGTGAGGTAGAGTTCTCAATTGAACTCATGCATGGAGCTAATCTAATCTCAAAGTGTACCAATAGGATGAATCTTATCGAACTGGATGAGTTAAAGAAGCAGATGTAAGAGAATCTAGACAAAGGGTTCATATGCCCTAGTGCATCACCTTGGGGTGCACCGATGTTCTTTTTGAAGAAGAAGGATGGAACAATGCGACTATGTATCGATTATCGGGAACTCAACAAGATCACCATAAAGAACAAGTATCCTCTCCCAAGGATTGATGACTTGTTCAATCAGTTAAGAAGAGTTCAATACTTCTCAAAGGTGTATCATCGTTTTGGATATCATCAG
Organism: Viscum album; assembly: GCA_963277665.1. NCBI lineage: Eukaryota > Viridiplantae > Streptophyta > Magnoliopsida > Santalales > Viscaceae > Viscum > Viscum album. The sequence goes on along the minus strand of OY728135.1, from coordinate 1,077,690,186 downwards.
TAAGATATTCAGAAGATTGCCTTCTGAACAAGGTATGGGCACTATGAATTTTTGGTGATGCCCTTCGGACTTACTAATGCCCCTAAAATCTTCAAGGATTTGATGAATAGTGTCTTTAGACATTACCTCGACAAATATGTGGTAGTGTTTATCGATGATATTCTCATCTACTCCAAGAGAAAGGAGGAACATGAAGAACATCTAAGACTTGTGTTGGCATCATTATGAAAAGAGAAGTTGTAATCCATGTTCCGGAAGTGTGACTTTTGGATGAAGAAAGTCACATTCTGGAGACATGTGATCACAAGTGAGGGAATTTCAATGGATCCTTCAAAGAAAAAGGTGATTAAAGAATGGCCCATGCCATCTACTGTAACAGAAATACATAGTTTTCTTGGATTAGCTGGTTACTACTGATGTTTTGTGAGAAAATTATCACTATTGTCAAGCCCACTAACTAAGTTAACAAGGAATGGGGTAAAGTATGTATAGATGGAAGAATGTGAGGGAAGTTTCAAGGAGCTAAAGAGAAGGCCTATCACTACACCTGTACTCACACTACCGAAAAGTGGTGAAAGTTTTGTGACATATGGCGATGCTTAAAAGAAAGGCTTGAGTTGTGTACTCATGCAAAATTGTAATGTGATAGCCTATGACTCACGACAATTTATGATCCATGAATAGAACTACCCGAGTCATGATCTAGAGCTGGCAGCCGTGATTTTTTCCTTGAAAATCTTGAGACACTACCTTTATGGAGAGAAGTGTGACATATACACCAACCACAAGAGCCTAAAGTATATATTCACACAAAAGGAGCTCAACATGCATCAAAGGAGATGTTTATAGATAATCAAGGATTATGATTTCTCTATTCACTATCATCCTAGAAAAGTGAACAAGGTAGCTAATGCTCTAAACAGAAAAGAAGCTGCTACTCTATCTTTGATGCGGATTGAGAAAGACCCTTTATTCATGGCTATGCAAAGAATGGATTTAGAAATCATAAGGGTGAGGGATACATCCTACCTTTCCCAAATGATTGAGCAACCATCCATCCATGAGAAGATTAAGGAAGGACAAAGGGATGATGTGGAGATACAAAAGAGGGTGAATGTAGTAAAAGAAGGTAAGCCGCAAGAGTCCCATATCGACTATGATGGTGTGATTCAGTTTGGAACACGGCTTTGTGTGCCTTCATCACCCGGGATATTGAAGGATCTATTGGATAATGCACATACCTAAACTTTGTCGATCCATCCTGGGAGTAGCAAGATGTACTGTGATATCCGAGAACACTTCCAGTGAGATAACATGAGGAAGGATATTGTGGAATATATTTTAAGGTTCTCGGTATGTTAGAAAGTCAAACATGAGGGAAAAAAGTCCAAAGGAATGATGCATCCACTGCCTATACCCATGTGGGAATGGGAAAATGTTACTATGGACTTTTTCATGGGTCTGCCAAAGACATCAAAGGGAAATAATGTGATATGGGTTGTGGTTGACTGACTCACCAAGACTGCCCATTTTATTGCTATTCGGGAAGACCTATCGCTTGAACAACTTGCAAAGATATATGTAAAGAAAGTGGTGAGACTGCACGGTGTTCCACTCTCAATTGTCTCTGTCCATGATCCAAGGTTCACATCTAATTTCTGGAGGAGCCTTCAGCATGCTTTGAGTACTGAAATAAATTTCCGCATGACCTATCACCCCCAAACTAATGGACAATCTGAAAGGACTATTTATATGGATGAAGATATGCTAAGAGCCTACTCTCTAGAATTCAAAGGTGGATGGGATCAGCATCTTCCATTGGTTGAGTTCTCATACAACAATAGCTTCCACTAAAGTATCCAGATGGCTATAAATGAAGCTCTGTATGGAAAGTGATGTAGAACTCCAACATGTTGGGATGAATTTCGAGAAATAAAGCTACTTGGACCCAATTTTTTTTTCAAGAGATGACAGAGAATGTTCAAGTCAACCAGAAACACATCAAAGCTACTCAAAGTCGAAAAAAGAGTGATGTTGACAACCGTCTAAGGGACTTGGAGTTCGACGTTGGAGATAAATTCTTCCTTCAAATATCTCTATAGAAGAGAGTCATGTGATTCAAGAAGAAAGGGAATTTAAGCCCAAGGTATATTGGCCCCATTGAAATCCTTGACCGCGTAAGAGTCGTGGCCTATCGTCTTGCACTTCCAGCAAATATGTCTCATGTTCATGATGTGTTTCATGTATCACTACTAAGGAAATATATATCAGACCCCTCACATGTACTAAACTCAGAGGTGGTGCAGCTGGAAGATGATTTCTTCTACAAAGAGAAACCAGTAAAGATTCTGGATCGGAGAGATAAGGTTTTATGCAACAAGACAACCCATCTTGTCAAAGTGGTGTAGAGGAACCATAAGTTTGAGGGAGAAACTTGGGAACCAGAAGAGGCAATGAAGGAAAATAGTCTCACCTGTTTGTGTAAAGTGAAATTTCAGGGGAAAATTTTCTTGAGGGGGAAGAATGTAATGACCCAATTTTTTTCAATCGAAATTACCTTCTTATATTTAGGTCATAAAATAACATGAAAACACAACATAATGAACTAATAAGTGATAAGTGACCTTTAAACATAAGTTTGTCACTTCTGTGGCTGGAATTTTAAAATTTTGATATACACGGTTGTGCTCAAGATGATTTTTGGACTCTAATAAAGCAAAAGTATTTTTTTGGTGAATAGTAATGTCCCCTTAGGAATAGTAAAATATCCTTATGAATAGTTATATGACAATTATGAATAGTAAATCATCCAAAATGAGAGTAACAATACCCATGAATAATTAAATAAAATTTAGACATTATAGAAAGTGACAATTTGACCTTATTGAACATTTTGGAATTTTGTAAGTCATATATAATTAATTATAACTAATTAATTAATTTAAAGGAAAATTTATTTTCATAAAATTTATTCATTATTTATCAAATCAACATCTTATAGTTTTTAGGTAATTTTATAAGACCCTACGTAATTTATGAAAGCACTATAAAATCAGTTTTAATCATAAAAATTGTTTTTTAAGTAAATTATGATTTTAATTAAATATTCAATGAATAATATTTAGAAAATTATTTTTGAAAATTGGACTTCATTTTTTAATTATACACATCTAATAATGGTAGGGGTAAATTTTTGTAAATTTTCTGAAATTCATGAATTTTTGATGAATAGTAGAATCTGATAATTCACAATAAATGCTAAATAATGGAATAAATGAGTCATCGATGATGTTCTGCTGATGTAAGGCCACTTGGTTCAGGATCGTAGGATACAATTACTATTCATGGACATTCAATACTCTCTATTCCTTGTATTAGGAGAAATTAATAAACAAATGAATTTTATATTAAGGAAACCCCTCTCCCCTCCACTATGAAACCCACCCTTCACAACCTCATTTCCTCACACCTCTCAAGCTACGAGCCTTCTCTAAACTCTACCCAAACACATTCCTTAGACACTCCCCCACTTCCTATATCTTCTAGGGTCATCAAAAGATCAAGATTAGACCCTTAAGGATGTTCTCAGGAGAAGGATTCAAGAGGTAATTTCTCTCCCTCTTCTCCTTTAATTTCCTTTCAAGTTCAAGTTCATTTCTTGATCTCTCACCACATATCTCAATACAAATGGTATTTTAACTCCAGTATTATACATATAATTAAAATTTCTGATTATAACGGGATATTATATCATCCAAACCCATTTTCCTCTTACTTTTATTTTATTAAAGAGAAGGTTGTTTGTGAGGTGTTAATTTATCACCTTCAAGAACGACATTATTTCTTCTTCCATTTATACCTTCAGATCTAGTCATGAAACCATTTTTATCGTTGAAACAGAATATTTTATATGTATTATTTCCTATTTAAATTTCAGGAAATTACTTATGAAAATATTACTAAGTGATAAATTAAAACAACTTCTTTGTGATCGAAAAACAACAAAAATTAACCCAAACAATCTTCATTCAATTCTTATCTAATGATTCATACACATGGTTCTAATATAATTCATTATAAGATAATTAAAACTCTTGTAACATAATTAATGACATGTAATATCATTTCTGGATGTTAACCCATGTTCTACCGGAACTTCAATTTATGAATACAAGTGAACCACCCAAGAGAAACCATAAAAACAAACATCCCTGAAAAATGTTTTTAAACTCTATAAGTCATCCAAAAGAACATAAAATGACATAATGAAACCAGAATGAACCCTATTAATGTAATAAAGGTTCTAGAATTTCTAATTAGTGAATATAATGTCATTATATAGGACATTAAAGAGAAGGAAGCATTCAGATACAAGGTAAGGGGAAATCTCGAACCCAATTTTCTTCTTTCGGGTTCTCCCTCTTTCACTCCATTTTGATATGTTTACTTCTTAAAAATCATTTTTTCATAATTATCATTACCTTTATGGGATATAAGTTTTTATCACTAGTATTTATGAAAAATCAAATGTCTCCCAAAATAACTCTTCTTTCAAGAACACACCTTTTACCTCTCATTCAATATTGACAGTTCTTGTAACATGTATGTTATTATCTTATTCTTTTGGGAACCCAATATTCATGAATGAGTTATTATGATATGAAACCCATTCCTTTTAATGGGTTCATTATCTTCATTTTTGTTATATGTTCATAGTGGAATTTATGATAAATGATAATGTTATGATGTGATGGGTGAACCCAGAATTATATACCGCAATATGAATGTTTAAATGTGACGGGTGCACCTAAAATTATACAGCGCTCCAATTCATTGGGTAAAGTGATTAATCTCATGAGTAAATGTGAAATGATGTGTGAAAAAGATTCTATATTGGTTCACAAGTATGTGTGGATGTTAACCACTAAGACATGATGTTTCATTTTTATGCATTGACACATTTCAAGTCTTATATTTATGCTTTCTCTCATGTTCATAATTTTTTTCCCATGTTATGACTATGCTCACCCCATGATATATTATTCTTATCTATAAACTTACTGGGATTTTAGCTCACCCCTTTTTATGTATATCCTCAGGTGGCTACATGTTCTAAGGAGAGGACAAGTTCTAATAAGAAGATAGAGAAGAAGAAAGTAAATAAATGTTTATGCTTGATGTTGTATTTGTTATGTATGGTACTAGTTTTCCCAAGACACTAAAACATTGGATCCACTATGTGTAATAATATTATGTTGTTTATCTTTAAAATGATGTAATTGTAATGTAAGAAAAGGATCGGTCATTATAATATTCTTTTATGAAATTATTTTAGATGAACATTGGGAGAGGTTTTAGATATTATTTTATTATTTCACCATATGTCGATTTATGCATATTGGATAACCTATTAAAACCATTTATATATAATAAAAACATCATGTTGAAGTAATTACTTATCAATATTTTATAAAACCATATGATCTATTAAAATATGTATTTTAGTGACTTTGGATAAAAATACATCATTCACGTGTATTTCTTATGGTAATAAATTCTATGAAAAATGAACAAAGAATAAAAAAAATATGAAAATTTTCATTTCCAATTTGCATATATCAGTTAATTATATATTCATATATTCTAGGTCAACATGGTAAAGAATTTTCACATTTATTGGAAGATAATATTTAACAAAAATGATATCCTAATACATTAATTTATGTTGAAACATTTTTTTGAATATATATTAGGCTAAAAGTATTATTCAAAAATATAAAGGATTTATATTCATATTAGTATTTTATTTTTAATTTTTATTAAACAAATAATTGAATTAAATATTTAAAAAATTTGATGTTGTAATTATTTTATGAATGGAGATACCAAATAAATGATATTAATAAAGTTAAAATAAATATATTATTGGATAAATAATATATAAAAGAAATTTTATATATATAATTGAACTCTTAGGAATATAATAATATATTTTTTCCAGGTTTACTTATTATCTTAATACTTTTAAAAATTATTTAATTGAATAGTGTATAACTATTGATTGTTTTTCAAAATAATATTTTATTAAACTATATAAAAATTAGGACTTCTTAAATATAGAATAATTATTATATAGACAAAATTATTATAAATTATTTATTTATGGTTTAATTTAAACCAATAAGTAAAAATTTTACCTTTTTAATTTTGAAATATTTGATATTATAGTTAAAAAATAAATATAATAACTAAGTGTCAATTAAAATTATAAGGTTAATAGTGATAGAAAAAATTATTTGAAATTTATTTTCTGATTATATTACAACATTATCTCATCTAATATAATCAATTATTACACTCTAGAGGTTTTGGGATGTGTTTTTATTTTTTATAAATTAATATTTTGATAGATTCCATAAGTGCCCCTCACCTCAATTATAAAAGGTTGCCTCCTTCATCACCTCATCACATAATTTTTTCCTTAAATATAATCCATTCAATGAAAATATCCCTTATCAACTTCTCTAGTCACATTCGCGGGGTTCTTCTATTCTCCACAAACCAACCCTAGTGTTTTAAGTGGTGATCTAGAGGGAGCGCGTCCAAGAAGAGGTTATCTCCTCTACAGATTCATTCAAACATTTTTCTTCTTTTACAAACTCTTCATAAGTTTTTTGGATTATAAATTATTAAATCCAATATAAATATTATATTTAGAATTTATTATTATTATTTATCAACCATATTCCAACTTCTATCCATCATAAGAAAAAATAAATCACCACGTGTGTGTATGCACAACTTACTGACTGCACACTGTTCTGTAATGTATTTTTCAAAACCAACTTACTTGGATGAGTATAATGGTATAAATAATAACTATATTTTATTTTTATAATTTGATTTGGAAAGAGAATACCAACTACATTTATACAATTTTAATATAAATTGAATTATATCATCAGTCATGCGTACATATTTCTTACCATAGCCACAATGCAATGTGATTATTTCTACATGATATCCATTAAAGAATGATTATATAAATATATATAATGAAAAAAATTATATATTATGTAAATATAATTTTTTAATTATATAACTATGACCTAATAATGATAACTAGAACTTATTCGACAAAACATGCATAAGAAAACGAATCCATTATTACCTAAATAACGAGTAATATTGAAATGTTATTAATAAATGGATTGTAATATGATCATATAAGATATCATAAAAATGACTATGAATATATAATAAGTCAATGAAATTATTTAAATCATTATAAAGGATGTTTGGAAATACACGAAGGATATCAAACCTAAGATAATGGATAATTTTACAATCTCATTATTATCTGAGATTCATTATACCAATGTATTTACTATGGTATAGTTATCATACACGTCCATTAGTAGACAATATTTATTCCAAAATATTCATTGTATGGTTATAAAATTTTTTAATGTAAATTTTACCCTTTACTAAATAATTATTAAATAGTATGAAAGGAATCTTCTATCATTTTTGATATGAGGTAATTTTTGACGTTCCTATATAAGAAAGAGAAGAATGCTTTATTTTAACTTATACGGCATGAAGGGATTATTAAGTTTTCATAACATCTTACTTCCATGGATTTTCCTTTACAATATTTCTAGTTTATTTTAAAAATAAATTCTTTTCTTTTAAAATTGTTCTGCATTTTAAGAAAATAAAACGTTTTTGAAGAAGAAAGGATATTTTTTCCCAGAATTCAATTCGAGTGATCTATAAAAATTATTTTCCATCTAAGATTGAATTATTTAATCGGTTTATGTTTCAAATATATTATCCATATAGTTTTTAGGGTTTAATTGTTGAAATTATGGAATGATATTTATGTAATATAATTGTTTTACATTTATTCTGTTATGGTTGAATGATATTTAAGGAACCCCACTTGATTAATTGGGTTATGGTGAATGTTTTTTGTTTTTGTGTCACACGTAATAATTATTTCATTATCTGATGGGTGGGAACTATATCTCCCTCTATTTAATTATATGAATATTTATATCTCATGATATATATTGGGATGGAATTGGAAATGATATCACTTCCTTAATACAGATTTTAAAAGGGCAGTGAACTCAGTTCAGTAACGGAGTTTGTCTGCTATGATGGTCTTGGAAATGATAATTTCCTAATAAGAAATTATTTTATATGTTTAAGTGTATGCCACAAAATTTTATGTCTTATGTTATGAAATTTTGTATTACATTCATTAATTATT